>CM068299.1:10027679-10349819 GCA_034768395.1 Linum lewisii
CCCGTTCCAACCTTCACCCAAATCCCACGCTTCGACGACACCACCCAAATCTCATCTCCCTACTCGATCTCCAGTTCCAATCCGACACCCAAATTCATCTCTCGTGTATGTGCTCTTCAAGTAACAGTGATTATTGTTATTCAGGGCTCCTCCCTCGTGTTCCATTACTTTATTACAGCTTTGATGATACAGTTTGAGACCTCTGCATATTCTTCTTCTAATCTTCCACCTTTGTCGTCTCAGCAGCTCCTCTCTCAGTCTAATCGCACATTCAACTGTTTCTTGAGCACCATAATGACCAGAGTGAACAATTCCTCTCTTCAACCTCATCTCGGCCGTCAGCTCCGCTGCCGACATAATCTCCACTTCCGGCACCCACTCCACACCTCGACACTATCCAGCACCTCACCTAACGTAGTGCGAGATTCCTTCCAGATCTGGCGAGATTCGTAGTGCGTTGGAGCTACTTACGATGGTGATAAATTCGAGGTGGAGGATCTGAGATTTGAGGCGGAAGGAAGAGAAGTTGAGGGAGAAGAGGATAAATAAAAGAGGGCAAGGGCCGGGGTGTCGGATGAGAAGAGTTTCGGCTATGGTGACAGAGACGACGAGGATCGGAGGAGAAGGAAAGAGAAAGCAGCCGGAGAGAAAGTGGATAAGAGGAGAAGTCGAGGAAGTGGCCGGCCGAAGGGAGCTGAGATAATGGGGGTGTATTTTTGAAATTCCGAAAACACCCTTCCGTTAGTTGAGTTTGGAACTGTCCAAACCCGGAGGTTTGGACGCAGATCCACTGCCCTTATACATCGTTCTTATATATTAGCAATTGTATTGAATATTGATATCTATTTATGTAATGAATAGTATTTGTTTTGTTTTTGCTATTTTTTTCAAAGTCGGTAATAGTATTAGTAGTATCATTTTCCAATATTTAATTTAGATATAACACTGAATTTAGTCTTTCAGCTGGTTTCTGTATCTAGCTCTCCTCTTATTGTATAGCTTTGTCTTTTATTTGTGATTAATATATATGGTTACTCATTCATCAATAAATAAACAAAAAACACCTTGCTACTAGAGCTGGCAAAATGCTGACCCGACCCAGTAAACCCGCCCAGCCCGCCCGGCCCAGCCCGACCCGTAGCCCGATTGACCAAAAAGTCAACAATCCAACCCGTAGCCGGATGAACCCGCAACCCGATGAACCCGCAACCCGACTAACCCGCAACCCGGCTAACCGCAACCCGACGAACCCGCAACCGACGAACCCGCAACCCGACTAACCCGCAACCCGCCCGCCCGACCCGAATAACCCGATTGTCACACAATTCATAATATTCAGTGATTCAAATATCAACATTATGTCATTATTGAAAATATAAAAAATTTCATCTACTTCTGACTTCACCAAGTTTATTTCAAAAATAATTAAATTAAAAACAATATATATATAACATCCGGACAAAGGTTTAAAATCTGTTAGCTCTTAGTAGTTAGCAGCACCAACAGTGTTAAAAATCTAACGAACGTTGACTATATTTGTCATTTGACATAAAAGTAAAACGTTTGGCCTAAGAATGTCATAAAAGGAAGTGGCTAGATTTGATATTTTTTTTGAAAGAATTAACTAAATTTATAAATTAGTCAAATATTAAACCCTAGACCTTAAAAACTAAATTATATTCAATTTTATTTCATTTATTGTAAGTATATGTAATTTATGAAAATGAATTATTATTTTTAATATATGAATAGCGACTACAAGCCTTAAGCCTACCAGCCACGAATAAAAATTTAATATTATTTTAATTATTTATCACATAAAAAAATTTATATAAAATTTTGCAAATTGTAGTTGAGAGTTCAGACTAGTAAGTAGTAACCCGTGGGCAACCCGAAACCCGCAACACCAACAGTGTTACAAATCTAACGAATGTTGACTATATTTGTCATTTGACATAAAAGTAAAACGTTTGGCCTAAGAATGTCATAAAAAGGAAGTGGGTAGATTTGATATTTTTTTTGAAAGAATTGACTAAATTTATAAATTAGTCTAATATTAAACCCTAGACCTTAAAAACTAAATTATATTCAATTTTATTTCATTTATTGTAAGTATATGTAATTTATGAAATTGAATTATTATTTTTAATATATGAATAGCGGCTACAAGCCTTAAGCCTACCAGCCACGAATAAAAATTTAATATTATTTTAATTATTTATCACATAAAAAAATTATATAAAATTTTGCAAATTGTAGTTGAGAGTTGAGACTAGTAAGTAGTAACCCGTGGGCAACCCGAAACCCGCCCGGCCCGAGACCGATGAACCCGCAACCCGATGAACCCGCGACCCGACTAACCCGCGACCCGACTAACCTGCAACCCGACTAACTCGCAACCCAACGAACCCGCAACCCGATGAACCCGCAGCCCAACGAACCCGCAGCCCGACGAACCCACAACCCGACGAACCCACAACCCGATGAACCCGCAACCCGATTAACCCGACCCGTGGCCCGCCCAGCCCGCCCGTTTGACAGCTCTACTTGCTACTTACGTGTATTGAAGTCCATTCACATATGAGGTGGATCCCCATCCAACCCTTTCCAAGGGTTGGAAATTCCAACCTTCATTATCAACCATTAGATCATCCTTTGACTCTTTGACCAATCCAATGGTCTAGATTGTTAGGGGTATTTAGGACTTTACACATATCATTTAATTTTTATATTTAAATTCAATAAACAATATTATTTTTTATATTTAAATTAAAGAAATAGTTTTTTAGGGACCATAATTTCCGGCGTGGCGACGGCCGCCTTCTCGGCGACCGGCCGACGACTTTTCCGGCGAAATTTTTTTTTAAAAAATTTTTTTAAAATTTTTTTTTTCCAATAATTTTTTTTTACTTAAAAAAATACTAGTTAACACATTTTTTCTGTTAACTAGGTAACAGTGTTTTTTAACTGATAACTAGTTAACATCGTTTTTTTTGTTGATAACTTGTTAACGAGATTTTTTGTTAACAGGTTAACCAACCGAGTTAACTAGTTAACATATCAAGTTGTTAACTAGTTAACTAATCGAGTTAACTTGTTAAGAAATTTTTTACTCGATAACAGTTATTTTTGTTAACTAGTTAACAATCCGAGTTAACTAGTTATCAAGTTGTTAACTAGTTAACCAACCGAGTTAATTAGTTAACTTATCAAGTTGTTAACTAATTAACAAACCGAGTTAACTAGTTAACTAACCGAGTTAACTAGTTATCAAGTTGTTAACTAGTTATCTAATCAAGTTAACTAGTTAACATGGTTGTTAAATTGATAACTAGTTAACAACGTTTTTTGTTTGATAACTTGTGAACAGATTTTAACCTGACAACTAGTTAACAATATTTTTTAACTAGTTACCAACCAAGTTAACTAGTTATTAAATTGTTAACTAGTTAACCAATCTTGTTAACTAGTTATTAAATTGTTAACTAGTTAACTTATCAAGTTGTTAACTAGTTAACCAATTGATAAAATTACTAGTTAACAAATTACATCCTAACATTCAAAATTTTACCAAACAAATAAACCAACCACACCATCAACCAAACAAATAAACCAACCACACCATCAAACAAACAAACCACACCATCAAAGATTCGGAATGAATTATTTTCAACCAAATCGAAATGAGCTAATGTCAAATTACAGCAGCAAGGATTGGTAATTACTAAACAGTCCTCACAGATTTTGTAACTGCAAATCAGTCACTTGACTTATCTAGTTAACAATTTAATCACTCTCCCTCAACCTCTCACTCAACCTCTCCCTCTGTCGATTGATTGCAAAACGCCGCCGCAGCTCTTGTCCCAACTACTCCTCCGATTTGTCTCTTCCGTCTCCGATTTCCACTTCAGAACCCCATTCCGGTAGGTCTTCACCGTCGACTAGACCAGAAACTCGACTAAATTACCAAGTCACCCGCGTTTGACCGCCCTAAGGAGTTCCGACTGCGGAAGGATCGAATCGTTGAGCGGCTCTTCTCCTCCAGATTGACTCAGTGTTCGGGCTGTAATCGTGTTTAGTTTGGCGGTGCCGCCGCCTTCTGACGATGCGATCGGCGTTGAGGACGGCGACGAGGAGATTGATAACAGAGGAGCAGCGTCGTCGCCGTAGACCACCACGCTGGTCGGTTAAAGAAGCGAGGGAGGGGGACCGGGAGCAGCGGTGGCCGGCGATGACGAAATTAGGGTGTCGGGGAGTTCAGCAATGGCCGGTCACTTTTTGGGGAGGAAATTAGGGTGCGGTTACAGAGAGAGATGAGGGTGAGTGGCGGCTATTGATTGAGGGAGCCGAGAGAAAGAAAGCTTTTTTCAAAATGACCAAATTACCCCTCCGATTTTTGGTTGGAAACCGGTCCAACCTTGAAAGGTTGGGTCCGGATCTTCTGCCACATATGAGGACACCCCTCGTATTAAAATAAATGATATGATTGTAAACTTGTTTTATAATATGCTTAATTAGAACACCTACAATAATGGAATTGTTGACTAATTCTGAAAGATGCGGGGACACGACTGCGGAGAGTCCGAGTGCGGAAGGATAAAGGATCATGCATGATGACATTGATATGCTCCGGCGGCTTTTGGGTAATCAAACAATTAGTCCGATTCCATCTCACTTGACATTACCCCCTGTCGTTTTCATTTTTATGCAAATTGGCTTCTCAATACAACAACACCCAGTTTATTAAAATTAAACACTCAAATCAAAACTGTGAAAAGTAACTAATAAAAAACAAACCCACACTTTTTTAGTTTTTACATATAGAAAGATGAGCAACGGACACCGTCAACCAACATAGTATTACTGAATCCCATTCTGGACGAATGCAGATCAAAGTGCACCAAATTATCCTGCATCTGAAGCGCTCCTATCACTATCGACGCTGTAGTATCCGTCCCTCCGTCCACCGGCGCATTTGCTCCGTCCACAAATCCCAAGCACATCACGTCGTTGCTCACATCCACCATCGAATTCTCCCCCAAAATATCCCACTTCACTTCCCGGTTCTCGAACACAAGCGATATCTTCGGCACCTCGATTCCAAACCTCGTCCTCGCCAGATTCCCCTTCGTGTAGCAGTCACTCAACGGCGCCACCGCCGCAACCTTCCTCACATTCGACCTCTTAATCAAGTCGCTGCCCTCGAACGCCCTCACCAGCGACCTGTAGATCGTCGTCTCCAGTATCGTGTAAGGATGTGTCGTCTTAATCATCGAACCTCCGATTCCGGTCCTCCTAAACTCCAGCAGCGACGAATTGATCGGGATCGGAGAGTTCTCCACCAGAATCGAAGTGATTTTGACGAAGTAGGCTGGGATCTCGGCTCCTTGAACGTTAGGTGATGCGGTTCTCTCGTAATTTTTTACCAATCTTGTGTACTTGAATCTGGACGAGATGTCGTTCCCCTGGAACACGTAAGGCGATTGGCCGAAGAACAGGACACCTTCCGCGTCGGAGGAGGATGGGATACAGAGAGCGAATTCGCGGCGGAGGCTACCGCCGCCGAAGGCGGTGGCGAGCTGGGACGGTAGCGAGACACGGTCCCTGGCGAGGCCGAAAACTCCCTGGACGCCGGGGGCAAATTCGTCCAGGAAAGAATCAAGGCAGCCGAAGATGAAATTAGGGATTGAAACAGGGGAGAAGGAGGAGGGACGTGAGCCGCTCGTAGGAGTTGAGAGGAACGACACCGTATCAAGGGCGAGCTCCGCTATTCCGGCGGTTGTCCGTATGGGGTTTCTTGTAAGGACGACGCAGGTGTTGTTGTTGCAGCCGGGACGGGGAGGGAGGAGGCAGGGGCTGAGACAGTCGGCGTCGGCGACCGAGCAGGCGGCAGATCCACAGCGAGCGAGGCGGTAAGTGGAGGAGGAATTAGAGTAGCCAGTGTAGCAGTCGAGCCAGAGCTGTTTGCCGGTGAGGTCGAGGAGGAAGGTTCTGGTGACTAGTGGGGTGCCGAAGTTTAAACGGGTTAGGATTTGGAGAGTGGAGCGGTCTTTAGTGATGGGGAGGATTAGCTGTTTGGGCCTTGAACTGGTTTGGGCGTTGACAGAGATGATGATGAGTAGTGTGGAGAGAATGAGAGTGAGGAAGATGGAGGAATGAGGAAGTGAAGACGCCATGGTTGGAGGAGCTTTGGATGGATCATGATTTTTTGAAGAGGAGGGAGGGAGTGGATTTTATAGTTCAGTGATCTTTGGTGCTTTGCCGCCATTGGAGACTTGCTAGCAGTAGCAGGGAGGGTTTAACGCTGGATGCGCAGCTGGACTAATTTTCAAACAACTCGCGTTTGAGCTTTGACCAAAAGAAGAAGAATTTTCTTTCTTTTGACTTTTGACTTTGATATTTAACTAGGTTAGATAGCCGCGCGATGCCGCAAGAACTTATGGGTCGTTTGGATCCCATATTGTAGAAATGGAGATATTTGACTAAATCTCTATATTTGAAAATAGATAGTAACTTAAATCGCTCATTTGTAACAATATATCGTTTGTGTGCCATTTTCTTAATAGTGATTTGTTAATGATGATTTTTAATGATTACATAACAAATACTAAATTACCCTTATTAAGAGGTGATGCTTATAATAAAGTACTAGACTTGGCAATTCGCATTAACCAAGAGTCAAGATAAAAGTATTCATACTTCCTTTGCACTCTTTTTTTACACTGGTGGCTACGAATTAGAGATGGTGGAAGTTGAACTGTTGAAGCAAGGGATTATGAAAATGACATGTCTTCCTTACCATTTATGAACTCCACATCACTTGGAAAGAATTAGCATGAGCTCTCTTAACCACCATAGTAATCCCTTCAGCTTCAAAGAACACTTTATACACATTCCTAAAAGCGCCTGAACCCAACAAGTGCACATCACTGAAATGGTATGTAGCTATCTCCAGCTCCTCCATTTCATATATACATGTACATTAAACAAATAAAGCAAATTAATAAAGCAAATCACATGGTATTACCTTGGTTGTTGTGTAGTGGTTAGGCGGCAGCAGATGCAGAACAAGGTTCAATGGTAGCTGAATGGTGTAGGGTTTCTTATTTCCCATTGAGCCGTGTTGTTATTTTATATACAGAATACATAAATTTTAATGATTAATAGGGATAATATTGTCAATAATGAAAGAGATTTTAAAATATATGGGGTAGTAGGTGATATTTGTAAATAGCTCAATAGAGATATTTTGAAATCTCTTTGGGTTAAAATCTCTCGTCTTAATTGTTACACCAAACAAGTGATTTACTGAAATATCTATATTTAATATAAATCTCTCTAATAAATAGAGGATCCAAACAACCCATTAAACTGGAGTTGGTATAATGTTGCTCACCCGTAGATGAAATTATAATATTTATACAATTATGAGAGTAATGTGATAAATGCTTAATAAAATAGCTTTAAAATCATATGTACATCGAAAACTTTCAATTAAGACTTGTCTAGAGGTTTACAGCTAGTAAACATTTAAACAGAGAAATCCACTCAATCCGAAACTAACCCAATCCGAAAAGAAAAAGACAAATAACTCAATCCGAAAAAAGGAAAAGATAAAACAAACTCCTAATCCAACTTATTCAAAAGAGGGAAAATACGACAACTCCTCAATAGCGACCTGCTCTCCGCTTGCAATGATTCAACAGCGAGTCGCTCCTCGCTTGCGACGACTAATCTCATCTTCGAAACGTGTAACTAAACGTCCTACATCAGTTACACTCAATGCACACTTAACTGTCTCTCTGACTGCTCCATTTCCTTCGTTTGTAATGGTAATGATGATTGATGACATGGTGAATTTGTACATGGAACTTAGAGTTGCATGAGGCCTTGTTTGTTTGACATTAATCCCTTTTCCATCTCTACAGATTATTATCTACTTAAGACTCCAAACAGAAACTTACAAACAGAGAGAGAGAGTATATTATGGGGTAAATAAAATTACCATAACTCTGCCCAAGGCCATGGTGAGAACACTGCATACAATCTGAGTGGCAGCTATCACGAAAAAAGATGCTGAGCTGGTTTAATCCTGCTTCTGTTATTAGTGTCGTCTTCCCTGAATATTAATTCCATGATCCATTATTGAATTCCCCCATGGTTAAATGCTGTTTCTGGGTTTATCTTGCTAGCACAGTAATCATCTTCCTCCTCCTTTGTTTCAGTCTGGCCTTTCCGGCAAGGGTGCATAGTAGTAGCAGCAACATTTGGGATGTAAATTCTGGCTATTAATTTCTGGTTCACCGTCAGAATTAGTGGCATGAACCCCAACACTATCATCATTGCACCTTAATCATTTCATTCCAACCCAATTAATCCTACCAAGTCCTTCAAAAAAAAAAAAGGAAATAAAGTTGTTTAAAACATATAGGTTGGTAGTAACACTTTGAAAATATGCATGACCACATAATGCTGCGGAGCTTGGTGCTGAGTTTAGGTTGGTAGTCACTTAAGAAGAAGAATTGAAAGCTGAGTTCGGTGCGTGTATGATGAGGCTGAAACAGACTTCCCAAGGGCAACTTAAACTCAAATCAATATTTCAATAGTCTCCAAAAGACAACTAACAAAGATATGAAGTCTAAGGAAAACACAACTTCTGGTGTTCACTTATGGATGGTGAGCACACACGATCAAACATGAAACTCCTATTATACTACTGACCCATGATACCAAAGAAACTCATAAACACTCAAAAGAGCATAAGCCTATAAGTTGGCTCGTCTATTAGACACACAATTATCATCCCGACTTGTCTTGAGAGATCCCTCGAGATTACCAAATGGCTGAAGACACTGTAAAAGTGATTGGAACTGGCAGAATAGATGAGAAGTTGGGCATGAGCTCCTCCCTATATCAAGGCAATGTCACTTTAGCGCCATTTCGAAACAAACTGCTAATTTATACAAAATCATCACAGAAGCATTCAGGAAGAAAGAACAAAAACACTATAAATAAAGAGCTCTGACAATTACTTTAAGACTTGTTCCAAGTAAGCAATAAAAACATTAGATAACATCGTAGGTGGATGAACGATGAACCAACAATCTATTGAACTAAATCGTCAAGACTTTGACAATGTTTCCTATCAATAAGCATGAAAAGATCCATGGGTGATCCAACTTATCTGGTTGAGCAACCACATAAGTAACTTAACGTCTTGAAAAACACCAGCCTGTGAATTGTGGGGCACAGTGTGAACGATGAGTTTGGAGAACTCGAGAGATGACAACATCATGGGGCTATGGTCATACCCACTTGCAGTAAGTGCTTCTACTTGCTCCTACTAAACAGAGAACCAAATTAACCAATAATAAAAGCAATAGAGAGTTAAAAAAGGCAGTCCAAAGAGAACAAACTGACTTTCCCAGCTTGATTAATCTTGGAGAGCTGTTCCAGTTGTTGATGGCTATGCCCCTCAGCAGCAAAGATTACTATAAAATTCGAGGTCTTTTAACCACTAACACTGAATTGCTCTATCACATCCTAAAAACCCAAACTCGTAATCTTTACATTTCAAAGCAATCTAACTCTAGAACCTATAAACAGAAGAGATAAACGGATCATTTAGTTGTTGTTGCTTTGTGACTTGCTCTCTCATGCTCTTGGCTTGCTTTCCTAAGAGGATCATTGTATGAGATACAAAGACCCAACAGCAAAGTTAGAGTATTTTAGTGCGTAGATAAAAGATAAAAATGGCATACCTTATTGATAGAGAACACGCCGTGGCTTTTGAAAGATTAATGGTCTCTTTTGCACTGAGAAATCACTTCGGAGCTGCAATACTTATTCAATGATTCAACGTCTCCTTGCTCATAAATCATAAAAGCAAAGAAAATTTAGTAAGTAAATATAATTTATGAACTTGCATGTATGGTAAAATGGTAATAATAGAGAATCGTTTAAAAAAGCAGCAATAACTGGGAATATGCAGAGAAACAAACAGATATCAGCAGAGGCTCACAACACAGACCTTTATATAAGCACCAAGGACTGGTCTAATGGCATCCTGATCCTTCGAAACACAACTTGGCAGCACAATCTGGCACATAGCAGTCCCGAAGGAGAAAAGGTTCAGACAAAAGGGTCCAATAAAAGTTTGAAATTAGAAGTTTGTTGGCTACCCATAATGTGGGAAGCTTGAAATTTCTGTGACAAACCTTGTTACCGTGTATTCACTTTAATGATGCAATTATCAAATATGTGGATTCCATCTTGGAGAGTGTAGACCTTTAAGATGCTTGATTGCGACCAACCGGCTACTCAACAATGACCTAGATTGGAGGAGAGTGAAGCACAGTAGATCGGAGGCGAGAGAACAACAGGGGGAAGGTAAGAAGGAAAAAAGAAGGTAAAACAAAACCTCGACGACAACCAAAAGGCGAGGTTTTTTTCAGTCCGACGATAACCAAAAGGGGTCAAAGGAATTAGATGAATAGAAAGGGCAAGAATAGAGGGCAAGGGAAATCGGCAAGAAAGGGAGCGAGATAGACACTTGATTGCAGAACTGATGGAGAGAGGTAGACGCAAAAAAATGCAATTTCGGAACTGTCGAAACGAAGCTAACCCCCATAGATCGGAAAATAAGTTGGACGGGAACTAAAGAGGCAACTGGCAAGAAGGAAGAAAGGGATTAGATGGGACCAGAGCAGCAACGAAAAGTTGAAAACTAACTGAGGTGTACTGTTCCTAAGGAACAGAAACATCCCCGGCTTTTTATGGTTTAATTTAATTATGCATTTAACTTTTGAGATTTGGGAATGAGATGGGACCCAAAATGAAAATAAATTATATTATATATCTCCTTATCTAATAAAACTAGGCCTAATACCCTCCGATGTCACGAACTATTGCGTTATTACTCGGTATATACCACGTATACCCTATCTGGAGGACGTCACCAACTATTGAATCTCGTGTTCCAAATAACATGTCGTTAGTTTTCGATGCTTTTCTTGACAGGTGGCTAGACGGAGTTAGCTGACTGTACAAACTAATCTAGTTGGCATCCTATGTGGCAATATTTAATAATTTCTTAAAAATAAAAAATAAAAAATAAAAAAATTAATGAAATAAAAAAAACCTTCTTCTCCCTTCTCCCTCTCTTTCTCCACTCCTTCTCCTCTCTTCGTCGGAAACTGAAATCGTAAGGACGGAAGGGCTGGTCGGTGGATGGGGTCGGAATCAACGGTCAGCCGTTCCTGGTCACCCCCGTAGCTTTCATCGTCACCGTTGTCGGCCGGAGCTACTTCGATTTACATCTTTCGTGAACAAGGGAGAGAACGATTCACCTCCGGCGCCGCCTCAATCGCCGCCGCAAGACACATCGCCGCTCCGATCTGAGCGTTCAGATCTTGCTCCACCGTCAGCATCTCTATCAGCGGCTTGGAGACCGTAGAGAACGGAGGATCCGTAATCCGAGATCGCCGTCGTCGCCTCGAGCTAGGGCTGGCATTACGGTTAAGGTTATTGGGTAAAACCCATTAACCAACCAAATTCGGTTAACCGTCGGTTAACCAACTTAATTTTTGGTCGGGCAGTGGTTAGAGTAATTTAGTGAGGTCGGTTATCGGTCAAATCACGGTTAACCGCCGGTTGACCGACTTTAACCGACCTGACCGATTCACACTCTCTCAAACTTCAACGCGGCTAATTCCATTTCATTCATTCTCTTCTCTGACCTAATTTTCTCTTCTTCGTTCTCTTCCTCCTTCTCTTCGTTCTCTTCTCTTCTCTTCCAGCTCCAGTCCTCTCCAATTTCAATTCAATGGTTCAGCGGCCTCCGCCTCCTCTCCACCTCATCTCTGCTCCGAGGCTCTGACGGAAACGGAACTCCGACATCTCCAGTCCTCCTTTCTTGGCCACTCCACCCCCGCGTCTCCACCCTCGTCTCGTCTCCACATCTGTCGGAAATAGATTAGGTATACTCTCCGACATCTCCAGTCTCCTTTTCCATTTTTCAACCATCCTGACTTCCTGAGTCATGACCTAATTTCAGAAGATGACGCCTTTCATTGGTTTGCTGGAATTGGATTGAAGAGATAGGATTTTAGGAGGTGGGTTGTTTGAACTTTGAATTGAATCTTACTGTTAGTGTTAATGGGTTCTGTTCTTAATTCCATTTCATGATTTGGATTGATTTCTAGTTATGGGTTGTTTTTGTTGGTGCAGGGTGTTTCTAGGTTGAGGGTTGGTGATGGGGATTTGCTGAAGTGCTCATAAAAGCTAAGAGTTTCTGGGTATTCAATTCAATTATGGTAAGCTAACTTGTTGAAGTGTTTTTGGGTGTTCTTGTGAGTCTCGGTCCATTTCATAATTCTTTGGTTTGTTGTTTGGGTTGAGGGTTGCTGTTTGGGTTTATAGCATGCTGTTTGGCCAAGTTTTAGAGCATGTTGTTTGGGTTTATAGCATCAATTGTTGTTTGGGTTTAGACTTTAGATCTGTTTTGGGGATCTGATCTCTCGCTGCTCTAGGTTAACATCCATTGAATGTACTGAATGTGGGTGCTCTTGTAGTTATTAAACTCTGTCTCTGTGGGAATGTGACGCATGTCCTTCATGAATCTCATGATACTTGAAAGAAAGATGATTAACGGGTCTATTAAAGATGAGATATTTTATGTAATGCAATTCACTATTGTTCGTCGTTTGGCTTTTTCGTAATGCAGTAGGTATTATACTATTTGGTTGATGGTATTTTCTTTTTCTTCGTTGATCAGATTGTTAGAAATGGCCGGGGTGAGAAACACTTGTGTTTTAACTTTTCAAAGGGACTTGTCTATATCTTATATATGATCTCAAAGTATTCTTCTCTATCCATGTCATTTGAATCCTCCAGTCTTTTGAACTACTTCCGGATTAGAGTAGCTCTCTGTGGTTTCCTTTATGCTTCCTGTCTTGTACTGATTAGAAGATGCATTTAAAATGTAATGTTTCTATACAAACTTTCTTTCTCTGCTCAAATCTCAGTTTCTTGCTCATATTGCTATTTTTTTAGTGTTGCATTGCTAATTTTAATATGGCTTGATTTCTCATTATCAGATTGAACGACTAACCAAGATTCTATTCAATTCTAATGCCAGCCCTACTACATTTCTAATAATGGATTCTATTCAATTCTTTGATTGTTAACAGGGAAATTGATGATGTGGCTCGATCGTTAACGGGGAATCCAATCCATCAATGATTCACGACTGAGCAATAGCATAGCATAAATCAGAAAGTGGAAGTGAGCAATAGCATAACATAAATCAGAAAGTGGAAGTGAGCAATATCATAGCAGAAATCAGAAACTGTAAACATGGAAAAGTAGGTGTTTTATATTTTGTAAATACATTACCTACTGTACATGTACAACCTCATTTAGCAAGAGTCGGTCATTTCGGTTAATTAGGTTATATCGGTCATAATTTAAATCGGTTAGAAAATCGGTCGGTTATTTTTTTGTTTTACCAATTTCGGTCAAATTTATGGTTAACCGAATTCGGTCGGTTAACCTACCCCAGCAACTCGGTCGGGCAGCGGTTAAATGGAAACTTAGGTCGGTTAATGCTCGGTTAACCGATTCAAATCGGTCAATGACCGATTTGACCGACTCCCACCCCTACCTCGAGCTGTGGAGGCCCTTCTTCCTTGAGCTGTGGAGGCCCTTCTTCCAGCCTTACCACCTCATCATCGTCCAGGACGGTGACCCTTCCAAGGTCATCAAAGTCCCCGATGGCTTCGACTACGAGCTCCACAACAGGAACAACATCGACGACGACTGCTTCGTAAGTTCTTCTTCTACTCTCGTTTTTGGAATTTGGATTGTGATTGGGAGTTTCGAATTTCAATCGTCGCATCTTTGACAATTCGATTTGGTTTACTCGAATCAGACTTCAGAGCAGTTTCTCGATCTGGAGATTAATGAAATTCATTTCTCACTATATCCAATTTTGGATCTAGCTAATGGAGTGAGGAGGCTGGTGAGCGTCGGATATAAAGTTGGGGTTGTTAAGCAGACCGAGACCGCGGCGATTAAGGCGCATGGAGAGAACAGAGGCAGCGACGACGGCGGTGAGGAATTGCTGGTGGATGAATGAAGGGATTGGGGTGTGAGTGTGAGGGGAGAGTTTGGGTTTCTTGGTGGTGAGTTGGTCGGCGAGGAGCTTCCGTTTGTTCGGGGAGAAGGAGACGGTGGTGGCGATTTTGGGGGAGGAAGTGGTGGTCGGAGGCGGCCGGCGGCGCCGGTGAGGGAGGAGGAGGGTCGTCGTCGGAGGGATTGGGTTTCATTTTTATTTTTTAGTTTTAAAAATTTATTAAATATTGCAGAATTTGTTATTTTATTTCATTAAAGTGTATTTCTTTTTATTTTATTTTTTGCTGACATGGCGTTGGTCTTATTCCTCCTCGTGCGCTGGCCGTGCCACATAACATGGACTTGCCACGTCAGTTGACGGTCGTTGACGGAAATGTCTAAAATCTAACGGCGTGTTATTTGGAACACGAGATTCAATAGTTGGTGACGCCCTCCAGATAGGGCTTACGTGGTATATACGCGAGTAATAACGCAATAGTTCGTGACATCTGAGGGTATTAGGCCATAAAACTATGCGGATAATCCAACCTTTTATTCACCATGTTACATCATAAAATGTGTTCATTAACAAAGTGTCTTTTGTTTTCTTATTTTATAAATTATAAATTTTGATTTAGTGTCTTTTGTTTTTCAATTTATAGTTTAGTTGAGTCACTAACAAATATGGATGAAAGTCGTTGATGTGACAATATATAATTATTAATTATGGATGAGTCATATTGATGAGTCATCACTTAAAGAAATCTTGGATGGAAAGGGTTGATTGTTAGAGCATCTCCAATGGTCCTAAATTTTAAAGCTTTATGGTAAAAACTCCAATTTGATTGATTAATATAATTTTTTTTCAATTAAATAAATTTAAAAGATGGAATTATAAGAGAGGAGAATGATTTGATAGGTTGATAGTTTAAAACTTTATGCAAAAGCTCTATGTACATAAAACTTTATAAAATGAACCAATCAAATCATTTCCTCTTTTATAATTTCTTCTTTTGTATTTAATTAATTCAATTTTTTTAAATATCAACCAATCAAATTAGAGCTTTTATCATAAAGCTTTAAAATTTAGAATCATTGTAGATGCTCTTAGGTTGGCTATAGTAGGAGGGGGTAAATCGATCATCTCGTAGTATAGGAGGCTGTTTATTAACTTGACAAATTAGAGTGGGCAAACACAATTTCCCCTAAAACATTTTAACTAAGTAGAAGTAAAACATTTTAACAAAGTATAAGGCTTGGACTTTTTTATTAGAGATGCTTGTATATAATCCGAAGGTGTAAGAGTGGTTTTTTATATGAATTAATAACTGTGGCTTGTACGTAAAAAAATATGGTTTCTGTGTTTGTAAAACAATATAAAATGTATATATAGCAATTCTAAGAGTGCCGTTGGTTTTTGGTTCATAATTTGATTATGATGTACCAAAGATGAGATTAGGTGAGGGATTTTAGATTATTTATGTCAACAAGGAATCAAGATATGGATAGTAGTGTCGTGGAAAAGATAAGAATAAGATCACAAGATCATTCATTATTCGTCCTTGACTAATCAACGCTAACAACAACACCTCATTACATGCAACTTGTGTCTTTAATTGTCATTAGAATCATTATTTTGTTTGGTGCACGTACGGTACGTTCTGTTCACAAATTAATACATGTGGCGACGTGTGGATGCATGTCCACCGGATGGCAATATGATGGATTTGGTGATGATGACGGTGTACATACATACATATACAATAGACACGAGGGTTTCTTAAATAGGAATATAGGATATGCTTAATTCTTGTGCTGATTAAACGCTTGCTCCTGGATTCATCGATTGAATTCAACAAATATAAATGAAACAAATCGATTGGGGCCCGGTAACCAATCTGGAAATCTTCTGTATATTGTCAGCCTAATACATAGATGTCCCGGCTTTAAGATTCCTGATTAATTGTGAGCTTTTGATGGGAAAGTGCATGTTAAAGAACACGAATGAGGATGCTGGGACTCGAACACAGGATCAAGCTACAACAAGCTGAGGACGTTAGGCAGCTGAAACGGAGAGTTTATTTACTAACGGCACCGTTTGTAATGTAGTTAGTTTTTGTCCGTTTCCTAACGGTCTTCTTCTTTCTTTCTCTTGTATAAATACTGAACTCCTTTTGTACTCAGAACGACTTTTCAATTCAATGATATAGTGAACTAAATTCCCTCCCATTTCACATGGTATCAGAGCCATAACAAACTTTCTTTCCAGATCCTTCTTCTTCTTCTTCAAGCTTTCTATCCGTATCCATGGCGTCCACAAACTCCAGCACTATCTCTTCCAGCAATTCTTCCATTGTTACAACCTTCACAGATCATTACTCTAATCCTCTGTATCTTCCTCCCGGTGATAGTCTTTCAGTTCCGATTGTTGGCATCAAGCTTACGAACGAAAATTATCATCTATGGAGCCGTTCATTCTCAGTGGCTCTCAGCATCAAAAACAAGCTTCAGTTCATCGACAGTGCTTCTTCGATTCCAAATCTGACAGATCCAAGCTACTCAGCCTGGAATCGATGCAATTTTGCAGTCCTCAGCTGGATCCTCAACTCTGTTTCAGATGACATAGCTCAAAGTCTCATGTCCTATGATAAAGCGCATCTAGCTTGGAAAGACTTGAAGCAGAGGTTCAACCAATGCGATGCAATCCGCATTGCCGATCTTCAATCGCGCATAGCCGCTTGTGATCAAGGCGAGGCTACGGTAACTCAGTACTTTACGAATCTTAAAGTCCTTTGGGAAGAATATTTGCAGTATAGACCTGTGCCTGTTTGTGACTGTGATCCTGGATGAGTTGAAAAATGCTCTGTTATAGCTAGAGTGTTAATGTACCAGGAGCAGGACTATGTGATTCGTTTTATTCGCGGATTGAATGATCAGTTTGATGTGGTTAGATCGCAGTTACTTTTGATGGATCCTCTTCCTGATATTAACACTGTATTCAAGTGTGTGTGCAAGTTGAACGACAAATGAAAGGATCTGTGCCTAGGTCAGTTGATTCAGTTGCATTAGCCACCAATTTTTAGAACAGAGGAAAAGAGGTATCTGTTAAGGGATTATTCTGTAGATATTGTAAGAAGGATAATCACACTATTGAGGATTGCTATCGATTGAAAAACAAGAAAGCAAGAGAGGCATCTGGTAGCAACTCTAGGTCTGGTTTTGCTGGTGCTGTGTATAGTGACTCTGTTGGTAATACTCAGGCTGGCGGTTACCGTTGCAAACTCTGGTTCTGTATCTGCAGAAGGCTTGGTTATGACTAATATGTCTCTCACCTCCAATGACATTGCTCGTCTTAAGTTGCTTCTCCAGCATATTGTGCCGACTGCTTCCCCTGTGGCTGAAACCTATGCCAATCTCATTATCAGCAACCTTCCATCCACCTATACATCCACTCCTAATGGTATATATGCTATTTCCATCTTTCCTTCTTCACTTGACCTAAAGAATTTTTGGATTGTTGATACAGGAGCCAGTTCTCATATAACCTGTGATCCAAAATTTTTTGTTTCTTCTCATACTCTTCAAAATGTGTTTGTAACCCTGCCTACTAGTCATCGTGTTAGTGCTACTCATCGAGGTTCAGTGTCTCTTCCCTGTGGTTTGGTGCTCCATGACGTTTTGTTGATTCCCACTTTTGCCTTCAACTTATTATCTGTTAGTTAGCTCACTCTTAATTCTAGGATTTCTGTTACATTCTCTTCTTCCCAGTGTCTCATTCAGGACCTACAATCGATGAAGACGATTGGTTCAGCGTTCATAAATAGAGGTCTCTATCTTCTTGCCCCTTCTCTTTCTTTGACTTCCTCTTGTTTGTCTGCCAGTTCATCTTATCCTATTGTTGCAGCTGCTTCTCTTAATCTGGATACTCATCCTTTGGATATATGGCATTGTCGATTGGGTCACCCTTCACTTCCTAGGATGCAGCTTGTTCATCGTGTTGATTCCAAATTGTCTTACCTGTTTCTTCTCATTGTAATACTTGCCACCTAGCTAAACAGAAAACTCTTCCATTTCAGAGAAGCTCATCTAGAGCTTCACAACCTTTTGAACTTGTGCACATGGACATATGGGGTCCCTTAATACTCTTTCCTATGATGGTTATGGATATTTCTTAACTGTTCTAGATGATTTTAGTCGATGTGTATGGGTTTTTCTTATGCATCATAAGAGTGATACTCGATCCTTAGTTCAATCTTTCTGTTCTATGGTTCATACTCAGTTTTCTTCTAAGGTCAAGATCATTCGTTCTGATCAGGGCCAGGAATTCCGCATGGATTCTTTCTTTTCTAGTCATGGCATAGAGCATCAAACCAGTTGTGTTTCCATTGCTCAGCAAAATGGCAGAGTTGAGCGGAAGCATCAACATTTGTTGGCTGTTGCTCGTTCCCTCCGATTTCAGTCTGGTTTGCCGCTCAGGTTCTGGGGGGCATGTGTATTGCATGCTTGTTACCTAATTAACCGTCTTCCAACTCCTGCCTTCATAACAAGTCTCCATTTGAAGTCTTGCATAATCATTTACCATCATATAATCATCTTCGTGTATTTGGTTGCCTAGCATATGCCAGTACTCTGTCTCATGGTCGTTCCAAGTTCAGTCCTAGGGCCACTCCTTGTGTGTTCATAGGGTATCAGTCAGGCATTAAGGGTTACAAACTTTTTGATTTGAAAACTCACAAAGTATTCTTTTCACGAAATGTTGTTTTCCATGAGACCATACTTCCTTACAAAACCAATGATTCTATAGATACAGAAACAGAAACTAGCCATCATTCTTACCATTCTACACCTGCACCAACCCTAGAAACATTATCTCCTGATTTCTATGCTGAGGAAGTTCAGTTTGATACTCCTGAAACTGATGCCTCAAGCCATGTTCACCATGAGATTTCCAACAACACAGACCACATTCACATACCTAGAAGGTCAACTCGAATATCCAAACCACCAAGTTACCTAAAGGATTATCATTGTGCCCTGCTGCTATATGATAAGCCTCCCAAAAATACCTATCACTTTCCTTTAAACAACTACCTTACCTATGACAATTTATCACCAGCACACAAACACTTTGCCCTTTCCATTACCATAGAACCTGAGCCACAAACCTATATGGAAGCAGTCAAATCAGAAAACTGGAGAAATGCAATGGCATAAGAGTTAAGTGCATTGGAGTCAAACAAGACATGGGTGCTAGCTGAGCTGCCTGCAGGTAAGCGAGCCATTGGATGCAAGTGGGTGTATCGAGTCAAGTTCAAGCCAGACGGGTCAGTGGACAGATACAAGGCTCGACTGGTAGCCAAAGGATACACACAAGTCTATGGAATCGATTTCACGGATACATTTTCTCCGGTAGCAAAGATTAATTCAGTAAAAACTTTGATTGCAGTTGCAGCAGTAAAAGGATGGCACCTACACCAAATGGATGTGAGTAATGCATTTTTACATGGAGATTTAGAAGAGGAGGTATATATGCAGTTGCCTCCTGGAATAATAGTTGAGGAAAATGAGAGAACAGTTTGCAGATTGGTAAAATCCTTGTATGGATTGAAACAGGCCAGTAGAAGGTGGTTTGTCAAGTTGACTGATGCTTTGAAGAGTGAAGGGTTTCATCAATCAGTCTCAGATCACTCTTTGTTTGTTTATACTACTGATCAGTATATGGTGATTCTTTTGGTATATGTAGATGATATAATCCTGGCAGGAAGCAATGAGGATCTCATCAACAAGATTAAGGGTAAACTGCAGAAACATTTCAAAATTAAGGATCTAGGAAAGCTCAAATACTTTCTGGGATTAGAAGTAGCCAGAAGTGAAAAGGGAATTAATGTTTGTCAGAGGAAGTACTGCTTGGAACTCATTGAAGAATCAGGGGTGATACACAAAAAGCCATCAAAAACACCATTTGACTATAAAGACCATTTACAAGCTGAAAAGGGAGAAGCATTGTCTGATATCTCATTGTACAGACAACTAGTAGGTAAACTGCATTACCTTACTATCACAAGACCTGACATAAGCTATGCTGTGCAGCAGTTAGCTCAATTTCAAGCCAAGCCAACAGATTTACACTTGGCTGCAGCATACAAGGTAATTCGATACTTGAAGCAGTCTCCTGGTCAAGGTTTATTCTTTGCAGCAAATAGTTCATTGAAGATGGTAGGTTACAGTGATTCAGATTGGGCCAGCTGCCCTGATACCAGGAGATCAACATCTGGATACTGCATCTTCCTTGGTACTTCATTAGTGTCCTGGAAAACTAAGAAGCAAAGTACATATCCAGATCATCTTCAGAAACAAAGTATAGGTCCCTTGCTCAGCTGTGTTGTGAAGTGCAGTGGCTTAAGACCTTGTTGCAGGATTTAGGGATTGCTCATAATGATCCAGTTCATTTGTTCTGTGACAACCAATCGACTATACATATAGCCAAAAATCCTGTCTTCCATGAGCGCACGAAACATATAGAAATAGACTGCCATGTTGTCAGGGAAAGGCTGCAGAATGGATTGGTGACTCTAAGTTATGTTCCAACAGAAACTCAGCTTGCAGATTTGTTCACCAAAGGCTTAGCTGCCCCGAGACTAAGGATGCTATTAGCCAAGCTGGGGATTCATGATATTTACTCCCCAGCTTGTGGGGGGCTGTTAAAGAACACGAATGAGGATGCTGGGACTCGAACACAGGATCAAGCTACAGCAAGCTGAGGACGTTAGGCAGCTGAAACGGAGAGTTTATTTACTAACGGCACTGTTTGTAATGTAGTTAGTTTTTGTCCGTTTCCTAACGATCTTCTTCTTTCTTTCTCTTGTATAAATACTGAACTCCTTTTGTACTCAGAACGACTTTTCAATTCAATGATATAGTGAACTAAATTCCCTCCCATTTCACAGTGCAAAAGGTTAATCTGAACTGAAGAAGCTGTCTAAACGGCTACTACAGAAAGTTCTTATTGATGAGCACTCAACCTCTGTTTTCTCAAACTTAGTCTTCGAAAAGAGATGCTCTTGCTTACTTGAAGCAAAAGGTAACTCAGCTTCCTATTGTTTCCTTTATTTGCACTATTTTTGGCCTTTGCCTATACTAACTGTGATGCCTACCCTATTGTGGCTGCAGCTGGAAGGAAGTGGGAAGTTTGCGATGGAGGGTAAGAAAGTAAACCATACCGGTTTGTATATCTGTGCTCTGAATCTGGGCAGTGAAGAAAATGCATTTCTACACCAACAACTTCTTTGATTCATATCTACAAACATATATAAGCATTTTAGCTTTTTTCTTATTGCCACCTAGGATTCTCCATGCTTCCCCTTAATTGTAGGAAATGAGCCAATCAATGAAATTTATATAATTTATTTTGAATAAAAATATTCTTTAATAAAGGTGATAATTTCTTAGACACTACGAGATTCGAACCCACAACCTCAAAGATAAAAGTATCACAATTTACCAGCTAAGCTAGACAAACTTACTTATAACTACATTAAAATGTTAAACCACATTGCTCCTTGATATTTTATCATACAAATTGAAACACATTTCACCTTTAATGGTTTGCACATTCATTAATTGTATGATAACCAATAATTTATTGTAAAAATACACTAACAAGTTGAATAGATAGTAGAGTGAATGAAATTATGATAATAATCTATTCATATAGTTTATTCCGATATGATGATACTTTTCTTTTAATAATCAAGCTCTAACACTTTGTGTAAAATAATTAAATCATTATATTGAATAATGTATTTGCTCATGTGAATTTTTAATAAACATTCAAACTAACTAATTCATTGATTTTTTTTGTCGTAGCACTCCTGGGCGGGAGTGAGCTATAGATCGTGAACCAACCTAGGAGAAAAAATTAATTCATTGATTAATTCCCTTAAAAAAGTCATTGTTTAATTGGTCAATTTGAAAAATTGCATATAGTTAAAAAAATTATGAATATTTAAGAGAAGTATTTTTTTCCAATTAATATATCTATTGAGCTACAAAAAACTCAAGAAATAAAGTTGTACCTCATTAACATCAATAGTGAGTGCGATCATGAGTGTATACAAGTATGAGTCATGAGAACGTAAGTAAAACGAGTTACATGTCATTAAGTATTAACAAATTAGAGTATTGATCGAGTTGATCAATTTGAATTGGGCGAATTCATTAAACATAAATACATTCATATAACATGATTCTTATTTTCAAATTATTTTAAATTTTAAAGGGCCAATTGAAATTTCATTTTTTTATTATGTTTAACTATTCCTCAATTTATTTTTTTAGTGATGGTTTCTTTAGTCTCCGCATTATTTATTTGCAAGTGCTTTGAGATTGTTGCAATTTTGTCTACCATTTGTATTGAACGAACTTTTGTTGGTAAATTATTTGAAAGACCCAAAGTTCGGTAAGTCATTAAATCATTTGATCAAGGATCAAACTGCTTAAATTTTAATATTTATGAATATTTAATGAAATTATTTGTCTGTTAATTTATTGATATAGAGAAAATATTAATGGCGAGTGAGGTCATGAGTGTATAAGAGTATGGGTAATGAGATCGTAAATAAAATGGGTTACATGTCATCAACGACTAACAAATTCAGAGTATTGATTGAGTTGACGTAGTTTGAATTGGACATATTCATTAAACCTAAATGCATTCATATAACATGATCCTTATTTCAAATTCTTTTAAGTTATAAAAGGCCATTGATGTTTCATTTTTATTATGTTTAACTAATCCTCAAAATAATATTTTTAAAGTGATTGTTTCTTTAGTCTTGACTTTATTTGTTTGCAAATGCTTCGAGAAAGTTGCAATTTTATTTTCCATTTCTTTTGAACTAAATTTTGTTCATAAAGTTTGTGAAGAACTCCAAGTTTGGTAAGACATTAATTAATTTGATCAAGGATTAAACTGTATAATTTTAAAATTTTATGAATATTAAAGAGAATTATTTTTCAATTAATATTTAATAGGCTAGAGAAAACTATATAAATAAGGTTGTGCATTAGTAAGATCAATGGTGACTGAGGTTATGAGTGTACTGTAAGTAAAACAGGTTACATGTCATTAACTATTAACAAATCGAGAGTATTTATCAAGTTGAGTTAGTTTGAATTGGGCATATTCATTAAACTTAAATACATTCATATAACATTATAATTATTTTCAATTTTTTAAAAGATTTAACGGGCCAATATAATCGAGGTTTCATTTTCATTATGTGTAACTATTCATCAAAATAATTTTTTTACAATGATGATTTATTTAGTCTCGACTTTATTTGTTTGAAATGCTTCGAGAAAGTTATAATTTTATTTTTCATTTGTCTTGAACTAACTTTGGTTGATAAATTATTTGAAGGACTCCATGTTTGGTAAGACAGTAATTAATTTAGTCAAGGTTCAAGTTGCATAAATTATAAAAATGTACGAATATTTAAGAGAATTGTTTTTTAATTAATATATTTATTAATATAAAAAAATTGAAGAGATAAGGTTCGACCATAATGGTGAGTGAGGTCATGAGTGTATAAGAGTATGAGCCATAGGATCACAAGTAAAACGGGTTACATGTCATTAACTATTAAGAAATTGAGAGTTTGAGTTGGTTTAAGCTGGGCATATTCATTAAGCCTAAATAAATTCATATAACATGATTATTATTTTCAAATTCATTTAAGTTTTAGAAGGACAATTGAGGTTTCATTTTTCATTATGTTCAACTATTCCTAATTTTTTTTTACAATGATAGAATATTTAGTCTCGACTTTATTCGTTTGCAAATGCTTCGAGGGATTTGAAAAAAAAAAATTTGTCTTGAATTGGCTTTTGTTGGTAAATTATTTGAAGGACTCAAAGTTTTCGTTAATTAATTTGATCATGGATCAAGTTGCATAAATTTTAAAAAATCATGAACATTTAAGAGAATTATTTTTCAATTAATGTATTTATTGATCTAGAGAAAACTAAAAAATAAGGTTGTATCTTAGTAAGATCAATGGTGCGTGAGATCATGAGTGTTTAACAGTATGAGTCATGAGATTGTAAGTAAAACGGGTTACATGTCATTAACTATTAACAAATTTAGAGTATTGATCGAGTTTATTAGTTTGAATTAAGCATATTCATAAAATCGAAATATATTCATATAACATGATCATTATTTCCAAATTCCTTAAGTTTAATAGGCCAATTGAGGTATAATTTTCTTTAGTTAACTATTCCTCAATTTTTTTACAGTGATGGTTTCTTTAACATCGACTTTATTGGTTTTTAAAGGTTTCGAGAGAGTTGCAATTTTTTTCATTTATCTTGAACTGATTTTGTTGGTGAAGTATTTGAATTCATATTGGTTTAGATCCACTACAAAAAATTGACCTTTAGCTACTGCAAAATTACAACGGCATAAAAATGCAGTAGCAAATAGTTAGTATTTGCTACGACAATCACTATTTCATGTAGTAATTTGCAGTAGCAAATACTATTTGCCACACCACTATTTGCTACGGGATGCTGGGTGTAATTTAAATAAAAATTATAATTTTAATATATTTTCTCCTTGCAATGATCATAAATAGAGCTATTTTATTTTAGTATGTAATTAAAATTAATTAATGTCCAAAATATCCTATAATTAATCACAATATTCAATTTAAATATAATATATTTTTTGGTATGGCTATTATATGAGAATATAAAATTAGAGAGATATAATTATAACTCTCTCCTTAATAATAGGATACTAACCTATCATATAATTTTGTTTCTACTGATTTTAATTTTTTCAAGTAATCAATAAATAAATTCCAAATATTTTTTTATACATGATGAAATTTAGGAAAAAGTACACTTCCCCATTGAAGTTAGATTAATTAAAATTATCAAAGTATATTTTAAAAATAATGTGAAACCCACTTTTTAATTTTAGTTTATTTCTATAGTTTCTATTTTAAATTGTTTAATTTCTCAACTATGTAATATGTTAACTAATTTGACCCATTGAGTGTTCGTTTAATTTTAATCATTCAATTTAATTTTTTGTTAATTTACAATTACTAAAAATAAAATTAAATCAGTCATGATAAAAATATTTATTTTTTACTAATTATACTAAATAAATAATTAAAATATAACATATCGGCCAACGGGCCGAAAAAAATGCTAGTTCAGTATTAGTGAAAGAATTTTTCTTCTATGTGGGTTTGTTCCATTTGCATCATTTTTTGGTATTGTTCAGAGGAAGGGGAAAATAAGGTTTATTTAGATATGCATTTCAGGAAATTATTAGTGCTTATAGAGAATGTATGGATTAACATGCAATACGATTATTTCATTTGTTATGCATATGCTGATAAGTGTTAAAGAAGCAGTATGTTTATGTTGTTGAGGATCATATAAATCAGAGAAGACGGCTAGAACAAACCATATAGGTATGCTTCTAGTACTTGCCATGTTTGAATGTGCTTAATATTGCTAATCCGACTGGATTCCTTATAATGTTAGGATTAAAGTTTTAACTTGGTGTAATCCAATTCATACTGAATGGATACCAGTCATGAACTTGGTGTAATAAAAATCATGGTTTCACATTACAAAATTGCCATAAGAGAATGTAATATTCAACCCACTGGAAAGATATACAGTTTCTCAAACTTTAACCATTAGAAGAAAAAAAATGATTCATCAAAAAAAAAAAAAAAAACCATTAGAAGCTATGCTCATGAAAATGTGTCAGCAGGTTAAGAATTTTCCAATGCCATCTCCAAAAAACCAGCAGCAAAAAAGGCGTAGTCAAGTACAGTATTATCTTACCATATATACAATCTGTTTAATATATACTTTCCTGATTAAGACTACGCTACGCGATTGTCAGAGTCTTGTTATGGTCCTTGAGTCATGCTGATTGCTGATGATGGTCCTTTGGCTTCTTACTTTGCTGCCATTTGCTGCTACAAAGATCAAATCAAATTGGAACAACGATTCAAGTTCATTGAGATCTTAGCATCAAACTTAAGGTGGAATCATAAGTGTTCCATTGAAACTGAAACAGAGTGATGCAATTTCAAATCTGACCTGTTTTTTTCTTCAATTGAGCAGCAGCAGGAGCCTTGGTAGGTTCGGCTCTCTCACGTCGGTCAGCCTGACTGCCTGCGTATGTTCTTCTATACAACTCCACATCTTCATCTTTCTGCCAGACATACAAAGAAATTTATAATGACAGTCAGGCAGCAAACTATATTTGGTTTAAAGATGATAAGATCAGCTGCTTTCATCAACATAGTGCACGTTCTGACTTACCAGTTCTTTGAACAACGGCACAGGAGTCCCAATTTTATGGTGCGGAGGAATGATCTCCCATGGACTCTTTGCCCTCTCGATGTCACCCTTCTTTTCACAGAGCGAAGCTTGCTCAAAAAGTAAATTCAGCTGATTGAAAACCTATCATCATCGTTCATAAGACAACACGAAAAAGGATGTTGCAGTGGTTAGATCTAGTGCCATTACAATGGAAAAACACAAGGTCCTCGAAAGTTTGGAAGCATTGAAGTTACCTTATCAGAGAATGATGGCATGAAAGGATGCAGCAAACAGGCAAGAAGATGAACGAGGCCAACCGAAGTCCTCATCACGATGTCACAAGCAGACTTGTCTTCCTTGTACAAGGTCCAAAATCGACTAGCCTGCACAAGAGGTGGATCAGAAATTACCATGAGAATGACAAATTGTTATTCTTTGTCAAAGAGACTAGAAGCGTTTGTCGTTTCTCACCTGAAGATAGGCATTCCCCTCGCTAGAAATGGCCATGGCTGTCTTCAGTGCTTGTTTCAGTTTGACCTGTGAAATTATAAACAATGTTGTATAAGCTATTATGCAAAGATACGCTAGTTTTGTTTGCAAAACAAAGAATTTCCACCTTCTCCATGGCTTCTAGATACTGATCCACGTATTTGCCCACTTTGTCAGCCAATTGCTTTGTCAAGATGTGAGAATCAGCAGCTGGTGCATCAGGGATGATGGAATTGTATCCGGAACCTTCATATGTCGATATTAAGCAGTTAGATAACACCAAGCTAGTACGAAACAAGAGACGAGTGAACTAATTATATACCTTGGGGTTTCGCGATGAAACTCAACACACGATTAATGAAGTTCCCAAGATTGTTCACAAGTTCGTTGTTGAGTTTGGCTTGCAAATCTGCCCAGGTAAATAGTGTATCTGAAACCTGAATCACCATTGAAACCACAGTTAAGCAACATTTTTTCAATGTACATTCAGGGACGGTCAAACAGTTTACTGATGAAATAAGAAAACAGAAACAAGAATACCTCAGGACGATTTGTTAGTAAATAGTATCTCCAAACTTCTACAGGGATTTTGGTATCTTTCACATCATTCCCAAAGATGCCTACGCCTTTGCTCTTCGAAAACTTACCTGCAGAATATGTAAGTTTATGATGATTGACGAAAATGTTAACTTGTGATACAAAACAGAAAGCCATTAGCATATTATCTTCATATATCAAACATACCCTACAAGCTAGGATACACTAACTAAAAATTTATTAGCAACCAACCTGATTCATAATTCAAGTATTCTGTGACACTTATACTCTTCATCATTGTCCACTTCTCACCGGTTCCAAGAAGACATGAAGGAAACACAATCTGAAATACAAAATGATCTTCAGTTATAAAATAAAAACTTCAGAATATAGCACTATTTACCAAATCAATGAGCAAAAGAAACAAAATAACACTATGGAATGAACGGTCCTGATAATTAATAAGTGATTCATTCAGATTTCAGTTCACGTGTCCGAACCTAGCCACAACCAAACAAAGCAAGGAAAGGTTTTACACTTACGGTGTGAAACTTAGTGTTATCCTTTCCCATGAACTGATAGAGCTCCACATTTTCAGGATCCTTCCACCATCTCTCCCAGTGAGGAGTATAGCAGGCCGTAATCGAGACATATCCGATTGGAGCATCAAACCATACATAGAAAACCTTGTGGTACAAAGAAGAAGTAGGTTCAAAATCTGTAACTCAAGAAAAATACATAAAGAGTTTGCAAAATATGAAGGGAAGGAGAATGAAAGATTCAATCCAACTAGCAAATATAGATTGTCACCTTGTCTGCGAATTTCTCGTGGGGGACTGGCACTCCCCATTTCAGATCTCTGGTTATACACCTGTGTTTAAGGTCTTTAAGCAATGAATTTGTTTCTTGAATAGCATTTTGGCTCCAGGATCCAGTGGCAGATGTGCTCTCGATATATTTCTCCCATTTATCTTATAGCAGGGGAAGCTCAAGATATAGGTGGCATGTATCAAGAATGCGTGGCGAGCTGTGACAAACCTGTCCATCATAACGATGATTCAGAAATTAATGCATTGAGTTAAACAACAAAGGGTTTATATAACCCTAATAAGTCATACAAGTCAGCTTGATATAGGGCATTGATAAATGAGACACAACAGTTCAATAAAATTGAAGCAAATCCTTCTCTTCCTCACGCCAATGATCAAATAACTAACAAGTTACAGCAATTGAAATAGAGAAGCATCACAGTGAGACTGAATTTCTTACCTTGCACTTGGGATCTTTTAAGTCGGTAGGATTGAGAAACTTGCCACATACTTCACACTCGTCGCCATTCGCACCAGTATTAGTACATCCCTCAGTTGGACAAGTACCCTCAACTAGCCTATCAGCAAGGAATTTCTCGCATGTGCCACAGTACAGCTGATATCATGAAACCAGTTAGCAACTGAAATTTTCAAAATTCCCAACCGTTGCTAATTAAACATATAAGCTCTACAAACCTACCTGCTGCGTTGTGTCCTCCTCAAGCCACTTGTTCTCAAGAAGCTTCTTGAAAATCTGGTGACAAACTTCAGTCTGCTGCGGAGTGGAGGTCCTCCCGAACATATCAAAATCAATATCGAACCACTTGTAAACTTCGCTGTGAAGAGCATGGTACCTGGAGAAAAAAAAACAAGCCATTAAAACCCAGATGACGATATTTAACAAACCAATCAAGTTCCACAATTCACATACTTATCACATATCTCTTTTGGAGTGCATTTCTCCTCTATTGCCTTAGTCTCAGTAGCCGTGCCGTACTCGTCAGTTCCACATATGTACAAAGTATTGTACCCTCGCAGCCGACAATATCTCGCGAAGACATCGGCGCTCAGCACGCCTGCACAATATTGAATTTCTTATCAACAATCAACACTCTCCCGACCTTTACCGGAAACTAAAACCAGTTGCAATTCAGCTAAAAACTTACAGCGATGATTTGCGAGTGAGCACTTGTTACAGTAGGGCAGCGCGCTGGTAATCAGCACGTTCCGCTCGCCGGGAACTGGGAGCTTCTTCAAAACAGAGTCGTCGAGAGATAGACCTTCCATATAGAAATCTATTTCATATACAATTGAACAAAGCAGCATTACTAAACAAAGCAACTAACATTATAGGAGTTGCAATCAGTTAATTAAACATACTAAATATGCTTTCTCAATTAATTAAACAAATTTCAATTCACAATAATCTATCATAAACCAAACCGCAATTCCAATTTCCGGCACATAAATACTAACATATTTCAGAATTATAATATGAATGAATGATTGGGATTTTGGCAGAGTAATAAACATAAACCCTAAATCATGTTTTCTCTATTTTGATAACATATTTTACACTGAACCCCGGCTAAACCCAACAAAAACACACACATATATTAACATCATCCCAAACACAGCACTTGATACAATCATAAAACGAGAACAAGGTAGAATCGCATATATAAGAGAACAGGGACGAAGCCGAAGGAACTTACCTGGCTTCGATGTTGGGGTTGAAGATGGCCGGTTAAGGTAATGGCGAGCTGATGTTGGGGTTGAAGATGGCCGATTGAAGCGGCGACGGATGTAGGGCTGAACTTTGAAGGTGCGTGAGGCCGTGAGCCGTGAAGAGTTAGTGCAGAAGGTGCGTGTCTGCGTGAAGGTGCCGATCGCAGGATCTGAACTGAATGAGGAGACAGAGAGAGAAGCTATTTCGTCTAATTCGGGTGTGAAGGGAGCTATTTGAGTATCTTCAATTCGGGTGTTGAAGAAAGCTAATTGGATTCTCTGTAATCAACTTCGATGGTGGTTTATATGGACAGGGATTTACAAGTCCTTCAAGTATCGGATAAACAATCTTGAGGGACTTCTGTGTAACGACACTGGGTCCTTTCGGCGGCGGAATGAGAAGGGAAGAGAAGAAATTAGGGTTTGAGATGAGGAGAGGAGTTGAGAGAAAGAGGGACAGAGAGATTGTAGGAATTTTTGGTTGTATTTTCTGATTGATTCCTACCATCGCAGCAGCGCTGCTTTTACACAAAACAGGCAAGGCAATCGGCAGGAGGTGTTAATTTTTTTGGTACTTTATGTTTGGACAGATTTTATTTTGGTACACAGCGTTTCAAAAATTTCATTTCAGTCATTATTGTTTCATAAAATTTCAAAACAGTATTTCCATCCAATTCCGTCCAAATTTTCTGTTAAGTGCTGACGTGGCAGCTAAGTCACACATCCTAGTCAGCTAAAATATTAATAAAATAATAATTTCATTAATTTAATATTAAAATTTAAAATTTTATTAATATAATTACCTTTTTAATGAAAAATAAAAAATATTTTTTCCAATTTTTTCCTCTCCCCTCTTCTCTCTCCTCCCACCTCGAAAATACATATATATCAAAACGTTTCACGGTTTCAGTACTAAACGTTTCGCCACTTTTTTCATTTTGGTACTTCTTGTTTGTAGATCTGAGTTTTTTACTACTTTTTTCACCTCCAACCCTCTTACCCTCCTTGTTTTTCTCATTTGCTTCCTTCTTCCTCCGTCTCTCCTCTCTCTTTTCTCCCCTATGCTACCTCCTACTTCCTCCCTTCACCACTCTACTTTCTCTTACCTCCTCCTTTTGCCTCTCTCCTCTCCATCCTTCCCTCTGTTTCCACCTCTCCTTCCTCCTCTCTTCTCCCTTCCTCCATCCTCCTAAAAAGCTCAGATCTAAGTTTCTAAGGAGGACGGTGGGAGGAGAGGAGGAGGACATAGAAAGGAAGACAAAGGAAAGTAGGAAGAGAGGAGTGGCAGAGGGAGGAGGTATAAGGAACATTCAGAGGAGAGGCAAATGAAGAAAGTAGGAGGAAGCATAGGGGGGACGGAAGACAGGAGAGGCGGAGGAAGGAGGAAGCAAAGGGGAGAAGAAGGAGGGTCGAAGGTGAAAAAATACAAAAAAACTTAAATTCACAAACAAAAAGTACCAAAAAACTCAGATCTGTAAACAAAAAGTACCCAAATGAAAAAGTGGTGAAACGTTTAGTAGTGAAACCCTGAAACGTTTAGATATATATGTATTTTTTAGGTGAGAGGAGAGAGAAGAGGAGAGGGAAAAAATTGGGCAAAAAATATTTTTTATATTTTTTAATTAAAACATTAATTATTTTAATAAAAAGGTAATTATTAATTTAAAATAATAAAATTATTATTTTATTATTATTATTGCTGGCTGGGATGTGTGACTCAGCTGCCACGTCATCACTTAACAGAAAAATTGGACGGAAATACCATTTTGAGATTTTCTGAAACGATAATGACTGAAATGAAATTTTTGAAACGATGTGTACCAAAATGAGATTTCTTCCAAACGTTAGATACCAATAAAGTTAACACCTCCAATCGGCAGCTATACTTGCTACATGGAAAACCGGCCATGGTGACATAATGCAAATTATGTCAGATCCGATTAATTTATGGAATGAAATCAATTAATTGCATTTATTAGATATGATTTATTAGGGGCGGTATTTATATTAAGATATTATACTTATTTTTTGCAATCAATCATTTATATCAGTTACCAAATTATGACTAGTATTATTCTGATTCAAATCCGAGATAAAACCTCTCTCTTACTTCCTTTTTTTCATTATTCAGTCCATCTTCGCATCTTCCTTTTCTTTTTTTTAGTTATAAATAACTGATACTGTTATCTAGCTGAATAATAGTATTTTACTATCTGCATTTATTTAACCATTCTATGAATTCTGTTGTTTCGGTATTCGTACAATACTGATAGTTATCTATTTTTAGTGTGTTTTATATGTGTTTTACATAAAATACTATTATTTAACATTAATTTTCTAGATGTGTCCGAGGTAGATTTTCATTGGGAGGCATTGACGTTCAAAACTGTCAAGGATGCCGAATCATTTTACTGAGACTATGCTCATAGTCTCGGATTTGAGATCAAAATAAGATCCAACCAACTTCATCCTTTTACCACGGCTCTGGTGTGTGATCCTGAGCAAATTCAATCATGTTAACAAACAACAAAATCAAAAACGAATTAACATGATGCAAGAGCATTTGTACATAAACTAACAACAGAATCAACAAACGAATTACATAACTTAGTATTAGTATTGCCAAAATACTATTATCTGCACATTTTTTGTGTTCAATGACAAGTATATGTTCAAATTCAGTCATATTCAATCCTATTAGTAGGAACAAATCACACACCAGAAACACAAATCAAAAAGGGTTTAGGGTTTTAGGTTTTAGGGTTTAGGGGTTTTAGGGTTTAGGGTTTAGGGTTTATGGTTTAGGGTTTACTCCCCAGAATAAAACTACATATGCAATTTCCCTTTACTTTGAATGAATCAACTGCTAATATACTATAATTACCAGCAACAATCATATGCACGAAACACAAGTCAGAACAAATAATAGTATTAGCCTAATAACAGTATTCATTCAAACCTCAAATTAGAGCAGAAACACCTATAAAAGAGATAAATGTTGGTGCACATAACTAATCCCCAACAAAATCAACCCCAAATGAGATACTAGTATTAACCTAATAATAGTATCGAAACGTTTCCCAATCATCCACACAAAACCTAAAACCTAATTCCCAAACTCAAACGTAACCACAATGCTGTTTCAAGACAATTAGAACGCAAATCAGACTAAACAACCACGAATCAATTGGGATACTATTATTAACCTAATAATAGTATCGAAACGTTTCCCAATCACCACACACAAAAACATAAAACCGCGATGAATGCTGGTTTCAAAACCTAATTCCAAAACACACAATCGATACCAAAACTAGGTCTGATTGCACATGCAGAGCTAGAAATCCGAACCTGGGTATGGGTTCTTCGAGATTCACGAACCGACGGCGATGCATCTGACAAAGAAAAAAGAATCAAACATCGAACGAAGTACTGATGAATCGCCAGTGGGGATGCCGTTTGGTAGTGCTTACCTAAATGAATGGATTCAGTAGGCGGTTTCGTCGACGGAGAGTACTCCTTCAATCGCGACTAACAACAGAAAGCGACTTGACGGAAGAGAAGAATCGGGAGAGAAAGGTTGCAGTTTCTTTTTTTGTGCAACGGTTATAAAAGGTAATAAATTAGTAAAGGTAAGTTATGATATGAAATTTTGGGTAATAAATACATTTATTTTGGGGTAATTAATAATGGGATATCATTATTTTATTCATAAAATCCATCCACCATTGGATGTGTAATAAGGAGATCTAAGAGTCCTTATGGATTATGTCTACTGGACATAATCAAACATTTGTCACCACTCCTAATCCGGGGAAATTAATAAAAAGGTCTAGGTCATTACAACCCCCTCCAGTGTGTTTCGGCTTGTCTCAAGTCGATTCAAGCATCCTTGAATTCCGGGAATTGATCTTTAAATGGTTGCCAATCCTCCCAGCTAGCATCTGCTTCGGCTTGGTGTGCCCAGTGGACCAGTACTTGAGTTACTGCTTGATTGCCTCTTTTGATGAACCTGCGAGCCAGAATGGCTATTGCCATCTGCTTGGGAGCTCCATTTTCGTCAACAGCTGGCAGGTGAGGGTGGATGATTGTTGCGTTTCCAACTGCTTTCTTCAAGAGTGACACATGGAAGACAGGGTGGATGTTCGTTGTTGCAGGAAGTTGTAGCTCGTAGGCTACTTGACTAATCTTTTTGACCACTGCAAATGGCCCATAGAACCTAGGTGCCAACTTATGGTTCGCTCTCTGCACCACGGTCTTTTGCTTATAAGGATGTAGTTTGAGATAGACCTAGTCTCCCAGCTGAAATTCCCTCTCAGGCCTGTGTTTGTCAGCTTGTTGCTTCTGCCTATTTTGAGCTCTAGCTAGGCTGTCCCTAAGTTGATTCACTATTAGGTGCTGATGTTGCAGCTTGTCTTCCACAGCTGCAATGGATGTTGATAAGGGGTTCTGCAGGTCAAATACAGATTTGGAGGGGGGGGGGTAACCATACAACGCCTCAAAGGGAGTGAGGTTCAAGCTGTTGTGATGGTTGGTGTTGTACCACCATTCAGCTAGTGGGAGCCATTGTTGCCACTGTTTAGGGGATCCCCCACCATACACCTTAGATAATCCTCCAAGCACCGATTCAGCCTCTCAGTTTGGCCATCAGTTTGGGGGTGATAGGTTGTGGAGTAGTGCAAGCTGGTCCCCTGTAACTTGAAGAGCTCTTTCCAAAAGGCACTTGTAAAGATGGTATCTCTGTCAGAAACAATAGTTGAGGGCATTCCATGGAGCTTGAAGACATTCTCCATGAATGTCTGAGCTATTGTTACTGCAGTGTAAGGGTGAGTGATAGATTTTAAATGGCCATATTTAGTCAATCGGTCCACAACCACCAAAATTACCTCTTTGTTGTTGGATTTTGGTAATCCCTCAATGAAGTCCATAGATATGTGCTTCCATGCTTGCTCAGGGATGGGAAGTGGTTGTAGGAGTCCAAAGTAAGGCATATTCTTTGCCTTGCACTGCTGGCAGATTTGGCACTTGGCAACCCAGGTAACCACCTCTTGATCCTCTGATAAGTTGCCTGCCTTCTAGAGTGACCGCCTATTGGGAGGAATGAAATAGCTCCAACAGATTACTTCTCATTTCCCCTGTTTCCCCACATAAATGGGGCCTTTATGCTTGAGGAGCCCTTGTTGGTATGAATACAGGTTTGGACCCCCAACAGTGGTTGTAGCAGCTATGATGAAGTCCCTAGCCTCTTCATCCCCGTCATAACTTGACTCTATGTTGAGCATCCATTCAGGTAGAGCAGCTGTTATATTGGAGCACTCAGCCACCTCTTCATACTTTCGTGAAAGAGCATCACAGCCTTATTTAGCCTCCCCTGCCTGAATTTAATTTGGAAGTCCAATCCCATGAGTTTAACTAAACCTTTCTTTTGCATTTGTGTATGAATTTTCTGCCATAGGAGGTACTTCAGGCTTTCGTGATCTGTTATGGGCTAGATTTGGAAAAAAATTATGCTTAGATTTGTCAAACATTCATGGCTAGATTTATCAAATATCCTGAGTTAGGTTTGTCAGAACATTTGCGCTAGATTTGTCAAAAAATATGGGCTAGATTTGTACAAAATTTTTGGCAAGATTTGTCAAAACTTCTTGGTTAGATTTGTCAAAAATTCTTGGCTAGATTTGTAAAAAAATCCTGGCTAGATTTGTCAAAAAAATGCCCTAAATTTGTCAAAAATCCAGGGCTAGATTTGTCAACAATGCTGCGCTAGATTTGTCAAACATTTTGAGCTAAATTTGTAAAAAAATCTGGGCTAGATTTATAAAAAATTCTGGGTTTAGATTTGTTAAAAAATCAGGGCTAGAAAAGTGCGGTATTATGGCTTAAATACTTAGATTTTTACAAATTTCAAGATCGGACGTGATTGGATATATATTTTAGACAGTTTATTACCATCTAAAAGAATATTATCCATTTTGAGATTTTTCCCAAATTTTCATAGGCTAACTATCACCAGAATGGTCAAAAACTGAAAAGTGAGGTATTATGGCTTAAATGCCTAAATTTTCTCCAAATTTCGACGTTGGATGTGATTGGAAATATATTTTAGACTATTTACTACCATATAGGATTATATTAGCTAATTTGATTTTTTTCTAATTTTGCATAGGCTAACCATAACCGAAATTACCAAAAACAGTAAAGTGCGGTATTATGGCTTAAATGCCTAGATTTTCTCCAAATTTCGAGGTCGGACGTGGTTGGACATATATTTCATATAGTTTACTACCATCCAGAAAATTTAGCCAATTTGAGTTTTTTTCTAATTTTTCATAGGCTAACCATCACCAAAATGACAAAAAACTGAAAAATTCGGTATTATGGTTTAAATGCCTAAAACTGAAAAATATCAGATAAATAATTATTAATAAGTAAATCTGAAACTAAATTTTAATCATGTGCAGTGGTTAGAAGGGGGGAAACGTTTATTTATTGTTGTTAGGTCATAATTTCAATTTATGAACTCTTAAATAATTCATCTCATTCATCTGTCAAGGCACACACCCTTTTGTCTTAATCTTAAAATATACTATGGGTGTTCTTGAGTTTGCCACATAAGCTAGAACTCTTCTCACAATTTTCTACATCATCAACAATTTTTAAATCAAAATATAATTATTTTCTCTCATCCTATTAAATGATTTCATATATAATACCTCTCCTTAAATCCACATTTAATTTAATGTGTATATATACATTCATGTGAAATAATTCTACTAATGTTATGTAATTTGTTGTTTAATAAATTTAATTATTCATAAACACATGTTATAATAAGAATTTAATATTTATTCTCCAAGTAAAAGTTATGGTATTATAATTTTTACATTACTCTAAATTCAAAATTATAATTCCCTATTGGTTTGATTTTGAAAATTTTAACATAAATCAAATTAATAGTTAAAACTTACAAACTGTAAATCATTCATAAATAATATTAGGTGGTTAAAATGGGTGTAATCTATACGAATAACATAACTGAAATAATTAATGGTTAATTTCATACACAGAATTAGAAGTAGTCTATATGAACAATGATGATCATTAGATAAGTTAGTCGAGTATGCACTTATTGGGTCACATGTTTTGGTAAATCATGTGCAAATATATCGAGTTATGAGTTGTTGACTTTTATTCAATTAATGTCATGAGTGAGCTAGGTCGGGTTAGATTGATCTAGATGATCAACTTTCATACAAATGAATTTGTAAAAGAAATATATTTTAATTCGTATATTATTCTAATTAGAAGGGCGAGGTCCATTGAGTTGTAGGTTTAACCAAATTACGAGTCAATAAGACCATATGTTAAATGTGTAGTGGGTTTATTGAGTCATGACTTAATTAGTCACATGTTGTTGAATTTAGTTAATTCAAGTCAAGAATGTAGTTGTGTTGGGCTTTGTGGACGGGTTCATCAAATCATGTCATAATATGACATAATTTTTTATGATTCACATTCGAGTTAATTTGATCACAAGTATAATTGAGTAACGTAGTACCTATCATATCAAAAACAATATATAAGCATTTTGGATAAAAATGCATTGCCACATCAGCATTTGGCCTCATCTTCTTAACTTTAGATTTCTCTCTCCTCTCACTCTCTTTCTTTCCACGCATAAAAAACTACTATTTCACCAAATTTATTTTTATTTAATATTTCAAACTCTCTCTCCCCTAATTTTTCTCGTCTAATTAGTTTTATTTTCATAACATTTTATGTGCTACTCCAAACATATTATTTCATTCACAAATATTGTTCGTTTTAATTTTTCGGATCCAACGACACCAATATTAATATATTTTATCAAACGATCAACCTAATATTAAAGACTATGTGCAGGATAATCAAACTGCACATGAAGCATTACTTGCACCTACACATTACACCACAAAATTTTCAAGCATATTCTATCATATTATTCACTTACAACATAAACAAGCCTATTATGTTGTTTATGTTCAAAACCTTAATCATTATAAAATATATATAAAGACATCTTAATTCAATCTAATATATGGTTCAAGTGACACAATAAGAAATCATAAAGGCTATAATTGTGCAACTCTCATCTATACTTTGATTAAAATACTTTAAAATTTTTCAAGCACATTCAATCATATAGTCATTGACCACGTTAATGGAACGAATACATAATTCATTCAAAATCTTAAATTGTTATACACAATTAAATGCATCATAAATTAGTATACATATAATTAAAATAACATAATTAATGATACTAAAAAATTTTAGCCAAAATTAACACTTTGATAATTTTACGATCTACTATACACTAAATTTTTCCAAAAACATTCAATAAATTTGTTCTCTAACATCGTCAATGGCCTAATATATGATTTATTTAACATATTAAATCAATAAAATTTTAAAACATTAAAATCATCCTAAATTGATATAATATATGGTGTGCAAAAATAGTTCAACAAATATTTTCACATTGACAAATAAATTTTATTTTAGATATATATTTGAAATTAAAATAATATGTTTTAAATAAATTATTTTATATGTGAGTGTTATAATAATTCATATAAAAAATAATATGATCAAGATGTTAATAAATCAACTAAGAGAATAATTAACATTATAAATTGGATTTCTCATATTAAAATAATATGATCAAGATGGTACAGTAGAATTTAAAGTATATAAGAAATCGAATATAAAATCCATTTAGAATATATTATTTTCCAGCTTTCTCATGTTAAAGGTATAATGATACATCGGAATTTGAAGAAAATAATATATTATCATGTATATTGTCTCTTTCAAGTTAAAAATTCAGTTGGAATGGTTTATTTTTTATATTTTTTAATTTAATTAAATTTTTAAAGATACACCGGGCTTTTAAAGTAAATAATATGTATTTCTCCATAACCTATATTGGATTTTGTTCATGAAACTGGTAGGAATATATTTTGAATATTCTTCCAACTTTAGACATGTAGAAAGATTTTAGGAATTAAGTAAGTTCATTTGCCTCAAAATCATAAGAATAATTTTAATTTGGTTGTCATATATAATTAAAAATACTTGATATTTAGATATATAAATCATTTTTTTAGAATATCTAGACCATTTTGCAAGTCATTTACTATTAAGTATTAACAAATTCAAAGTACTGATCGAGTTCAGTGAGTTTGAATTTGATATATTCATTAAACCTAAATATATTCATATAATATGATCTTTATTTCATATTTATTCTAAGTTTAAACGGGCCAGTTGAGGTTTCATTCCTCACAAATGATTTTTTTGGACAGTGTTGTTTATTTTAATCTCGACTTTATTTGTTTATAAATGTTTCGAGAGAGTTGCAATTTCGTGTTCCGTTTGTCTTGAACTTAATTTTGTTGGTAAATTATTTCAATTCATATTGATTTACTGGACTTCACTCATTCAAAAAATTTGTTTGAAAAACAGTATAATTATTTATGTAATTTCTCCTTTGCAATGATCATAAATGGACCTATATAAAATATTTTTTCTATAAAAATGTTAAACTTTTAGCAACTACGAGACTCGATCCCACAACCTCAAGGATAAAAACAAGCTAATTAATCAGCTAAGCTAGACAAGCTAATTAATATTTATATACAAATATTAAAGCACATTACTTTTGGACATTTTATTGCACAAAATGAAGCATGTTTCACCCTTAATGATTTTGCACATTCATTTATTTTATGATAACCAACAATTTATTATAGAATGGAAGTGACAAATTGAATAGAGAGTAGAGTGAATGAAAATAGGCCTAATACCCTCAGTTTTCACGGACTATTGCGAAATTACTCGCGTATATACCACGTATACCCTATCTGGAGTGCGTCACCAACTATTGGATTCCGAGTTCCAAATAACACGCCGTCTGTTTTCGAACGATTTTCGTCCATATCCATCCATGTGAGCTGGCAAATATGCTAATGTGGCTTGGTTGTCGCACATGTGGCATGCCACATCATTAAAATTAAATTGGAGGACTGAACTGTGACCTAGGAAGTCGAGTGACCAAATTGCAATTTTGTCATCTTCTTCTCCAATTTACAGGTAATGATTTACAGGGAACGTCCTCCACTGCGACATCAAAGGCAGCAAACGTCTTACTCGACGCGGATCTGAACGGCCGATTGGGAGATTTCGGGCTCGCCAGTCTGTACGACCACGACACCATTCCCCAAACAACTCACGTAGTTGGAACCGTCGGATACCTAGCTCCAGAGCTCTTACGGCTGGGGAAGGCAACCACACCTATTGGAAAATTTGGGTAAACCAAATGGGTTTGTACCATTTTGGGATGTGATTATGAGTGGGTTAAGTAACACCTTTTTGTAAGGTGATTACATATTCTTGTTCTCCTACAAGAGAGCTTCGAATCGAGATATAATCCGTCCAAAATGGATTTAAGGTGAATGAGAAATTGATTCTCAAAGTACCTTGGTGGGAAAAGGAGTAATGTGAGAAAGTGGTTTTATACCACATTGCTCAACTAAAGAGTTTGCTCCAGATTTCCCCACTATAAATACCCACCTATCCCTTCAGTTTTCCACACACCTTTAGATACTAAAATCTCTCTCTCCCCGAGTTCTATTCTTCTTCATTTCTTTTTATTTGTCGGTTCGTTTGTTGTCGCTTTGCTCAAGCATGGTTGCGTTCGGCGGTGTTGAAACACCGTTGAAATCGTTGTATCCTGGGAGACACTACAACAAAACCTAGCTACGGAGGCACACCGTATTTGTATCTAAAAGTCATTTTTTGCCTCTATAGAGTTTTAGAGGCAGATAGCTTAAGTGCCACTAACGCTGCTGCGGCTAAAGGTCTTTAGAGGCAAATACGGTGGCACATGTTATGTGTCACTAATGGAAGAATTAGTGGCAGATATAATTGTTAGTAATTACTACTTTAAACTACTATTATTCTGTCATCTTAGCCACCTTTTAGAGGCACTTATTTTTGTTGGTGATAATTTTTTTTAGAGGCACATATATATGCTTTTAAAAAAAAATTATTCCTACCAGGATATTTTCCTCTATTGGGACTCTCTCACTATTTACATACATCATTTTCTACTTTTTTGCTATCTACGGGGTTTGAACCCGAGTGGCTGAAGGAAATGTGCTATAAGTGCTAAGTTCTTAGTTCTTACCACTTGGTTCAAAGTACTTACTGATATTTTTTACGCAGTTTTTAAATATGAATCACAAAACTCAACGATATTGATAGCTGCAGTTTTAGCGGTATCAAATAACTAATCTACCAAGGTAGACTAGATCGTATTCTACTCGAGGTCTCTTCTTCTTGTCTACTCAAATATGTTGGCAAATTACTCAAGTTAAAACAGGTTGTGCGTGGTGTGAGTTCCACGACTTCTAATCTAATAAACAAAGGAAAATAAAAGGCAGAAAGATTAAAAAGGTTGACTAACGAGAAGATAGACGAACTTAGATTTCGAATCCCCCTTAGATCACCAGAGCATTGGCAATCAACAGATCAGCGGATTTCGATTCTCATTCAATCAATTACTAAGACACCACCATAACTCCTTACCCTTAGGTTTAAGACCGGCGAACGTTCGCTCTATCCGTTCTAACTACCAAGATTAACTAGCCGCCCGGGTACGGTCGCCTCTCACAACGACTTAATTAACTGGTGTAATTACTAATGATTAATGAGTTACTCTTGCAGTGAATTAACCCTAACCGGTTCCTACGAAAGGCACGCTCCAATTATAAGGTTAATTGTTCAATTCGATGTTCTAAAGTAAGGCGAGCGTTCGCTTCTATCCTTAGCTTAACCAGAATCTAATCTAGGTGATCAATCCAGACAAGAAACAAGAACAATGAAGAACAAATCAAACATGAATGAGAAACTGATTGAATTTCGAATCTAATCACCGCCGATCCGTGACCGCTTTAAAGCTCTGGGTCACTTAGGGTTCATCTAATCTAAGCTCTACAAGTTCAGTTACTCATATCAGAAACAAGAGAATCAAAGGCAACAATGAAGATCATCATATAGAGGAAGAACAGATAAGAACTGAAAAACCTAATTCTGACGTCTCCCGCGAAGCTTCAATCTCCTGGATCTTCAACTTTAAGCTCCGAGTTCTCCAAGGTGGAAGGATGGCGTCACGATCTCTCCACGATTCTTCGAACTCTCTAAACTCTATCTATCGACCCTAGAGTCGGCTGACTCTCAAAAGTCTGATTTGTGAAACGATGAATAATGAATTGTTTTTTTTTTCCTTTGGGCCGCCGGTTTAAGTATTTATACTTGAACCCTAAGTCGCCGGATTTGTTCTATTATTTTCGCCGAAAATAAGAGATTATTTTCGCCGAAAATTCCTTTGTAAATTGCTGCTTCCGTCGGCTGATTTCTTCATAACTTTTCAGCGAAAACATTATAGTATTTTCGCCGAAAACTTCAGTGCAATTCAGCTCATTCCGTCTGTGGGTTTTCTGAAGGTATTTTCGTCGAAAACTGTGTAGTATTGTCGGCGAAAATATTGTGCTGGGCAGTTGGATCTTTGGTTCTGAATCCGGTTTGATTTCTAGTTCGATTCTGGTTCACTCCTTGAGGTCTTGAATACGTCCATGGCTATGTAAATGATGGCAAAATCTGTGCTATCACAAAAACACTAGAAAACCATCAAATTGACCCAAAAAGGGTCAAAGTAACCAAATCGGTAGGAAATAGGGTAGTTGAGTGAATATTCGCTATTTTACTCCTAAAACCACGTTTCAAGCAAGGAAATGTCGCTTAAATGAGGCTGATAATCACGTTAAATCGAGTGTCATCAGATATGCAGAAATTATGCCAACAAAAGAAACTGAAAAACGTAAATTTCTCCTTAATCATTATTAGAAAATAAAATCATCAATGTTTATTATATATATACATATATTTCACCTTTTTTAAAAAAATATATTTTATCTATACAAAAGGTACATAGTTTACAAATTATCTACCGCTGCAAATTTTAATCATACAACATATAGAGAAAACTATAAATTATATAGCTCTAAATATTTTAATCATACAACCTATACAGCCGGTTCTAAATTATCTACCTCTAAATCAAAGGAATTTTTCGTATAACATATAGAGGCAGTTATAAATTATCTGTCTCTAAAGGAATTTTCTGTATAACTTATAGAGGCAGTTATAAATTATCTGCTCTAAAGAAATTTTCTATGTAACTTATAGAGGTAGTTATAAATTATCTGCCTCTAAAAGGTTTAATCCTACAACTTTTAAGGCAGTTATAAATTATCTGCCTCTAAAACTATAAAATAATATTTATTAAACTTAAAATAAATAAATAAAATACAATTAGAGGCAGATATTTGCCTCTATAGAGGCACATATAGTATTTGTTCTTTAAAAGTATATTTAAAGGCAAATATTCTATGTGCCTCCGTGTATCTGCCTCCGTAGCCAGGTTATGTTGTAGTGAGAAAGACGTCCTCAATGTAGTCAAAATCCCGATTTTAATCTTAAAATCTTACGGTTTTATGATTTCACTGGTCTCTAGCGATCTTGATTCCACGCAAAATCTATGGGTCATTAAATCTAGTAAAATCTCGATCAAAATCTTAGAATCTTTATAAAATCAACGATTTTTCTTGTATTTTACGATTTTACTTTCTAGAGGAAATTACCAGTTTCTACAACTACATATAAGTCAGAACAAAGACAATTAAAGTAAATTATTTTTTATAGATTTTGATTAATTAATTTAGAAATTATTACTAAAAAGTGTCTAAAACCTAATTATTACTTCCTCAAATGACCGCTTAAGAGCCAACATTCTCTCTTTTTTCTTATCTAGACTTTTCAAAGTTGGGTTTTGATCTTCTTATTCTTAATATGTTGTTGACTTCAATGTTTCGACAGTAGTTCATAAAATCTTACGATTTTATGATTAAAAACTACGATTCCGATTTCACCCGTGTTTTCGATTCCACGTGGAATCCCGATTTTGACTACATTGGACGTCCTTGTGTAGGGCGAATCTATCTTAAGGAAACTGTGCAAACACAGGCCTCGATTACAGTTTTCTTTCGATTTCGATATCGTTATGGTTTTTCTAATCCGCGTTGATTTTGTCCTAACAACTTAAGATAGAGTCTTTTTAATATTTTTAGGTGGATTTTTGGGCGTATTAGCCGCATCAGTTCTTATATACGTTGTAAGACAGCCTAATTCAATTGGTGTGTTAGCGATGCTTGAATAATCACATATTCTTGACATTGTTTCTATCAGCGTGTATTATTCTAATGATACATGTCATATTCCATTTGGTTAAATTAACATGTTGTCTTTTTCCATTCTTGTGTTGGATCTGCTCTCTTTTGCAACTCCATGAATGTGGAATATGGGAATGAGGGTTTAAAGACATAATGTTATTATTAGTTTAATACGTTTATTCTCTATATGAGTGGGTATTTTCTACCTATTCAAACAGTATGTCTACTTGATAATGGTTTTGTACTGTTTTATCTTTTGAGACCAAAACATATAATTGCAGTTGCTTCTTTCGTGGAGTTAATTGGGATTAACAGCTTTGGATTTGGTGTGTTTAATTTGGAGCTTATTGCATTTGACTTAGTCTAATCTTCATAAAGATTTTAGTTAAGATTCTCTAGTTTCAAATTATTGAAAACATATGAGAAGTTCTTGTTGAGATGATAGTTATCCATTTTTATCCTTTAATTTGTTTATTTAGTTTGTTATCCAACGTTTGTGGTAGAGTTACAGTACTATGTTGATTCTTTTATTTTAATGTTAATTGAATCAACTAGATTATGTAACGTGGGTTGATTGAAATCATTATTTGATTTTATGTAACGTGGCTTAGATTTGGTGTTGCAATTAAATGGTTGTAAGCAATATTGCTTTAGAACAACCAAATTAATTGAACTAATTCTATTGACAGCGAGGTTTTACTTTGAGGTTTAACTAAAATGGTTGTGTGTTTTGATTCAATTAATCTTCTTTGAATTTGGTTTCAACGAGTTAACTTGGTTGTGTGTCAAATCACTTTGGATCAGGTGATGCAATTAAACGATTGAAGCAATCTTGATTTAAATCAATCAAAGTTAAATTGCACTTATTCCATTGGTAGTGATTTGGGCATCAGTTACATAAATCAATTGTGTGCTTTCATTGCAAGTTATATTTGAATTTAATTCAAAAGATTAACTTGGAAAGTTTCTATTTCATGAGATAACTTGATGTGGTTATGTTTCCTTTTGAGATCGATTGAGTATCTAATCTCAATTGGAAATATAATATTTTGAAATGTACTTAGCTTTTCTTTGTGCACCGATTTAGGGAAGTCTCCACAATTTCTTTTAGTGTCTTAATTAAATGCTAATTTTAATTGAGACATTTAAATTCTTGTGTGAGATTTTATAATCCTTAATTGTGCTTTTAATTGAGGAAAGTTTTATGTGTGAGAATTAATTAAGGTATTTGAATTAGCATTATTCCGTTTCTAATTTGGATGATTCATAATAATTTATTGTCATGCAAGTTTCAACACTATGGTTATGCATTTGTGTTGAATCATTGTATTTTGATCAAACTCGTTTTGGATCTGGTGATGCAAGTAAGTGGTGTGAATCAGTTTTGATTTAAAACCAACCAAATTAATTGCACTAATTCTGTTAGTAGCGAGATTGATCTTGAGTACATGATTTGAAATCTTGTGTATTTTAATTGAAGTGTTATATTTGAAATATCAATGTTTGATACATTGGATTGACTTTGTGTCAAATTGTAAATCCTTGGTGGTTGGATTGATGGTCCAATTGGGGCTAGAAATCTTGAACATGATTCTTTGTGAATCAAGTCAAAAATGTATGTTTCTTGTGGAAACATGACAAATAATTCTACGAGTGTTGAATAGTGGATGATTTCTCTTGTGAAGATCATTAAATGACTCTTGTTCTGGTATTGTTGAAAATACCTAAGAGTGTGATGGTTAATCATGTTGATAAACCAAATAAATTCATTTTATGAATTTTGAGAAGTGGCCAAAGAAAGTGATATTTAACCTTGTGAAGATCATTAAATGACTCTTGTTCTGGTATTGTTGAAAATACCTAAGAGTGTGATGGTTAATCATGTTGATAAACCAAATAAATTCATTTTATGAATTTTGAGAAGTGGCCAAAGAAAGTGATATTTAATTTGTACACATTCAAGTTTGGCTTGGCAAATATTCTCCTTAATGTGTTAAAGGATATATTGAAGTCATGTAGACCATAAAATGTTTGAGAACATTTATAAGTTCATGACATGTTGAACAATTGGTCGATGGGTTAACCAATGTGTGTAATCTTATTGACACAATCAAAGAATGGTAGAAAAATTATTACATCTTTTATATGAAAATCAAGGACGCTTGATTCTTATATAATTAGGTGGTGGTACTAGATCATATATATAAGTCTGGGGACGCTTGGATCTTATATTGTGGCTAAGTACTACATAAATTGGAATTATTCTACATGAAATTTGTGTCAAATGAATGCTCTTGTATTAGAGATACAAGCATGAACAATTGTTAAGAAACATATGAGTTCCTAAGCTGAATGTCAAGTCAATAAGTTATGAGTTCCCACAACATGTGGGGGAGCTGTTGTGTCAGCTAATTACCTTTTAAATAAGGTATATGGAAAGGTTACTAATGAGACTCCATATAAATTATTGAATAGAAGAAATACTTCTTTTCATTATTTTAAATGTGGGGGTGACTAGTGAAAGTAGTCATCACATTACTTGATGGTAGTTTAGACATATTGTCATAGACAAAATACCATAAGACAACTTCTCTCGAAATAGAGTTATCGTCAAGATAACCTTGCGGATCCACTAACCAAAGGGTTAAACCGAGAAGCTGTCAATGGGAATGGGATTAAAGCCCTTGTTATAAAGTTCATTCAAAGGAAAACCCAACCTAGTTGACTGGAGATCCCAAGATCTAGGTTCAAAGGGACAACCTACTTGAATGAACTAGTAAAGTCACTGTGGGGGAAACCCCAACCTATTCCTATAAACAGTGGTGATGGATAAGGATAAGTATAAAGGCTTTTAATGATTCTGAGATAAGGATCACCTATCTTAGAGTGAAGTGGGGCCGCTTCAAGGGAATTGAGGGGGCGCAAATTCCTTAAACTCTCGCAGAACCAGGCAGATGTTCAGGGCCACATGAACATAACAATGAGAACAAAATCACGTTAGGAAGGATCCTGTGTGCAGTGTATCATCGTCTACACGGGCGGCATGATGGTTCAAGGACATCGCGTCTACCATCTAGCCAGCAGAGTCGGTATGCTTCACAAGGGAAGGTTCAAGGGGTAACACCTACCTATCCTATGCGGATTTGACCGTTGAGCAAAGTTGTTATTGTCGTCAGAGTCTTGAGTCCAATTTTCATTCATGTGGGGACTGTTGGAAAATTTGGGTAAACCAAATGGGTTTGTACCATTTTGGGATGTGGTTATGAGTGGGTTAAGTAACACATTTTTGTAAGGTGATTACATATTCTTGTTCTCCTACAAGAGAGCTTCGAATCGAGATATAATCCGTCCAAAATGGAATTTAAGGTGAATGAGAAATTGATTCTCAAAGTATCTTGGTGGGAAAAGGAGTAATGTGAGGAAGTGGTTTTATACCACATTGCTCAACTAAAGAGTTTGCTCCAGATTTTCCCCTATAAATACCCACCTATCCCTTCAGTTTTCCACACACCTTCAGATACTAAAATCTCTCTCCCAGAGTTCTATTCTTCTTCCTTTCTTTTTATTTGTCGGTTCATTTGTTGTTGCTTTGCTCAAGCATGGTTGCGTTCGGCGGTGTTGAAACACCGTTGAAATCGTTGTATCCTGGGAGAAAGACGTCCTTGTGTAGGGCGAATCTATCTTAAGGAAACTGTGCAAACACATGCCTCGATTACAGTTTTCTTTCGATTTCGATATCGTTATGGTTTTTCTAATCCGCGTTGATTTTTTCCAACACCACCGACGTCTACGCGTTCTGAGTGTTTATGTTGGAAGTAGCCTGCGGGAAGAGGCTGATCGACACGACGGCGATCCCGGAGGAGATGATACTGGTGGATTGGATGATTGATTGCTGGAAGAGAGGGGATATATTGGAAGCGAGCGATCCAAAATTGGGATGGGATTATGCGAAGGAAGAGATGGAGATGGTGATGAAATTGGGGGTTCTGTGTTCTCATAATATGGAGGCGTTTCAACAGAGTATGAGACAGGTGATGCAGTATCTTGACGGGGATTCGAATATGTCGGAGGGCCCTCACCGGAAGGAAGAAGGCTCGTCGGAAAACCTTATCTGTCACTGAAGTCGTTGCCTGTAAATTGGAGAAGAAGATGACAAAATTGCAATTTGGTCACCCGATTTTCTAGGTCACAGTTCAGTCCTCCAATTTAATTTTAATGACGTGGCGTGCCACATGTGCGACAACCAAGCCACATTAGCATATTTGCCAGCTCACATGGATGGATATGGACGGCGTGTTATTTGGAACTCAGAATCCAATAGTTGGTGACGCCCTCCAGATAGGGTATACGTGGTATATACCGAGTAATTTCGTAATAGTTCGTGACAACTAAGGGTATTAGGCCATGAAAATATGGCAATAATTTATTCATATAGTTTATTGTGAGATGATGACACTTTTGTTTAAATGAGTTCTATGTTGATATTTTAAAATGGGATAATTTATTTCTTAGCCACATATTATCTCTTGCTTCATATACTCGAACATTTTACTTATCACTCCACGATTGTATATACAAGACTAATATGTTTACACACGTTATGATAATGATGGGAATGAGACATAAAATTTATTTTGATTGAATCATGATATTTTATAGAATAATTAAATTATTATATTAGATAATTTATTTGCTCAAATGAATTCTTGAAAGATATTCAAGCTAACTGCGAGTCATTGATTATTTAAAAATTAAAGCACATTATTTATATGTGTTGAAGCCATTCAAGCTAACTAAGTTATTATCTAAAAGAAGTATTTGTTAGTTAATATATCCATTGAGCTAGGGAAAATTAGAGAGATATGGTTGTTCCTTTATAAGAGTAATGATCAGTGAGATCATAAGTGTGTAATAGTATGAGTCATGAGATCGTGAGTAAATTAGGTTTCAAGTCATTTACTATTAACACATCCAAAGTATTGATAGAGTTGTGTTAGTTTAAATTGTGCATATTTATCAAACCTAAATATATTCATATATCAAAATCATAATTTTCATATTCTTCTATATATGTTTTAACGGGACAACTGATGTTTCATTTCTCAAAAAAAAAATTTGGCCAGTGTTTTTTTTAGTCTTGACTTTATTTGTTTGCAAATATTTCGAGGGTATTGCAATATAATTTTTTGTTTGTTTTGAACTTACTTTTGTTGGTAAATTGAATTTTTTGAAGTCATATTGGTTTATAAGACATCACTCATTTGGAAAGTTTATTAAGAGAAGTATAGATAAAAAAATTTGAGTTGCATAAAAAAAAATTATGAATATTTAAAAGAAGTATATGTCAGTTAATACCTATTAATCTAGAAAAAAATGCGATTTGCTATATACAGTCCATGTTTTACTTCGCGCAGTCCATTTTTTCCAAAAACTGACCATTATACCCTTATTAATTTGTGCAGTCCATTTTTACTTCGCGCAGTCCATATTTTACTTCGTGCAGTCCGTTTTTACTTTGTGTAGTCCAGGTTTTACTTCGCGCAGTCCATATTTTACTTCGTGCAGTCCGTTTTTACTTTGTGTAGTCCAGGTTTTACTTCGCGCAATCCATTTTTACTTCGCGCGGTCCAGGTTTTACTTGCGCAGTCCAAATTTTTATAACTTGAATAACTATAAACCTTAATTTTTTGGTTAGATATTTTCGAAGATATGTAATGGTTTATACTTATTTAATTTTTTTTAAAATTTAATTATTTTTATTTTATTAGAAAATTAATTTTAGATTTGAAATGTGTCATATTTTTAATATGTATTTTATTTTACTTTCAAAACAATAAAATAATTAATTTATTCAAATATGGACTATGTTAGTAAATTTAGGCTGCACGAAGTAAAAATGGATTGTGTTAGTAAAATCTGGACTGCGTGAAGTAAGAACGGACTACGCATAGTAAAACTTGGACTGCGCGAAGTAAAAACGGACTGCGCAAAGTAAAACTTGGACTGCGCGAAGTAAAACACGAACTGTATGAAGTAAAAACGTACTGCGGGAAGTAAAACATGGACTGCACAAAGTAAAATACAATAAGGGTATAATGGTCCATTTCTGAAAAAATACGGACAGCGCAAAGTAAAATACGGACTGTATATAGCAGCACCCAAAAAAATTGGATAAATAAGATTATACTTTGGTAAGAGCAATGACCAATGAGGTCACAAGTGTAATAGTATGAGTCATGGATCGTAAGTAAAGAGGCTAACAAGTCATTCACTACTAACAAATTCAGAGTATTAATCGGGTTGAGTTAGATTGAATTGAGCATATTCATCAAAACTAAATATATTCATATAACATGATCCTCATTTCCATATTTTTCTAAGTTTTAATGGGCCAATTAAGATTTCATTCCTCAAATTTTTTTTTTACAGTGTTGTTTTTTTTTAGTCAAAGTTTATTTGTTTGCAAATGTTTAGAGAGAGTTGTAATCATTTTCTGTTTGTCTTGAACTTACTTTTGTTGGTAAATCAAATATTTCACTACAAGAAAAAGGAGGTTTAATAGCGGATTTTTATTTAGTCTAACAGCGGATAGGCCGCTGTTAGCTATCCTAACGGCGGATAGTTATCCGCTGTTAGGTTGACTAACGTAAGGCTAATCGTAACCAACGCGGATACCGTCCGCGTTAAACTAACACGGATATCTATATATTATCCTGTTAAATGTAACAACGATTAAAATTATAACACGGATGTTATCCGCTGTTAGAGTTCCGATTAGACTTAAAAAAATACAGAACTTGCTCGCCGGAGCAGTTCTGCATCACGTCATCTTCTTCTTCTTCTTTATTCTTCTTCTACTTTTCTTCGTTTTCTTCTTCTTCTCTTCTTCTTTTCTCTTCTTCTTCTTTCTTCTTCTTCTTCTTCTCTTCTTCTTCTTCTTCTTCTTTTCTTTCTTCTTCTTCTTCTTCTACTTCTCTTCTTCTTCTTTCTTCTTCTCTACTTTCTTTCTTCTTCTTTTCTTTTTCTTTTCTTCGTCTTCTTCAGCTTGATTCTTCTTCTCTTCCTTCTTCTTCTTCTTCTTCTCTTCTTCTTCTTCTTCTTCTTCTTCTTCTTCTTCTTCTTCTTCTTCTTCTTCTTCTTCTTCTTCTTCTTCTTCTTCTTCTTCTGCCGGAAGCGAGGTCCAGCGCGGAGGAGTGGTGAGAAAGAGGAGGATTTAGGGTTTAGAAGAAGGAAGAAGAGGGGATTTTTGAGGAGAAGGGCTTTTTGGATCTGGAAAAGAAGGAAAGAAAGCATTGGTTGGGGATTGGTTGGTGGTGGGCACACGGATTGCCACATCAGCAAAACTTAACAGCGGTTTTAATCCGCTGTTAGATTTTCCCTAAAAAATTCGACTTCCCGCGAAGGCGGGATATTTTGACGCGTTCGTGAATTCAACGTTAACAACGAAAAATAACAGCGGATATATGTCCGCTGTTAGCTAACAACGGTTGTTTAAATATCCGCTATTAGAATGTACAATCTAACAGCGGATTCCTGTCTGTTATTAGCAATCTGATGTTAGAATGTATTTTTTTTTTGTAGTGTTTTGTTACAATATTTTTGAAGTCATATTAGTTTAGAAGACATCTCATTTGATAAGATTATTTAAGAGAAGTATAAATTAAAAATAAATTTGAGTTGCATAAATTAAAAAAAATTATGAATATTTAAGAGAAGTATTTGTCAATTAATATATCCATTGAGCTAGAGAAAATGGGAGAAATAAAATTGTACCTTAGTAAGAGCAAGGACCAGTGAGGTCACAAGTGTGTAATAGTATGAGTCATGAGACCATATGTAAAGTGGGTTACAAGTCATTTACTATTAACAAATTTAGAGTATTGATCGGGTTGACATTGAATTCAGCATATTCATCAAACCTATATAAGTAAAGCGGGTTCTAGGTTACGATGGGCCATTTGAGATTTTATTCCTCAAAATGATTTTTTCAGTCTCGATTTTATTTGTTTACAAATGTTTTGATAGAGTTTTGATTTTGTTTTTTTGGTTGTCTTGAACTTACTTTGTTGATAAATCATTTTTTTGTTACAAATTTTTTGAATTTATATTGATTTAGAAGATATCACTTATTTGAAAAGTGTATTTGAACAAAAAGGTTAATCGTTTATTTTCTTTCTCCATTGCAATGATCATAAGTGGACCTATTTGATTTTAATATGTAATTTGAACTTAATTAATTTTTAAAATATTCTAAAATTAATCACGATACTTAATTTAAATATTATGTGTATTTTGGTACTATATAAACAATTATCTAGCTATGATATATTTTCTACTTTAAAATAGTTAAGTTCTCAATTAAGTCACATGTTAATTATTTTGACCTATTAAGGTTAATCCTTCAATTCAAAATTTTAGTTGGTTATATAAATTTCTAAACATAATCTTAAATTTATCATTATAGAACAAGATCATTCATCATTTACTAATTATAATAAATAAACAATGGAAATATAACAGATCGGCCAACGGGCCGAAAAAATGGCTAGTAGTTTAATTATTTATTTATAAGATTTTTTTGTAAATTATCTTTGTCACTATTGGTTGTGGCAGCTGGTCGAGCAACTGATCACGATGGAGTAGAAGTCCCCAAATTTCAGAAACCTTGAAGTCATCATATGTAATAGCATGCACGTGGCTTGGCAGCTGGACCTCAAACGTTATATTTTGTCCATTTAGAGCGCTCAGTGGAGGTGGTAGTTCATCGCAGACATCGTGGTAAGCACATGCCAGTTCTGATGAAGTAAGATGCAGTTTCTGATTAACTGTCAAGTCGAGAAGCACGAAAGTAGCCTCTGATGTTAGATAAAAAAATCAACAGTTTCAAGCGATAGTTGGATGCAGTCCGAATTAGAAAACATGTGAATGAGAAGCTGTAAAATTGAGAAAAGATTTAATACCAAAATTCAAATTCCGGTGCAGGGACGACATCATGCTTTGCAAACCAATAATCAAAATCATTGATAGCAACCGCACGAGAGCGTTGTGATATATTAATTAATATTTTAAATTTAAATATATAATAATACATATATATTAACACAACATTCCGCCCATTGGGTTAGATTAGTTAAAAACTTTTGGTTAGATTTGCCAAAAAATTTGGGTTAGATCTGTAAAAAATATTGGTTAGATATGTCAAAAACTTTGGTTTAGATTTGTAAAAATTATGGGTTAAATACCAGACATAAAATATAATAATATTTATTCAAATATAAAATGTGAATTTTTATTTTGATATACTTAAAAATTATTTTGTGAAAATATATAATAATATGCCACATCTCAATTATATCACAACACCTTCGAAATGTATGTGACGGCCCTTCTTCAGTCGTACCATCCAATTTTTCTTGAGTCGGTTGGGGTTATCATAGTACATAATATGAGACTTTAAAGTGCATACATAGTAGTACATAATATTCGTTATCATATCATAGTGAGTGTGTAATTCTGATTGAAATAATAGTTTTTGTGATTCAATGAGTATTGTCCTTTGTACAGACTCTATATAGCAAAGCTTAATGCAATTAAAAAGTTAGATTGATGAAATTGAATTTGGAGCAAAAATGGTGAGATCAATGAAAATTAAGTTGGGAGAGGGCAAGAGATTGAAGTCTTTTTTGTTCCTATGTTGATTAAGTAACATTGTTATTCATAAAAAATTAAGTAACATTGTCAATGCAACTGAGATTAGAGATAATTGCGCAATTTCTTGTTGCACGGTTATTACAAAGTTAGCTCGTTGTAAGATTAAGTAAGTTTTCTAGTCTTATTGGTGCCTCTCAACCTACTTTTGTGAAAGATCGTTTGATAAGTGATAGTATTTTGTTAGCTCATAACCTACTTCATAATTATATTAAAAATTCAGTATCAATTAGATGTGCATTAAAGGTAGATCTTATGAAAGCATTTTGATTTGGTTAACTATATCACGAGCCCGAGCGACTCATGAGCAGCTCGGCTCGTATACAACCCTACGTGAGAGGAAGATAGATTCAGGAATGTCGGCTCAACACTATATTTAAGTTAAGGCCCAGTAATAAATTGAATAGGCTTGGAATGGGAGAGAGTTCAGCAGCCAAGTAACATTGCAACAGAGCGGATAGTGGGGATTATGTAATGTGGGAAACTAATGAAATTTCTTATATAAGAAATGGTTATAGTACCATTCGTCGTTAAATTGTATCATTCATTTATTTTGTGAATAGTACAATTTAACAACAAATGGTACCACATACGATAACATTGTGATCATACCACTTATAGAATATGCAAAGACTATAATTTTCAATAATCAAAATAATAACACAATCCTTATTAATGCAATGCGAACATGAATAGTAGACTCTTTATGCATACTATAATTGTACCATTCGGTGTTAAATTGTACCATTCATAAAAATACATGAATGGTACAATTTCACAATGAAAAGTACTATCACATAATATACAGAAGTACAATATACGAACAAAATGTACAATTACATGATGAATGGTACCATCACATTGAATACTTTTTAATAAAAGAAAAAATAAAAGGTGAAAAATACAAAATAAATAAAATAACCACAATAACCATGAACTTGGGAGAGGTGGAGAAGTTGGTTGTTATTTTTCATTATCGTATATTTACTAATATACCCTTTGATATATTTAGTATCATTTAATTTAAAAAATTTAAATAAAAAAATCTGTGTGATTTCTTATTTAAAATCTTCTTATATAATATAGGGTTAATACACTTTTTTGCCCCTCTACTATGCATAGTTAACAAACATACCCCTTTACTATTTTCTAACCGATTTACACCTTCTACTTTGAAAATTTTAACAAATATGCCCCTCCATTTATCTTTTCATCTATTTTTCGTCTAATGAGTTGATTATACATGCTACTTCATATTATTTGTACACCTTATCGTTGATTGGAATGTTCACAACCCAAAATTATTTAAATTAGAAAGAAAAAGAAAAAGGAATACTACGAAAACACCTCCGTACATAATGGTGATTATATTGCTTTTCCTTTTTCTTTTCTTTTTAATTTAAATATTTTCACCTTGTGGACATCCCGATCAGTGATGTTGTGGACAAATAATATGGTGTAGCATGTATAATCAACTTGTTAGATAAAAAATATATGGAAAGAAAAATGTAGGGGCATATTTGTTAAAATTTTCAAAGTAGAGGGTGTTAAATCGGTTAGAAAATAGTAAAATGGTATGTTTGTTAACTTTGCATAGTAGAGGGGCAAAAAAGTGTATTAACCCTATAATATATACGGAAGCCAAAAAGGGAAATGATTCTTTGTGTAGTCATGCTAAGCTAGCCGACCAGAAAGGAAATCAGGATACTTAAGAATAAATCGGGTAATTTTACTCTTGAGGCCTTTGAGGTTATTAAAAAGTAAGGTACTGATTTATAGTATAATGAAAATTCCCCTTAAAAGGAAAGAGCTAAGTCAAAAAAGAGTTATTTGTCGATTCATAGTATCCTTACACTTATTAGATTTACCATAACAGTCGGGAAATTTTTGGAGGAAAGTTTCCTAAGGAATCATGAATTTCAAAAGTCATAACTTATCTGCACTAAATCAGTGAGAAAACCTTTATAGAGGCCGCAATCGCTCTGTACAAATGGACAGAAATTTCATCAATTATATTATAACATATCAATTCCGTGAGACAAATTTCCATTTCAACAAAAAAAAAAAAAAATCTCACCACCGGAATAATTAACCCAAAATGTTATATTTCGCTAACGGAATAAATTACACTCACAAATTAATTAATTAAATTTGAATTAAAATCATCCAAATTTTAATCAACGAGTTTTAACCAAGAAATTTGAATTCTGACCGAGAACTCGAAACCGGGATGTTACAACGACGGCAAGAGATCAGAAGAGGGGAGACAGCTGTTTGAGTGAAATAGATTAGGGTTTAATGATTTTTAGAATCCCGAAAATATCCCTCAAGTTTTTTTTTGTTGGAACTGATTCCAACCCTAAAAAGTTGGACGCAAATCTTGTCCCTACTTGGACAACCAGCTTGGGGGTGAAGATTAGTTTATTGTTTCTTTTCAAGTGGATTACTTATATAGGTTGATCGATGGAATATCCATTTATATTGAAATATGAACCTTTGTTTATTATAACCACTACTAGTAGTTAATAATATACAAACAATTCTAGTTAAATATGAAATTTGAATGATTTCTAGCAACATCCACAGACAACTTGGCATGAACAATGATGTTTGACACCGGATGGAGTGCATACACAACTTTTAGGCATGCTACGAGCTCCATATTTTCCTAGAAATTCCAAAAGACATTGTTGGTCTCCACACCCTCCATTGAAAACATCTGATTTTGGGCACCATTTAAGATCGTCTACAACAGTGTGAAAGTTTGTTAGTATTATCTTGACAAGAAAAAATATAAGCCTCAATATTATGAACTGAAAACAAGTTTACCTTCCTTTGATGCAGCAGCAAATTGAAAGAGGACGATGAAAAAGAAAACGATCATAATTGAAAACTTCGACATTTTTCTTATCTTTTCCCCCGATGCCACAGCTATTTGGGCAAAGCTGATTAACCTTCTCCTTCTTAGATGGATTGTCTTTGTGTTTTAACTTGATACCATTGAAAAGAAAAACGTAAATTTATAGAAAATAGTTTGGTAGTCTATTAAATATTAATATATATATATATATATAAATATTTCTCTATTAATGACATTGTAATACAAATGGAAACATATTAATGATTTTTCAATAAGTACGAAGAAAAAAAAAACTATGTAGGAAAAAATATTGAAATTGATTTTCTTACCTTGTTTTTACTTTTTAGAGTGCCTAGAACTAGAAATTTAAAACTTAAAAATTAAAATGTTTATTGGTAATGGACCTAACATATAAAGTAAAAGAAAAATATTATATCTCATTACCAAAAATGAATATTTTTTCCGTTTGAAAAATTAATAATTTTCCTTTGAAGAAAACTTACCATTTGTCACAAACAAAGAAAACTATTTGTTTGTCCAGTTGTACCAAAAATATTGATAGAGACATGTCTAGCTATTGAAACAAATAATTTATTAATAGTAAAAATGGAATCGGAATTTTAAATTTTTTAAAGAAAGGACATGAGTAGATGATGGAAGACCACCCATTCTCGAGATTTTCACCAAAATAAATAAATTTAAATAAATAATTACCTAAATAAATATGAACCCAAACTAATTATAAATATAATAATATTCGCTCAGAATTGGGGAAACGAATTCGCACAGAAATGAGACATTTTTTGCTCGTGAATTGTTCTGACCAGATTTCTGAACAGTCAAACCAAAAACCAAACCAATATACACTAGTTGGGCGAATTCTCCCAAACTCACCAAGCATAAGTTGCTGCCAACCTCCTATTTCATATTTCATTTTGCCTTTTCATAAATACTTTGCTAATGAGTAACTTAATTATAAGAATTATAAAATGATCACTAGTCTATATAATTTTGTAAAATAATAATTAATGTTTGAATTTAAATAACGAGTTTGATCAGGTTATGTGATCGTAACTAAACTGAATTCAATCCTTACTCGCGATCTTATCGCTAATTGATTCTTTAACAAGTTAACGAGCCAAAATCAGCGAGCTCGTTCATCGAGTTGAGTTGGGTAGGCTCGAACTCGCTCATTTATTATCGAGCCGGCTCACGAACTATCTTACTCGAGCCTACTCACGCGCTATAAACTCACTAGCTCACGAGCCAGACTCAACGAGTTCATTAATCGAGCGAGAACTCATGAATCAAGAGAATTAATTGATATCTAGTATTGTTGATTATCCAATGACAACCACAATTATTTCAAAATATCTATCTCTTTATAGCTCCAATTTCTGGATGATTTTTTCGACATAGTCTAACACCTAAATACATCAAAACATGCAAAACAACATAAAACGTTTCAAGAACTAAAAAGAAACAGAACTAATACAAAATCACCCAAAAATTATATGAATGTCATGAAAATGTCGTCTAAAGAGGGTATAATAACACTAATAATTCAAGGAAATGTGTTAAGTTCTTAGTTCTTACCATTTGGTTCAAGAGCACTTACTGATGTTTTCTGCACAGTTTTTAAATATGAATTATAAAACTCAATGATATGGAGAAACTATTCCAAGAAAAAAAATTCAAAATTGAAAAATGAACAAAAATTCTTACTCGTTATTAGCAAAGAAAATTGTTAGAGTTTATTATATATATCATTAATTATATATTATCTAACGTTTATCTATACAAAATAGTACATAGTTTACAAGTTATCTACCTTTAAATTTTTTTCAAGTTATCTATCTCTAAGCTAATCATACAACATATAGAGGTAATTATAAATTGTCTGCCTCTAAAAAAATTAATCATACAACCTATAGAGGCAGCTATAAATTATCTGCCTCTAAAAGAGTTTTTTGTATAAGACAAAAGACTTATAGAGGGAATTATAAATTATCCGCCACTAAAAGAATTTTCCGTATAACTTATAGAGGCAGTTATAAATTATCTGCCTCTAAAGGAATTTTTCGTATAACTTATAGAGGCAGTTATAAATTATCTGCCTCTAAAATATTTAATCCTACAACTTATAGAGGCAATTATGAATTATTTGCCTCTAAAACTATAAAATAATATTTTTAAACTTAAAATAAATAAATAAAATACAATTAGAGGCAGATATTTGCATCTATAGAGGCACATATAGTATTTGTTCTTTAAAAGTATGTTTGGAGGCAAATATGTTATGCGCCTCCGTGAATCTGCCTCTGTAGCCTGGTTATGTTGTAGTATGTATCAATTTTGACTACACCATTGACTACCATACTGGTAAGGCCAATGTTATAGATGATGCTCTCAGTAGAAACACGTTGGTTTATTTGAGAGGCAATTCCTATGGTGACAACACTTCTTTTGTTGTCATCATACAAAACTAAAATTGGTACCTAAAATTAACAAATTAAGTACTTAATATGAAAATTGGTACTTGTAAATTCAAATTAGGAACCTACTATGAAAAAATTGGTATCTAAATTTAACAAATCGAGTTCTTATTATGAAAAAAGGTATTTGCGAATTCAAATCATGTACCCACTACGAAAATTTAGTACCCAAAATTAAAAAAATTGGTACTTTAATAGTGTTGTCATGGTGACAAAAAAATAGGTGTTGTCACCGTAGTAAATCCGTATTTGAGAGCCTTAAGGGTGGAGATACATGTAGAAGATGTTGGTGGCTTGCTTGCTAAGCTTAGCATTCTTCCATTGTTGAATGATCAGATTGGTGAAGAGCATCTCAAGGATGATAAGCTTGTTGCAATTCAGAGGGAAGTCGAGGAAGGGTTTGGATAATTATTTTGAAGTAGTTGGTGGTTTGTTGAGGTGTGGGGTTCGTTTGTGTGTGTTAAAGTCGAGGAGTTGAAGAAGGAGATCCTCGAGGAAGCTCATTCCTCAATGCATGTTATGCATCCTGGGACAACCAAGATGTATAACGACTTGAAGGCAAGCTTTTGGTGGTTAGGTATAAAGAGAGATGACTGAATCCTCCGATTCTCTTCCCACAAACATCTCTTGATTTCTCTTTTTGTATCATTCCCGCAAATCCCAACGGACAGACTCTCCGAACTTGAAGGCTTTTGCTGCACAGCTCCTCGCATCTCCGCCGCATATGTTCGATTGGGTGGGTGGTTCTGGTGTCAGATGATTCAGATTTCAAAGGGATATTGATGAGAGCTAGGGAGACTAATTTGGGGACGATGGTAAACGGAATACCTAGAATGGCGGCGGAGGAGGCCGTCGAAGTCTGGGAGTGTGGTTTGTTTTGAGTGCGGACTTGGGTTGGGAGAAGGATAATTAGTTTGGGTAGGGAGTTGGATTAGGTCGATTTGCGTACTCCGGTCAGATGATTGAGCATTTTTGGAATGACGTGATATACTTAAATGACGTGGCAGTGGAGTTGGCAAGTCCACATAGGCGGATGGACGAAATAATGGATGTCTGTAGCTAACAGTGACCTCTTGGATAATGAGTCAAAGTCTGGTAATGTCGGCAGCAATTTTTTTAATTCAATGACTTACGGGTTATTTGGCCAAAGTTCAGTGACCAATTAAGTAACTAACCTGGATTTTAGATGACTTGGCGACATAGGTGGCAACTCCATGTAGGCGCATGGATGAAATTTTGGATGTACGTTGACGGTAGTGACTGCTAGGATAATGGGTTGAAGTTTCGTAACTGTTGGGTAATTTTTCTGAATTTAGTGGCTGTCGGGTTATTAGGCCAAAGTTCGGTGACCATTTGGGTAACCAACCCGATTGAATTGTGTATTTATTTTGTAAATTAATTAAAAAAAAACAAATATTTATGTATTCAAAGTTTATCAACATCTAGTATTAGAAATTATCATTTATTTTCTATTAGAATCTTAAATAAATATGATAAGGACTTGAATTAAATAATAATCAAACATTTTAGTGGAAAATTATATAATTTAAAAAAACTTCATTAAAAAATGTAAGTTGAGTGGTTAAGTAATAATTTACTTTTTCAGATATTAATTTTTTCATGTAGAATAATATCTATCACCCTTTTATTGATTCTTTCAAAATCTATAACTAACAGTTCTAACGAATAGTCGGTAACTTTGACAACGAGTTTACTTTGAATGGTTAGGTATATACATATGTTGGGTATTATCTTGAGATTAAAACACCTATTTTTTATTATGTATATTTAACAAAATAATAAATATTAAGATCAAAGTATTATAGATTATGAATAAAAGACGCAAATTGTGGCTCGTCATGCGCTTCGTAGCCTCCCAAGCCGCGAAGTGGTATACCTTATGGCTTGGGTGTGCTCTTAATTCTTTGAATGCATGGTTATCTCTAGTGCTCCTGCGGGAGTTATCTAAGGAAAAAAAATAAAAAATAAAAGAAGCAAATTGTTGTTTCTTTATTTTTAAACGGGATACATATGTTGCATCACTTACGGCTCGCCAACTGGCGGGTAAAATTCTAGTATATATATTGTTCGAGCTTGTTCGTTCGGATGTCCAGTACGAGATACAAAAAGTATTGGCTATTATTTGGGGGGATTGGAGGGAAGAAATTTGGGAGTATGACAACATAAATATTCAAGCCTGCCAACAGTGATAATGAATTGAAGCTTAGAGGACTTAGATGACTGGAAGAGTTTGCACTAGCTGCGGGCAGAGCCAAGAGCAAGAGCGGCATACTGTCCACTTTGGCACGCTCTGGACAACAACGGAGAGTTATTTTTTTACATAGATTACCAAGATGTGGCGTCGGCTATTCGGTGTGGGGTAGGATATCACTGAATTTTGGAGGATGGCAGAATTTTGTTGGCAGTTTATTAGGGATGGATCTTTTTTACATGGTTGTTTGTATTAGGGAAAGTAGAAATAGTAGAGTGTATGAGCTTAATCGTCGCTCACGTTCGTTAGTATCGTCCTGTTATGGGGTGATATCTCCTGACTGGTGTGCAACTCTTGTAAACGATGTTTACTATGATTTAAGTAATCAATAAGATGAAGACGTATTTCGAAAATGAATCAAAGGCTTCCTTGTTTGTTCATGAGATAATTGTTAGGGACTCATTTTGTCAATTATCGTTGAATTCCTTGTAGAAGTGTAAGAGTGGAATGAAAACTCGTGTCTACTTTAATTTTTTTCACATATTACGTAATACTCATTCTAGAATATATTAGGATAGGTTGATCCAAGTGAAGTCAAAATTGTTATTGTAAAATTCAAACTTAAATAGTGATTACCAAGAAAATAGCTGACGTGGATGTGATCATCCTAGTACTTTCTTATGTTTCCATAATCATTAATATTTCATGTTAAATCAAACACCTAAAATAGGTTAGGTATACATAAATGTGATATTAACCTCAACATTTGAACAAACCATCATGGATAATAGGTCGGGAGGCTTTGTACTATTAAAAGATAACAAACAAACTCTCTTATAATTATTTGCGCAAAGCACACCCCTCTACTTAAAACGTTTAACAAAGAAGCCTTATGTAAGATAAATATATTAATATATTAGAAATTATAAAATTCGATATTAAGACTTTTCGATCTTCAAATACTCTGATACCATGTTATTAACTAGAAAAAATCAGATTATTATTTTAAATTAGTTATTAATTCACATTTACTTTGAGACCATCTCCATGCAAACTTTAAAATGATTAGCATAAACATAGCTAGTTATAATTATCTTCTGTAAATCACATAAAAAATGGGTCCGGTTTGAAGTTGTAACACCAACTACATATATGTCCCAACCATTGGCAACTTGGCATTATTATAATAAAATTTAAAAAACTCAATCAACGTCGGCGTAGGTGTCAATTTGGATTGTACCACTTTCACTACACTATTGTTACGTGACATTATCAAAGTTCAAAAACGAAGTTATTTTGTTTTAAAATGTTTAACTAAGCTAAGCTGTTGTCATTATTCTTCCAACTCTTAGAAACTTAATTATGTGAGTAGCTTTCAGGAATATGCATATTATAAGGATCCAGTCCAGCCTTGTCCGTCATTGGAGAAACAGAAGAACCCAAGTCCTTGGTTATACGAAACTCCATCACCCAACAAGTTTAAACTATCTATTAGGTACACTACCAGATATTAGGCAGAGAATACGATGTTTTAGGACCCTATTTTTTTACTCTTTTTTCAATCAATTTTTCGGTGATTATTTACTTTCAAGGTAACATGAAACATTAAGCTAGGATTAATTATTTAATCAATCGATTGTATGAGTAGTTTTTTTTTTAGGGTAAAAGTGTGTCATTTCATTCAATGGGTGGTAATTCGACAAATACATCGTAGTGCCTCGTCCAACCAAATCGGAGGGGTCTCACCTATAGCGGGTGAAGACAAGTTACGAGACTGCCTAGCAAGTACATGGGCAGCGATGTTCCTATCCCTCCTAACAAAACAAATCTCCTTATCCCGATCTACCAAGCCTTTGCACCGTCGAATAATATCTCCGTATTCAGTCATGTCGTCTTCCGTTGAGTTCATAGCTTGGCAGACTACCTGTGAGTCCATCTCAATCTTCACTTTCCTAATATCCAACTCTCTGAGCCAAATCAAGGCTTCGAGGAATGCTCTGGCCTCACACTCATTTGCTTCAGGGCAACCTCTCTCTGTGATCGTTTTGAATTGAAGCACCGAGCCATCATTCTTCTAATTATCATCCCTGCCCCAAACTGAAAGGTGTCTCTGAAGAGGGCACCGTCCACATTGCAGGTGAGCTCCCCCAGCATCGGCGGGGGGCAGGATGGCTGTCGGGTCGCCGCTATTTGTTGCGTGGAGGGTTGGTGTAGCTTCCATTCTCGGGCCTCATCCATCGCCAATCGAGCCGTGATAAAGGCCTCTCGTCCCGCCAAACTCGATTATTGCGTTCACGCCAGATCCCACCAATTCCAGCTGCCACTGCTTGGATCTTATTCTCCGACAAGGTCTGGATGGCTAAGAAGAGCCAGTCTTTGAACGATTCTGACTCCGCTCGAATCCTTTCCACATCGCCCAACAGTCCCAAACTCCTCCAACAATCCGCAGCATAGGGACAAGAGATGAACAGGTGCCATGGGGATTCCCACAGGTTGTCACAAACCCCACAAGAACTAGGCACTTGCATTCCCCTGCCCAAAAGAGCTTCCCGAGTAGGTAGGATATCCCTAGCAACTCTCCATAACATCACCTTGATCCTTGGCGGCACGGGCAGAGCCCACAGTGCATTCCAATCACCTTGAACGTGCAAATGCGAACTGTCTGTTATTTTTTCCATTAGAAGTCGATATGCCGATTTGACGGTGTATTGGCCGTTCCTTGTCAATCCCCAGATTCTCCTATCTCGCGTCTCTTCCCGTTTGAGTGGAATTGATAGGATGGCCGCCACGTCTCGAGGTTCAAAAATCCCCTCAATAAGCTCCTCGTCCCATTCCTTGAGCCCTGGAATAAAGAGGTCACATACCTTCAGATTCTCAAGTCCTTCCACCACAGGCGTTTCAATACACTTATTCTCTTCATTTTTTAACCAAGGCTGCCCCCAAACTTTAATTGACGTCCCATCGCCGATCTTCCACCTAGCTCCTTCTCTGACAATGAGACGGGAATTCCAAATACCGCGCCAGATTAAACTCGGATTTAGACCTAAGTCTGCCGATTCCAGGTCCCCTTTTAGGTAGTATTTTGCTTTGTATATTTTGCCGACAATAGTATTTGGATTGGTGCGGAGTCTCCACCCCTGTTTCCCTAACAATGCCAAATTGAAGCCATGGATATCGCGAAAGCCCACGCCACCAAATTCCTTACGAATGCAAAGCCTTTCCCATCTCATCCATGACACACCCCGGCTTCCGTCGCTTCTCATACCCCACCAGAAGGAATTTATCATTTTTTCGATTTCATCCGCAAGGGTGGTTGATAACATGAAAACATTCATGCAGTAAATCGGGATTGCCTGCGCCACTGCCTTAACCATCACCTCCCGGCCTCCCATAGACATCTGTCGGCCCACCCAAGAGTGCAGCCGCTGCCACACTCGATCACGTAAAAAGCCAAAAACCCGCTTCTTGTTCCTTCCAACTAGAGCTGGCATACCTAGATACTTGCCTGTATCAAAATCTCCATAAACTCCCAAGATGGCCGAAATTGCCTGCTTCAGCATTGGGTCGAGGTCGCTTGTCATGAAGACGCCAGACTTCATATAATTTATGAGCTGACCTGATGCCCGTGCATAGGTGTCGAAAATCTGTTTTATCTTCCGAGCTTCCTGAATTTCAGCTTGACAGAAGAAAATACTGTCGTCTGCAAACAAAAGGTGAGAAACTGCCGGAGCTTTCTGACAAACCTTCACGCCATGGATTTCACCTTTGGACACCGCATCACGCATCAGTGCCGAGAGGCCTTCTGCACACAGGATAAACAAAAAGGAGAGAGAGGGCATCCCTGCCGGAGGCCTCTCTCCGGGGTAAAACTATCTGATTGAGCACCATTAACAAGGACTTTGTACTCGACAGATCGAACACATTGCATTACCAGGTTCGTCCAGGTGGGTGAGAATCCCATCCTGTGTAATATCGCCTCCAGATACTCCCATTCCACTCTGTCGTAGGCTTTTGAGATATCAACTTTTAGGGCAACATCACCAACTTTCACTCTCGTCCGCTTCTTCATACTGTGTAGGACCTCATACGCAATCATAATATTATCTGTAATGAGCCTACCCTTGAGAAAGGCTGATTGCTCCGGGGCTACTAGATTCTCAACACACTTCCGCATACGATTAGCAATGGCCTTTGCAATGATACGATACAACACAGAGCAAAGAGAAATAGGGCGCATGTCTTTCATAGAAACAGAAGTGTCAATTTTTGGGATTAAAACAATGTTTGTGGAGTGTACCTCGACCGGAAAGCTGTCACTCTCAATCCAACCAATACATGTATCTGCCACTTCATCTCCAATAGTCGGCCAGAAATGTTGTAAAAAGCCGGGGTTTAATCCATCGGGTCCTGGCGCCTTGTTTGGATCCATGCTGAAGAGTGCTTTTCTGATCTCCTCCCTTGTAAATTTTTCCTCCAGCCATCGAGTATCTCGTGCCGTGAGTCGGCTGGTTAAGACCTCCATAACCGGGTCAACTACAGCCTGACCTGCTGTAAAGAGCTCAATGAAATAACTCCTCGCCAATGCCCGAAGGTCATATTGCTCGGTGACCTGTGTTCCTGTGTCATCTCGGAGGGACTTGATTGTATTTTTCTTTTTTCGCGCTGTAGCCGAGGCATGAAAAAGCTTCGTGTTCCTATCTCCTTCCTTGAGCCACAGCTTCTTCGATCATTGCCGCCAATATGTTTCTTCTTCCTGCATTGAGCGGAGAACCTCCATCCGACAGGTCTCATACTCTTCCTCGTCGTTTGCATCATCTCGTTCACGCAGCTCAAGCATCCTTTGTGTTCCGTCCTTTATCTTGTGGCGGAATCGCATATGATACTCCAAACCCCATTTTTTCATGACTGCCGAGCAATGTTTCAGTCTATCCAGCAGATTCCAACCCTCACAGTTCTGCCAAGTTTCGCGCACCAACGTCTTGAAATTCTGATCTTGGACCCAGTAATTTTCGTATCGGAAAGGTCCTCAGGAATGGGTTGAGCTGTGCTGCCCGTGTCCAGAAGAATTGGCGTGTGATCCGATATTGGAGCTACCAAATTTCGTAACTTAGCTTCGCTGAATCGCTCGTGCCATTCCAGGTTCGCCATAGCGCGATCAAGCTTTTGCTCCACCTTGTCCGCCCCGCTTCCTCGATGCCATGTAAATGGATAACCTTCCAGCTCAACATCGGTTAACCCACTGTCCAAAACTGCTTCCCGGAACCCTCGGAACAAGGCTGGTGGGTGCTCTCTTCGGCCTCTCTTCTCGGACTCATTTAGTAGATCGTTGAAATCACTCATACACAGCCACGCACCAGTTTGCTGGTTTGATAAAGTTCTTAACATGTCCCATGACTCCTGGCGGCGGCTCCGGTCCGAAATGCCGTAGAAACCCGTGAGTCAAAATTTTTCTCCACTTTCCTCCTCTACTTCGATGTTGATGTACTGCCTTGTATAGTTAATAATTCTGCCTTTATCTGTCTTCTTCCACAGGACAGCCACGCCTCCACTATGTCCCAGTGCGTCGACTGCCAAACACGCCTCAAAACCAATTGTTCTTCTCACTTCCTCCATTCTAGCTTGATTAGCTAGCGTTTCAATCAAAATAATCACCTCCGGCCTATGAGTTCTTACTAACTCATTTAGTGCCTGAATTGCTCGAGGTTGGCCCAATCCTCGCAATTCCAGCTTAGGACGATCATGACTGTTGGCAGGACCTGTCCCCTGTCAGGCCTGCCTGTGTCGCGTTTTTTGAGGTGCGACTCCCTTTCTTTGGGGACTTTGATGGCTTGTTCCCCGCACCAGTATCTTCCTCCATCATATCGCGTGTCTCCGCACCACGTCGTCTCTTCCTCTCATCCTGTATTGTCATCAAATCATCTTCGTCAGCAATCGCTTGTTCCCCATAAAGGATCTTTGTCCCTTCTGTATACTGACTAGCTCCCAGATTCCCTAGCAGACTCTCCACATTACTAGGTCTCACCGGTTTCGGCGAAGGAGATGCCGTTCCGTTTCTCCAGCTTCCACTATTCCCATTGGCCAGCACCATATCCGTGTTGGAAGCACTACCTCTATCAATCCATTCTTCGCCCGGTAAGACTCTGCTTTCCTGGGTGGGGCCCGGAGTTCCTCGCTCCACATCCGGACGATCTTTTCCTCCGAGACTTGAAATAGCACCTCGCAGTATCGATCTATATGTACCCATCCGTCCGCAGATATAACAGAAATTTGGGAGACGCTCATACTGAAATTTGCAAGTCACACTCTCTCCATTCTCAGCCCTGATTTTCTTTTCGCGTCGTAATGGCTTCCTGATGTCAAGCTCCACTAGCAGCCGCATGAAATCACGATTGTATGGGAGCATGTTCCTTTCATCGTACTCGACGAATCTGCCCACAAAGTTACCGAGGGCTCGCCCGACTGTTAGGGAGAAGAATCCAGGCGGTAGATCCCACACTTGAACCCAAAAACGGACCGTGTGTAGTGCAACTGACTGTGGGGTATCACCCTCCTTCATCTCATGTAGCACCAATAGGCTGCCATCGAAAGAATATGGTCCTGTGTCCATAACTCGTCGCAGGTCGACGATGTGGTTGAATCTAAAGAGTATCAGCTTGCCTTCCAACTCTTCAATGGCCACGCGTCGTCCTGGTCTCCATAAGGATGCCATCCTGCTCTCAAAGGCCGGAAAATTAAAGTTTTTATTCGTCAGGAGGAATCCAACCAGGCACAAGTTGTAGTTTGTTGTTGGTGCAACCAGGACGTCGTTTGCGAACACCAAGTCTTCCTCTTCTTCTTCCAACGAGAGCTGCGCAACATCGGTCTCCATAGCTGCAGGGATGTGATTGGCGGAAGCGAGTACGTGGGATTACTCAGAAAAAGAGTTGGGAAAACCCTAACCCTAGTTGTCGGCGCTACCCTTATTCAAGGGAGAACTCTCATACGAGAGAAAACCAATATCTTAGCCTAGCGGTTTAGATATTGCGATTGTATGAGTAGTTAGTTTTTTATTTTAATTAAAAAAGGCTCAATCCTTTACTAACTTATGGTGATGGGCTATCGACTCTCTGGTAACTAGGGCTGTTGACGAACCAAGTTACTCACGTTCGGCTCAAAAAAGCTCACTCGTGACTCGGCTCGAATTTTCATGAGCTGACTCGTTAGAGCTCGTTAAAGGGCTCGTGGAACAGCTCAAGAACGATCTCGTTATTGGCTCGCGAAGAAGCTTGCGAGTTGGATCGATTTTGTAGCTCGTGAGCTGGATCGATTAAAAAGGTTTGTTTGATGTGCATGTCATATAAGAAAAGAAGGGCTTCCAGATACAGTGGTCGAGCTAATCTCGAGCTAATTCGAATCGAATTCGAGCCTAAAAAACTTAACCGAGCACGAACTCGAAACCTTGCAATCGAGCTTGATCCGAGCTCAAGCTCGTTTAGGCTCGTTAACGAGCCAGTTTCTAACCGAGCCGAGCCGAGCTCGAGCTCGGCTCGTTTAGGCTCGTTAACGAGCCAGTTTCATACCGAGCTGAGCCGAGCTCGAGCCAAAAAAAATTAGTCGAGCCGAGCTCGAGCGTGAAAGCTCGACATGAGCTCGAGCCCGAGTTCAAACCAAACGAGCCAAGCTTTTGCTCGGCTCGGCTCAGCTCGTCAGCACCCCTACTGGTGACCGGTTTAGTGACTCTTCAGTGACTTTTCTTATAAGGTTATGATGACTATTTGGATAACTAACAATTGAACGAACCAATTCAAATAATTAATATCTCACCACTAGATAACTAGTTATCATATGAATAGATAACTAGTTATCTGAATTAACCAATTAAACGGGTAAAGTTCTTATTTTATTTGGGTGTTGCTATATATACAATTCATGTTTTACTAATGTAGTTTATTCTTTTTTCACAAATCAACTAATATACCCTCAATATAAAATATTATTTATATGGACTATGTTAGTAAAATATTAACTTTTCCCTATTTTTTTAACCTAATTCCTTCATTTTATGTTCGATTTGCATGTTTATTATATAAAAAAAACTTGTTTTTCAAAACCGATTTTAACAAGGTCTTGATAATATTTCGACGAAACCTAGCTAACAACCTTTTTTTTTCCCAAAGTTCATTAAAATACCATCAAGCCTAATTGATGATATTAGATTTATCGCGTTCATCTCGCCACATTTGAACGACATTTTCCTTGTTTGACTCCGAATCGTGATGATTTTGAATGTATTTTATGAAAAATGTGTTTTATCCCCCGTTGGCCCTCTTTTGGGTCGTTTGATGTGTTTTCGAGTTGTTTTGATGAGATTCCAGGTTTTCATTTTATGGAGGGCCTTTCTACAAGTTCGGCGATTCAAACGGGGATCAATTCGGAACACAAATGAGGTTGGAATTGCAGAAAGAAGCTCGAAGCTGAACTCAGCTCCAAAAGTGCGCATTTTCGGACCAAATGTGCGCTGGCGCACTTTTCGAAAGGGTCAGGTGCACTTTTGCAATTAAGCTTCGGCGGAATTCTCAGCATAATTAAAAAGTGCGCCTTTTGAAGGGAAAAGTGGGCCGGCACACTTTTCAACCCTTCCAGGTGCACTTTTGGTAAAAAATCTGGATTTTGACGAAAATTGGGTTTTTAACCCAATTTCGAGGAGAGAGGAAACATAACTTCTACTCTACAATTCTCTGCTTTTTCTCGGACAAACCAGACACTCTCGGAGACGAAGACGGAGCTTTGAAGAGACGATTGAGCAAGGGAAAGCCAGGATTAGCTCTGGAGATTCTAGGATTCTTGAAGATTATAGGATTAATCGGAATAAGATGATTTCTTCTGCAGTTAGTTTTCTCTATTTCTGTGATTTCTTTTCTGGCGATGTCTAGCTAAACTCTTAGTTTGTTCAGATTAGATGAAGTTCTAGCAAGATTTTGTATGGATGATGTCGAGTTTTTAACCCGTTAATGTTAATTGAGGTTTATTCAGACTTAATTGAGATTTTTCTTAAACCCTAATTTGAAGCTCTAGAATTTGCAAATTGACCATATCGTAGAATTTGCTTCATCTTTGATTCGCGGTTCTGACCATGGACGTGAGTCATTCTAGAGTTTAGGAGGTCATTAAGATTAGTCGGTGTCTTGACCATAGGGCCGGTGAAATTAATCTCTTTGCGTATTTGCGTGGCATTTCTTTGTTCTTCGTGCATTCTTGGCGATTTGTGAGTTATCTTGACCATAGGAACTCATAGGTTTGATAGGATAGTTTCTCTGCGTCCTGACCATGGAGTAGAGATTGCCAAAGGAAATGTCGAGTCTTTGAGTCTGTTGAAACCTTAGTTGCATTGCATCATCCGTCTTAATCGAGCTAGAGCGGATTCGAGTCTGGACAAGCGCCTTAGTCAATACTTGAAGCTCCAACTTGTTTGCCTGCTTTGATTGGTTTAATTTGCATTTCTAGATATTTAGTTCATTCACCACCAATTCCAAACCCAACATTTAAACCCGATTAGCTTTAACCCACGTCGTTGAGTAATAGAGAAAGAAAGACCCATTGGGAAATTACGATCTCTTAGGAGCAATCCTTCGAGTAAAATTAGTGTGCATTAATTTGCGCACCAAGTTTTTGTAACTTTATTAAAAAATTAGTTATTCTATATATAAAGAACATCTGGAAAAATGATTTGGTCGACGTTTTTTTTTCTCTCAGCTGAGAGCTTTATGAGGGTTTTTCGCTTTTAGAGTTTTCTATACCTTTCCGCCGCCGCCGCTACTCTTACCCCATCCAACTGAGTTTTTCTTCGTCCGATCTGTTGGTTCTCCCTGCTTGCTTCGTGTTCCGCGTCTCGGATTCGATCAAGGCCCCTACAGGTTACCGTCAGTAAAGTGACGGCGCTGCTAGGGCTAGGGTTGAGGGCTTCTCATAGATTTGTACGAAACTCGTCGTCTAAGGGAGTTGCGATGTCGGACAACCCGGATGCTGAGATGGAACGATAACTTGCTGTGCTACGCCAGCTGGCGTTAGATGAGGAGGAGTTGATCCTCCCTGACGAAGACGATGCTGCTCCGCCACCATGGGTTTACGAACACTGTTTGGCGGGATTCTTCCTTACCAACAAGCGCTACAATTTTAATGTCATGAAGCACCGAATGGCGACGATTTGGCAACCGGGCTGTGGGCTTCAGGTTCAGGATCTAGGCGATGGCCTCCTCCTTTTCCGTTTTTCCATGCCAAAGATGTCATATGGGTGATTGAACGAGGACCTTGGTCCTTCGATGGTATGTTGCTAATACTGCACGAGCTGAAGCATGGTGAGCTGCCAACGAAGGAGGGGATGATTTATGCTCATTTATGGGTCCAAGTGTCAAACCTAAATCCAGGTTGCTTCTCTGAGGCAGTTGCCAAAGCCTTGGGTAACTACATCGGCACCTTCATATCCTATGATGAGCGCGCCGCTTCGCTCACAGGAGGTCTGATCATGAGACTCCGGGCTCGCATCGATATTCGTGAACCTCTGAAGAAGGAGAAGAAGGTTAAAAAACCAAGAGGTGATTGGCTGATGGCAAAATTCCGCTACGAGCATTTGCCGAACTTTTGCTTCATATGTGGCCGCATCGGACATATCGACCGTCATTGCGAAATCTACTACCGCTTGTCGGATGATAAAATCATTAGGCATTGGGACATCACTCTCGTGCCCCGCCATTGAAATCGTCAATGCTAGGAGGTGAAAAATGGCTTGTGGAAGAGGAAGTGGTGGATGATGAGGAAACCACCGCCATGCAAGAAATTACAAATATTGGCCGAGGGAAAGCTCCGCTCCACGTATCTGGGTTGCTTGCTAATCTCGGAGCTTCACGTACCACTCAACACCTCTCCCTTGATGAAGTCTACATACTGTCGTCTCATGGGGCCACACCTATTACCTTCCCGGAGGACATGAAGTGGCCACGTGACTCGACTACCATTCGCTCGGATGCTGAAAACATGGACTTCGAGATGGTGAGGCAGCACGGCAATGGTCAAACCAACAGCGGGATCCAGGTATCGTCAATCCTGGCAACGGCAGGACTGCGTGGAGGCAGTTCCTGCCCCAAGCAATGAATGTTTTGAGCTGGAACTGTCGAGGGCTTGGCCAACCTCGTGCAGTTGATGTTGTTAGTGAGCTCGTTAAGACTCACAGGCCGGATGTACTTTTTCTTATTGAAACTTTAGTTTGCCAGCGGAAAATGGAAGAAATAAAAGTGAAGTTAAATTATGATGGTTGTTTTGCGGTTGATGCTCAAGGACACAGTGGTGGGTTGTGTGTGATTTGGAAGGATACTCCACGGATTTCGATCCTTAATTACTCCCGGCATTTTATCAATCTGAAGGTCGAAGGTATTGCAGGAAAATATATTTTTATCACTTGTTTTTATGGAATCTCAGATCGGACTCGCCGAAGGGAGTCCTGGGATCTGCTTCGTTCACTTACGCGTGGTGAGCCTTGGCTCTGCATTGGGGACTTCAATGATATTTTATGTTCTAACGAGAAGAGAGGTCGGGTTGAGCACCCTCAATGGTTGTTTAATGGATTCCGAGAGGCGGTGGAATCTTTTGGTCTTGTGGATATCCCTCTCAAGGGATATCCCTTTACTTGGTGGCGCTCTAGAGGTAGACCTAATGCCGTGGAAGAGCGACTTGATAGAGCTATGGTAAATGCTACATGGCTTGAGCTCTTCCCGAATGCAAGCCTCACTAATCTCATTGCCCCTACGTCAGATCACTCGCCGATTCTACTCTGCATGGAGCCACGTGATCAGTTGCATGAGGATTAATGGAGGCAGGGTTCAAGTCAACGGTATTGGAAACTTGGTCAGCGGTAGTCATTTGGCTTTGAGGATAGGCTGGCTGCATGCATTAATACCATGCACACTTGGGGCAAAAATCAAAGCCTTCTTTTCCGACGTGACATTAATTCAACAAAGAGGCGGCTGGAGACTCTAAGACCTTTAGAGGATTCCGCTTCAATCTGTGAGTATGAGGAGCTTTGATGACACTCGATTTGACGTGATTATCAGCCTCATTTAAGCGACATTTCCTTGCTTAAGACATGGTTTTTAGGGTAGAATAGCGAATATTCAATCGATTGCCCTATCTCGTGCCATTTGTGTTACCTTGGCCCGTTTCGGGTCTATTTGATTGTTTTCTAGTGTTTTTATGTTAGCACAGGTTTTTCCGTCAAATAAAGTAGCCAAGGACGTGTCTAAGGCGTTGGAACCTCGAGGAATTGCACCAGAATCGATCCAAGGAGCCAATCGAGTCGAAACAATTCCTGCCCCAGTTTACAAAGGAATTTTCGTCGAAAATACCTCAGCATTTTCGGCGAAAATATCAGTACAAATAGACTGATGTTCATCAACAGAAGTTTTCGGCGAAAACCCAAGTTTTCGACCGAAAATATTGGACCGAAATTTACAGGAGAATTCAACCGGCGGACCACCCATTTACAAAGGAATTTTCGCCGAAAAATTCTTCAATATTTTCGATGAAAATATCAGGCAAAATCCGGCTGAATCTGAATTGGGGTTAAGTATAAATACTTAACCGGCGGCCCAAAATCAGAGGAGATTTTTCAGACCTGATAATACATTAATCACTACAAGAAAAAACAACATTTGTCACGGTTTTTTAGTCACGGTTTTGGAAACCGTGACTAACTGGTCACGGTTTCATACGAATCGTGACTAATTAGTCACGGTTTTGGGAACCGTGACTAATTTAGTCACGGTTTTATATGAAACCGTGAACAATTTAGTCACGGTTTTGGGAACCGTGACTAATTTAGTCACAGTTTTGGGAACCGTGACTAATTTAGTCACGGTTTCATATGAAACTGTCACCAATTTAGTCACGGTTTTGGGAACCGTGACTAATTTAGTCACGGTTTTGGATGCAACCGTGACTAAATTAGTCACGGTTTCATATGAAAACCGTGACAACATTAAGCAGCTATGCCACGTTGGCAATCCAACACGTCTCTCCTCCCATCTCATCCATCTCTCTCTTCATCCCCTTCCCATCTCCTCTCTTCATTCTTCCATCTCTCTCCTATCTTCATCCCCATTATTCCATCTCCAACCTTCCTCCTCTGAAACAGCCACCCAACTCCTTCCCATCTCCTCTCTTCTTCCATTCTTATATCTTCTTCTCCTTCAGCCACTACTACCAAGCCCCTCTTCCGATTCAAACTCCCTCTGACATCTCTGCCTCTCCGACCAACAGAGCTCCAACGGTGGCGGCGTACTCCAACAGAGCTCCAACGGCGGCAGCTAACGTTCAGCAGAATCATCCAGATCCAAAGCCACCAGCTAACAATCAAGATCTGAAACCACTGGCGAAAGATAGGGAGAGTCGGCTTCGTCGAAGAAGGCGGGGATCGGCGGAACGGAAGCCACCGAACACCATCGTTCTATTCTTCTTTTCGGAGGCGGCCGGGATTGTCAGTGGGGATCGTCAGCGGGGATCGACGGAGGGGATCAGCAGCGGTGATGGGAATCGAAGGCGGCGGCGACCGGCGACCGGCGACCGGTGATGGAATCGAAGGCGGCGGCGACCGGCGGCGGAATCGTACCATTTTATATATTATGTAATTTTTTATTTTTTTATTAATTAAAATTGTAATTTGGTTTTGTTTGACACAATAAATAAATTGAGTGACTTGTTTGCAATTAATTGGGACATCTTGTTAACATTTTAATTTTACGGATCATTTTGCATAAAGGAAAAGGTTGAGGGTCTGGACTTGCAATTCATGAAGTTAACTAATGGGTCACTGAAAATTTGAATAAAACACTTTGGTCATCTGCTGATTTTGATCATGGTTTCTATTGAAACCGTGACTAAAATCAGTCACGGTTTACTAGAAAACCGTGACAGAAAATTTAGTCACGGTTTCAGTAGAAACCGTGACAAAAAATGGTCATTTTAGTCAAGGTTTACAAAACCGTGACTAAAAATTTTAGTCACGGTAAATGACTAAAGTGCTAAAAACTTTCAGATCCTTTTCTGTTCTTCCTCTGGATGATGAACTCTTTATTTGTCTTTGATTCTTTTGTGATAAACATGAGTAGCTAAACTCTTAGAGCTTAGACTAGATGAACCCTAAGTGACCCAGGGCTTTAAAGCGGTCACGGATCGGCGGTGATTAGATTCGAAGTTCAATCAGTTTCTCTTTCATGTTTGGTTTGTTCTTCATTGTTCATGTTTCTTGTCTGGATTGATCACCTAGATTAGATTCTTGTTAAGCTAAGGATAGAAGCGAACGCTCGCCTTACTTTAGAACATCAAATTGAACAATTAACCTTATAATTAGAGCGTGCCTTTGTAGGAACCGGTTAGGGTTAATCCACTGCAAGAGTAACTCATAAATCGTTAGTAATTCCACCAGTTAAGTTAAGTCGTTGCGAGAGGCGACCGTACCCGGGGACTAATTAATCTTGGTAGCTAGAACGGATAGAGCGAACGTTCGCCGGTCTTAAACCTAAGGGTAAGGAGTTATGGTGGTGTCTTAGAATTGATTGAATGAGAATCGAAATCCGCTGATCTGTTGATTCACTACAAAAAACTGTACGTTTAACAGCGGCAAAAAAGGCGTTTAACAGCGGCCAGAGCCGCTGTTAAAAGAATTTAACGGCGGCCACGAGCCGCTGTTAAATTCGCCAATGGCAAAGTCATTTAACAGCGGCAAAAAGTGGCCGCGGTTAAATCATAAAATTTAACAGCGGCCATAGGCCGCTGTTAAATTAGTCCGCTGATTAAAGTAATAGCCGAGCTCCGGCGATTGAGCCGGAACTCCGGCGATAGTCCAGAGACCAGAGGAACTCCGAAACGCGGCGATTGAGCCGGAGCTCCTCCTCCTTCTGTCGCTGCTTCTTCTTCCTCCTCCCTCCGTCACTGCTTCTTCTTCCTCTTCCTTCTTTTCCTTGCTTCTTCTTCCTCTTCCTTCTGTTCGTTGCTTCTCTTCTTCCTCTTACTTCTTTTCCTTGCTTCTTCTTCCTCTTCCTTCTGTTCCTTGCTTCTTCTTCCTCTTCCTTCTGCAAAACAACCATGGAAAATGAAATAAGCCAATATCCATAGATCTAATCGGAAAACGAAAATAAAATCGAGAGAGAAGAAAGGATTGAATTACCTGGGAAGATTGTGGCCATAGATCTAATTGAGAGAGTAATGGCGGCAGTGGAGAGAAGAAGAAAAGGGGGGGTTCCGGAAGAAGAAGAAGAAGAAGAGTTATGAAGAGAAGAAGAAGAATAAGAAGAAGAAGTGGTGGCGGCTGGCAAAGCTCCGGCGACGGCGGAGTTGAGGATGAGGGAAGAAGAAGAAGACCATTAGGGTTTTTTGCAAAGAAGAAATCAGGACCGTTGAGATTAAATCAACGGTCCAAATTAAATTGGGAGCTATCCGCGTCCATCTGTTTCAACCAATCAGGGACGTGTTAACAGCGGCCACTTAGCCGCTGTTAAACTCTCTAATTTAACAGCGGCTAAGTGGCCACTGTTAAATTTCCCGTGTTTATTAATTTAACAGCGGCCAAATTCTGGCCGCTGTTAAGCTTCTGCTGTTAAATTGACATTTTCTTGTAGTGATTGCCAATGCTCTGGGAACGAAGGGGGATTCAAAGTCTAAGTTCGTCTGTCATCTCTGTTTTAATCAACCAATTTCCATTCTGTTCTTAGTTTCAATTTTTAATTTTTCTGCATTTCTTAGAATTAGAAGTCGTGGAACTCACACCACGCACGAAGTGTTTAAACCTGAGTAATTTGCCAGCTTATTTGAGTAGTCAATCATAGAAGACCCGTGGAATACGATCTACCCTAGCTTGTTAGCTTTGTTAGTTATTTGTTTGAACGCACGCACAATGACTGCGGCTCATCAAATTGGCGCCGTTGCCGGGGACTTCTTTTGATTGTTTGAAAGAAGAACTGGCAATTTATTCTTCTATTTTCCATCTTTCACTTTTCCACCCACTTTGATTTTACACTGGTTTTTGTTTGTTTTTGTTATTTGTAGGTTTGTCACAGGTGTATGCATCGCCGCCCTTGGACTCGCTCTCAAACCGATAAGGCTAAGAGTATAGAGAGACCAAACAGCTCTGCTCCACCTCGACAATCACAGATTCCAAGGAGAGGCAGAACCAATCCACCTCCACCCGTCACTCCGATTAAGATTGAGGAACTGAAGGAGAGTCCCTCATCTTCACCGTTACGTCACCTACATCCGTTTCATACACCGAGTCACTTTCACCTCCTCCATCTCCTACCATGACTGATCAATTACCACCACCAGGCGGAAATCCACCACCGCCGCCTGCACAGAAAAGTCTAGCTGATTACAACAAGCCGAGCGCGACTAGCGTTCGATCTGCCATTGCCGTACCGCGCATTGAAGGAGATCCTGACTATGAGATCAAGATTCCATTCTTAACTATGACTCTAGGGATCTATAGTTCGAAGGCAGGCCCCTAGACAATCCGTGCACTCATCTTGCGGATTTCCTTGATCTCTGCAGCACTTTCAAGAACGGAAACCTCGACAAAAATACTCTTTGTTTGAGAGCTTTCCCGTTCTCTCTTAAAGGAGCTGCTAAGAGGTGGCTTACTGGCAAACCACCTGGATATTACACTAATTGGGATACTCTGGCTCAAGACTTCGTTGAAGAATACTTCCCTCCGGCCAGAACAACAGCCATCAAGGACAGCATTGCCAGATTCTCCCAGAAAGAAGGAGAAAGCTTATATGATACTTGGAATCGATTCCAAGAACTTCTCTACAACTGCCCTCATCATGGATTCGAGCAGAGGCAGTTAGCTGAAATCTTTGCTCGAGGTCTTCGAGAAGAATCTGCCAAGTGGGTCAATTCTCTAGCTGAAAAGGGGGTTGCACTACGCTCACACCTGAAGCTGCTCTTCTTCACTTCGCAAACTGTGCTTCCAAGTCAAGGAACTGGGAACGACAATCTGAAGGATCAAGGAGAAAGCTCAACCATGAACTGTTTTTGATCATTTGGCTGCCTTATGTGCTCATTCTCGTTCCAATTATTGTGTTGGCCATCTGAGACCATATTATACCGTCATTCTCCGATTTGTGATAGTCTTGCGATGATTAGGGTTCAATGTTCTATTATGTTGACTTTTTGAATGTCGGTTTGACTTCTGAACTCTGATTGTGCTAATTCCATTCTGGCTGTTCCTGAGCATGTATTTTATTGTCCGTGATTACCGGTTAATCTGCTTTGCTTACCCCCACTCGGTTTTCCTCATTTCTTTGTGAAATTGAGTTTTTCGACTAAGTGTGGGGTAGGGTTTTAGTTTGACTAATTTGGTTTGTTTTCTTGTTTAGGAACACCACTTATGAGCGCAGGACCAAGGCACGACTTGATGGCGCCTCAGCTCCCGAGTTACCGCTCCCGTCACACCCGCCGTTCAGGGCCCTCCACCAGCATTCCCTGACCGTGCTGGATACCACCGCACCTTGCTCGCCTTCCCCAGCACTACTTTGCACGTTACCAGCGGTTTGAGAACACCCCTAAGCTGATGTTCACCCTCTTTCCATGACGTCACTCTCGGAGCACGATGATGACTGGTACCGGAACGTGCTCGATGCACTGACCCATGCCGGCCTGCTGGAGTTGACCACGCTCGCCGCCGACTTTCCAGACATCGCTCTCCAGAATTTTGGGCGACATTCGAGCTGGACGAGCACAAACGGAGGCAGCACATGAAGGTTGTTACCTTCTACCTAGGCGGGGTGCACAGGGAACTCACATATGATGAGTTTGCTGCTCATCTAGGCATCCCCTACGAGCATTACCACGATCATCATTTCGGCTGGGAGGACGACGATGACGACGGAGATGAGTACCATGCGCTATGGAGCCACATTTACTGGAGTGCCCGGCGATCACCTCGGGGACCATAACTCAGTTAAGTCGCTCTCTCACCCTTTCTTTAAATACATTCATATGGTTTGGCGTAGATCGCTATTATATGCTCCAGAGAAGGACCGCCACCATATCAGCAAGGACGAGCTTCTTCTTCTTCGCGCCATCCGGGAGAGATATCCCCTTCATCCCGGATGGGTGCTTGCTCGCCTACTCCGCAAGAAGACTCAGAGATCAGGTCGCCCCCGCTCACTCCTGGGAGGTAACTTTGTGGGCTGACTCATCATCTCCTTCGGCCTCAGCCAAGAATATGGCCCAAACATCCCACGCCGCAGAGTACGCACCGTTGGAGGCGATTTGGCGGTCGAGTACAACCTCGATCTGGACATCAGCCCCCTGGTTGCAGCGGATCCTCCTCTCGAAGACAGACGAGTCGGAGGAAGAAGATGATGATTCTGATCAGCAGCCGCAGCCGCAGCCAGAGTTTCATGACCATATACCCTCGCCACATCATCAGGCAGGGTATGCACACCAGTCGCCGCCGCACATTCCAGATCCATACCAGGCGCCTCACCCTCAGCACCGACCGCACCCCGCGGACATTGGTGAGCTGTATGAGGGACTGCAGGAGTGGCGCATCACCGACAACGCCACTCAAGAGGCGAGATGGACTATTATGCAGCAGCATATGCACCGCGCTGATAGGCGGTATGAGGCACAGATGGAGTGGCAACGTCAGCTCGGCGATTTCCTCCACTTTCCACCTCCCGGTCCACCTGACCAGCAGTGATCGGGTTGTATTCCTTTTCTGGTCCTTTCTTTTTATTTATTCTTTTCGGATTTCTATCCAACTTTTTTCTGTGTGGATCTGGGACACTTGTCCCGGTTTCCTTTTTATGTTTCATTTGTCTTTGTTTTGTAGGCAGTAGGGAGATTCCCTTTGCTTCGCTTCGGTAGATTCCCTCCGCTCCGAGGACCCGTGATCAACCCCTACACCAACCATCTCGGTCCAGGTTCTTCTACTTCACTCTGAACTCTAGAATTAGTCCTGTGAGGACATAGTCTGATTTAAGTGTGGGGTAGGATGCTAGAGAACCTTGCATGAAGTTGATTGCCCTTGATTGTGTTTTCTGTGTACCTCGTGATTCCATTCCAGTCTCTCTAGCATTAGAATGGCACAGTTCTTGATTTTTGATGTTAAGTTGTTGTTCAAACTTTCACAATGATGCTTAGACTGCTTAACCTAGAACTTGAGAACCAACTTGTATACTTTGATGCTAAATTGCCTGGTCAGAACAGAATTTTTGAAATCACACTTGTAGTTTGTAGCCTTGATTGCATGAAAATGACCAAATCCGACTAGCAAACCAACTGTGATCTTTTGATCCATTGCACGTAACTTGCAATTTTAATTCTTTTTGAGTGGTTTTCTGTTTGCTTGAATGAGTTAGAATTTGCATGAGACCTACTCGAGACCACACGATGACACGAGTTTCTAGAATGATAGGGGCACCTAGATTCAGCTACTAAGCCAGATAGCCTACCTAACGATAAAATCCATTAGGTGTAGACCCTTAGCTTGGCCTGTTCTTTCGGTTCGATATACATTACAGCCATTTCCCATTCTTTCATTTCCCCGTTGATCCCCATGTGGTTGTAGTTCTAGATTGACCTACCGAAGTCAGGTTTGTGGTAACCTGCCTATAGCCATTAAACAGGTGGTCTTAGCTATTATGTCTAGACGTGTAAACCCCTCTAGCAACTAAAAGAAAAATCGGCACAAAAGAAAAAAAATATAGAAAAAGAAGAAAAGAAGCAAGTTTCGAAAAAATGAAAAGAAGAAAAAATCAGAAAAGCCAAAAAGGTTTAAAGTTTTTAGTTCAATAAAACGTTCTTCTCCCTACAAATGGAAGAACGAAGTCAAAAGAAAAGTCAGAAAAAATTGTGCAAAGAAAAATAAAAAGTGCTAGGTTGCTTGAGGGTATCATAGGACGAGCGTTCATTATTCCACCAGTGTTGGTTAGACGGTAGAAAGCCATAGGCTAGATTCGAGGGAAGTTAGTCGAAAGCTACACCGCACAAAGCCATCATCATACATTCCATCATCCATCGCATCATCAACCCCTGTAGTGTAGAATTCATTACGGTCATAGCAGGGAAGTCCTTCTTGACTAGTTACTCGTGTTATCACAGTGGTGGAGATGTGGTCGAAATGCAAACTTAAGACAGAATTCAGTAACAGAAAATGATTGAGAGCAGAAACACGTCCTTAAACACAGAGAGTGAGAGTTCCCATTATACTAAATATATCCTGTGTGAGGAGTCTAGTCGGTCAGGTCAAATTCGTGCATAATTGGTTGCTACTACTTGTCGTGTGCAGTTTATTAGTGAGACCAGGTAGTTTGGCTGATCTGTATGCATGTTAGGTTTCTTGTTCTAGGGTCTATCTGTCTAATAATTCATTGTGTTTGATTGAACTCCAATTTAATCGATCTTATCATTTGTGAACATGAGCGTTTCTATTCAGTTTGCTTGAGGACAAGCAAAAGCTTAAGTGTGGGGTATTTTGATGACACTCGATTTGACGTGATTATCAGCCTCATTTAAGTGACATTTCCTTGCTTAAGACATGGGTTTTAGGGTAGAATAGCGAATATTCAATCGATTGCCCTATCTCGTGCCATTTGTGTTACCTTGGCCCGTTTCGGGTCTATTTGATGGTTTTCTAGTGTTTTTATGTTAGCACAGGTTTTTGCCGTCAAATAAAGTAGCCAAGGACGTGTCTAAGGCGTTGGAACCTCGAGGAATTGCACCGGAATCATCCAAGGAGCCAATCGAGTCGAAACAATTCCTGCCCCGGTTTACAAAGGAATTTTCACCAAAAATACCTCATCATTTTCGGCGAAAATATCAGTACAAATTGACTGATGTTCATCAACAGAAGTTTTCGGCGAAAACCCTAAGTTTTGACCGAAAACATGGACCGAAATTTACAGGAATTCAACCGCGACATCCATTACAAGGGATTCGCCGAAATTCTCAAATTTCGGGAGAAATATCAGGCAAATCCGGCGGCCCAATACGGCAAATTAGGGTAAAGTATAATCTTAACCGGCGGCCAAAATCAAGAGATTTTTCAGCCGATAATAATCATTTTAGGAATTCAGAATTCTCTCAATTATAAGCAGAGAGTTAGGTCCGAAGAGTCGAAAGAGATCGTACGCCCCCTTCCATCCGAAGACTCAGAGCAGGATTGCAGTTTACCGAAATGAAGTCATGCCAAGTGTCTTATTAGGTTTTTCAGATCCTTTTTTGTTCTCCTCGGGATGATGAACTGTTTTATGTCTTGATTCTTGTGATAAACATGAGTAGCTAAACCTTATGCTTAGACTAGATGAACCTAAGTGACCCAGCTTTAAAGCGGTCACGATCGACGTGATTAGATTCGAAGTCTAATCAGTTTTTCATGTTGGTTTGTTCTTCTTGTTCATGTTTCTTGTCTGATTGTCACTAGATTAGATTCTTGTTAAGCTAAGGATAGAAGCGAACCTCGCCTTACTTTAGAACATCAAATTTGAACAAACCTTTATATTTGGAGCGTCCCTTTACGTGGACCGGTTAGGGTTAATCCCGAAGTTCAACTCATAACTCATTAGTAATTCACAGTTTAGTTTCATTGCGAAGCGACTGTCCTGGGATATCAATCTTGGTAGCTAGAACGGATAGAGCGAACGTTCGCCGGTCTTAAACCTAAGGGTAAGGAGTTATGGCGGTGTCTTAGAATTGATTGAATGAGAATCGAAATCCGCTGATCTGTTGATTGCCAATGCTCTGGGGAACGAAGGGGGATTCAAAGTCTAAGTTCGTCTGTCATCTCTGTTTTAATCAACCAATTTCCATTCTGTTCTTAGTTTCAATTTTTAATTTTTCTGCATTTCTTAGAATTAGAAGTCGTGGAACTCACACCACGCACGAAGTGTTTAAACCTGAGTAATTTGCCAGCTTATTTGAGTAGTCAATCATAGAAGACCCGTGGAATACGATCTACCCTAGCTTGTTAGCTTTGTTAGTTATTTGTTTGAACGCACGCACAACGACTGCGGCTCATCAAGCTTCGTATTAAAATGGCAGAAATTCTTGAAAAGCAATCGATTCACTAGAAACAGTGAGCGAAGCAGCATTGGTATAAAGATGGGGACCTCAATACGAGTTTTTTTCATGCCACTGCCAATGGACGAAAGAAAAAACAAACTCTTAAGAAGCTTCAGATTCCTGGCGGTGGCTTGATCCAATTGCCAATCTCATTCCACGTTTAGTGACAGACGATGATAATGCGATGTTAACAACTCCCTTTACAGAAGCAGAATTTCACGTTGCTATTTCTTAGATGAATCCGACAAAAGCACCAGGTCCTGATGGTTTGAACCCGTGCTTCTATCAATCCTTCTGGACATAGATGGTGCCTCTATTTTTACTGACTGTCGTGATTGGCTGGAACATACTCGCATTCCTCAGAAAGTTCATGATGCCAACATTGTTCTCTTGCCAAAAAGCAGAACCCTACTTCTATGACAGACCTCCGCCCAATTTCTCTCTGCGATGTTAGATACCGGCTTGTCTCGAAGGTTCTTGCTAATTGGTTAAAGCGGATCATACCACAGATCATTGGAGAAGAGCAATCCGCCTTTGTTCAAGGCAGATCGATTGTTGACAACGTCCTGGTAGCGGCCGAAACACTCCACACCATGAACACGAGAATATATGCAAAGTTTGGTGAAATTGCTGTAAAGATCGATATCTCCAAAGCGTTTGACATGGTTGAGTGGGACTATCTCCGAATGGTTCTTCAGAAGTTGGGGTTCGCGGCAAAGTGGGTTGACTGGATGCTCATGTGTGTAACATCGGTGCGTTACCTAATATCCATCAACTCTAAGGAGGTAGGATCGGTTACTCCGGGGAGAGGCCTTCGCCAGGGATGCCCTCTATCCCCTTTCCTCTTCATTATCTGTGCGGAGGGTCTCTCCTTTCTCATCCGAAAAGCTGTTTCGGACGGCGCCTTGCATGGAGTCCATGTCTGTCAAAGAGCTCCCCGCATCTCTCATCTTTTCTTTTCGATGACAGTTTCTTTTTTTGCAGAGCTCAGATCGACGAGGTTCGTACGTTGAAAAGGATCTTCATTACCTATGCTGAAGCCTCCGGTCAAATCATTAATTATTCCAAGTCATGCATCTTTTCCAGTAAAAGCACGCACTATGCTTGCCGAAGGGGTGGCGGCAATTTTGGGTATTTTTGCAGCCTTCGACAACGAGCATTATCTTGGCATGCCCTCCCTCATTGGCCGGAACAGAAAGTTGGCTTTCCATTTTTTGAAAGAACTCGTCTGGCAGCGTCTTCAAACCTGGAGAAGCAGGAAAGTCTCCAACAGTGGTAGAGAGGTTCTTTTAAAGGCTGTGGCCCAAGCAATTCCCACATATTGTATGAGTGTTTACTTCTTACCTAATTTGCTCACGGCGGAATTGGAGAGGATGATGAATTCTTTTTGGTGGGGCACGAATGGTAGAGGGGGAGGCGATATTAACTGGATGACGTGGGAGAGGACCGCTGTGCACAAAGAAGCTGGCGGCATGGGCTTCCGTGACTTACGAAGCTTCAATCTGGCGATGTTAGAGAAACAGGGATGGAAATTCCAAACTCAACCTAATGCTCTTGTTACGAGAATTTTCAAAGCAAGATACTTCCCATGAGGGGATTTTTTGTCGGCTCCTAAAGGCAATGGACCGAGCTATGTGTGGAAAAGCATTCGACGTTCGCAGTTGGTAATTCATCGTGGACCGCGTTGGAGGCTTGGAACAGGTTCTCAAGTACCAGTTTGGGGTGCTCAGTGGCTGCGGGATGATTCTAATCTCTCCCTTATAACCGAAAGAGATGAGTCGTTGGAGGGACTGAAGGTCTGTGACTTGCTCATACCCGGATTACTAGAATGGGACCAAGAGATTATTGAAAGTCTCTTTGAGCAGAGAGATGCCGAAGAAATTATGAGTGTCCCTTTGGGGGTTGGAGGTCTAGCGGACAAGTTGATTTGGCACTACGACCAAAAAGGCAATTATTCGGTTCGCTCCGCTTACCGGGTGCTTACAAACTTCATGTATCTGAGGGCAGACCTTGTTGTAGTTGGCGCTTGGTCTCAGGTTTGGAGTTTGCAAACTCCGCCACGCATCAAAACCTTTGTATGGCGCCTTGCCCGCTCTGTTTTGCCGTCTAGAGCAGTTCTCCGGGGACGGCATATCGGGTCCCTGCCGCTTGTGGGGTCTGTGCGAGTGGTTCAGAGGATTACAACCACCTCTTTTTTTACTGCCACTTTGTCGAGGACTGCTAGCTGGCTGCGGGTCTGGTGAATAAGGTTAATGACTCCCGGCTCGCTGGTGCGTCCTTTGATGTCCGACTTCAAAGCTTCATGTGTTACCCTGTCGAAGAGGTACGCACCAAAGTGGCTACGGTGCTCTGGGGGTTGTCGAAGGAAAGGAACCGTAGGGTTTGGAGTAATGAAGCATGCACAACCAGGACAGCTACTCACCTTGCCCTTGACGATGTTGCCAACTGGATCGCTGCCCAGCCCTCAAAAGCTGCCCCAGCTGACCTGTGCCTCCTACGTGCGGGAAGTGGCATGCCCCGCCAGCCGGGTCATTGAAATGCAACACAGATGTCGGCTTCCTTGCCACAGAAAATAAAATGGGGATCGGCATTGTGCTTCGCGACAACGAAGGTCAAGTTCTTGGCTATAAGCAGCAGAATGGGATTGGTCAATGGACGCCTCGAGAAGGTGAGGCTGCAGCCTTGCTTATTGCTATACGGTGGGTCGCCGAGGAGGGCTACAGCGACGTCATCTTTGAAAGTGATGCAGAGGTAATTCGTAATGCTCTTACAGACCCCGAGGAAGATTTATCTGAGTTCGGATGCCTCATTGCCCAATGCCGCGATTTTCTTCAGTCCTTCCCTCATTTTCGAGTTCAGGTAGTTCGGCGGAACAGGAATCAGGTAGCGCACCTCTTAGCGCGTCAGTCTTTTTCCTTAGATGTTTCTCTTACGAGTCACTCTCCCCCGATCGGGATGGACAATATTCTGTATGATGTCTGCTTCATTAACAACCATTAATGAGAATTGACGTTTTTGCCTTAAAAAAAAAAGAACATCTGGACAAAACAGTACCCAAGGCAGAGCATAAGTAATTAAGAAGGATAACGAGGGTCCAAATCTGATTGGTAAACATTTATGTTTTTATGAATAATTGTCATCTCACGACTGGTCCTACATAGAAACACAAAAGAGCTGTCCCCAACTCCACTCTTATTGCAATACCAAAACAAATAGATAACATAGTTATCAATTATTGGGGGGCAATTTTGGCAATGGAAAATGCTTATATATTTTATCTTGTTTTTTTGTTTGTCAATGTTGCTTTCAATTCCAACTTAGAAGTGCTTCCAATGTCTAGGGGAATTATTGGGTGAATGATTTTCATACAACAAAACATTTTATTACTCCACTGACTATTTAATTCTTTTATTCAGCTTTCATTTTCTTTGCTTACTTTACTAAAATATTTTGTTTTATCAACTCACATGCCAAGTTTTTTTTTTTATTTATGAAGATGCCAAGTTTTTTTTTAACAAGGTAACAATAATTTAATACGAAGAGCAACCCGCTCAAAAACATTGTTCGTACACAACAATATACTTTGTCAAAAAAGTAATTACAACAACAAATGCAGAAAGACAATATCAGATGAGAAACAATCATCTCTAATCTTCCCCGTGACAACATCAACTTCTTACAAAGTGCAAGAACCAACATAACTTGACTTCTACAACTCCGAACAGCTCAAAACTTTGATAGGAACTTCCAAGCCCTTAAACCATGATTGGGATTCTTCTAACTCAAAATTAAACATCTAGCTGGTACATAATGTTATAGAGTGGTCCAATGTGCTACAATCACTACTACTCGTCTTATTAGTTTGGATGTCCTCTCCCCGCCACCCTATTGCACCTAGAGCTCTTTTTGCTCTCACCACCTATTCACCCTCACTTTGTTTCACATCCACCGCCACATATTCTCACTCAAATTATACATTGTGATGGGTCATTCGAAGATGACTCCATGAAGGCGGCTTTTGGTATTGTGATTACCAATGCCTTGAGACAAGTTACAGATGAAGAAGCGGTGACTTTCTATTGTAATACTGCTATTTTTGTTTGAATCTCGCGCAATTTATGAAGTTCCTACCTATACTGCTCATTCACGTCTTGTCTCCTCTATTTTCTCTAATTGTCAAGTCTTGGTCAACGCCATCAATGGGCCCAAGCATCGATTGCCAATAAATCATTTGGATATATGAGAGGTATATCTTGATCTTTTGTTCGCATCTAGACAATATGATCTTCTTCACCTCCACACCGAAGAACGTGAAGGCTAATTGGGTGAAAAAAACTACATGAAAATCTCATTTATTCTTCTGTATTTATGTTATAATGTAAATCATTACAATATCACGAATTTGATGATGATACACACATACTCCATCTACAAGTATGAGTATTTTCATTATTAGTTCTTAATTTAAATAAAAAGTATTTTTTATAAATAATTTAAAAGGTTAATCTAGTTATGTTAAAAGAAAATATAAATTTTGATTCTGAAAATATTAAAATGTAATTATGAAATTAAAAAAGTGTGGCCAAAAACAAATTTGTAGCCAAACCTTTACGGGATATGTCAAACGTAGCCAAAACTATTCATAACCCCAAAAATGGCAATGTTTTGATTTCCGTTAACTTTTCCATCTAAGTTAACGGAAATTTGACCCCAAAGTGATGTGTCAGTTTATGTGCCCTACTTTTGGCCACATAATCATTTTTAATTATAATTATTCACAAAAAAATAAAAGAACATTAAAATTTTAAAATTAATTTGGTGACCTTTCTTCTCCCCTCTCTCTGCCGCTGATGCTCTCCTCCTTCTTCCTCCTTCTTCTTCACCTGACCAAATCTTCCCTCACCCTCCCTCACACCAACCCAAGCTCGTCATTCTCTGATACTCACTCTCCGATTCCACCAGAAACGCTCTGGGTCAATAATGTTGTGATAGAGTGTCGTTCACATCCGGTGGGGATGGATCAGAGGACATTGGATATCGGAGCAGAAGTTGGGTTGGAGATGGGAAGGATGGACTTGGAGATGGATGAAGAAGGAAGATTGAGTTGAAGGTGGGTTGGTGGAATCAATCAGAGGTCAGGGATTGGGGGTATAGTGAGGGTTGGGACTGGAGTGGTCGTGAGGATTGAGTGGCGACGGCGTGGGTTGGTGGAACAACACGAGGGTGGGATATGGTGGGAGCTGCGGCGGCGGCGTGGGGGTTGACGGGTGGGTTGGTGGAGCGACGGTGGCGTGGGAGAATTTAACGAGGCGGCGGTGGGTTGGTGGAGCGACTGGCGGGAGAATACGGTGGGGGGGTTGGTGGAGCGATCGGCGGCGGTGGGTTGGTGGAGCGAACGGCGGTGGGTGGTGGAGCGACGGCGGGGTTGGTGGAGCGAAGGCGGCGATGGGTGGGTGAAGCACCGGCTGCCGGGGTGGAGCGAGGAAGAAGAAGAATTTTTACATTAATTTTTTTTACATCAATTTTTATTTTTTTTAGATTAATTTATTTATTTTTAGATAATAATGTTGCATCTGCGTGGCTTCTAGTTGATCGGTCAAGTAGATGCCACGTCAGTTCCGTTTGCACTGTCACTAACGATGTTAAAATTCTAACTAATACCGGCTACATTTGTCGTAAAAATTAAAAGTTTGGTCTAAACAGTGTGACACGAATAGTTTTGGCTATGTTTGACATTTCACGGAAAAATTTGGTTTGAAATTTGTTTTTGGCCAAAAAGTGTCTAAAAATTTGAGATGGAAAAATAAAAGTCAATAAACTGAAAGGTGTTGTTGTGGCTTCCGTGCAAATAAGCCATGTGGGCGACGAATGCTTTTCATTTTTGAAAAACCTTGTAGCCAAAGAGAAAACCACGGCACCCTAAACCTAAACCATGGGCTGTGATGTTTTTTTACTCTATTAATTATCATACAAGAATCTTCTTCACATAGTAGATAGATAGAGAGAGACAGAGTAAAAACTTAAACTGAAATCTTTTACATTTCAGTGAAATTCAATATCACGACATGGTATATAACTTATTAATCTTATAATATTACTCATTTAGTTTTTAATTTGTAATCAAAATTTGTGTTTACCAGTATTTTAAAGGTTGCTTTTGCGCCTTTATAAGTAACAAAATCACAAATATTAACAGCTGTTTAATCCTTTTTCATGGTTACGTATACACTAAGCACCACCTTTTTCTACGTAAATATCACATATTACATAGTATATAATTAACATGCAATCAAAGGAAGACACGCAGATATCACCAAAACGGAACACATATGAGTTAATCTGACACAATTGTCAATCAATATGATTGTTTTTTTTTTTAAAGGATAAATTATATTGTTTTTTTATACGAATCTTCGAAGGAGTGACCATGAACCATTCCCATTATATGTATTGGAATCTAACTAGAATCATATATATACCATCCACAATGAACATTAAGTAGTTTAGTTTGTGTCCACGTTAAAATAATATATTACAACTTTTCTCCAAATTTGATATTGCATTTTGTATTATATGGAATGTACAATCCATGAAATGATTTTGATAAGATTGATATGTGTACTTGGATGCATGAAATAATGGGCATTTCACAATCTAGTAACAAAATGAAGACGACCCCAAAGTTTAAATTAGCTGAAATACCAGTAGAGTTTTGCTCAAAAGATGAGGAGAAATTGGGTAAATAAGGAACCATAATGAAATAAGGGGTTACGTTGACAGTGGCAGTGGAGAAGGGACGATATATGTGGCACATAAATGATGTCAGATGTCATCCCATTTAGGCAAAATTCGCGCCAAAATGAAATTTTGAATAGTTTAAAATCTTCTAAAACATGTCTAAAGTGCACGTTGAAGCAAACCAAGAAGAAACTCCCAAAAGAGGCAGAAACGTTTGGACAATCTTGACTACACTTGGAGTTTGATTCAGAAGTTGCCGATTCACCTAGCTTCTAAATCATACTCAAAGGCAATTGATGAGCCCTAACCTAGATGTCGATCAAACCGATCTGGCCAGCCCAACATCCCAAAAATCAGTTGTTAATGTCCAACAGTGGGCGATACGCAGTGTGCCTAGAGTTAAAGTTCAAGGCGATCACAATCATTCGTAGTTGAATGACTAAGATTGTAACGACTTGTTTCTAGGAGAATTTGAACTTTTTTCAAATTTTCTAAAATTTACTCTAATGAGTGAAGCGATAAAAAATTGGAAGAGTTAATTATTAATTATTAATTAATTAATAATTTAGTTTTAGATTAGAAGCTTGGATGGTGGATTATGTTTTTCTTGTTGATAGATTTGTTGGATTAAGAGAGTTAGATTTGGAGGTTGTCTTACTTAGTTTCATTAAGAAGTTGATCTGTTTTCTTTTCCCTCTTTCAATGAGAGGTAGTGTTGAGCAGAGTTGTGACATATGACAACAACGAAGTTGAGATAGATGACTGAAGGTTGTACTAAGTATTGGAGACCGTTTTGTTGTTTTTGTTTAGTTGGCATTTGGGAAATTGAGGTATTATTTATGTTTATGTGTTGTTAGCTTTGGAGTTGAGTAAATGTCGGATTTGAATAATGGAAGTTTTTTTTTTTGTTTTTTTTATGAATACTAATTTCATTCCATCAAAATGGTAAACCACCAATTGTGGCAGAGAGTACCAAAAGTTTTACACCAAAAATTAAGGGAAACAAAAATAGAGGGGATGACACCTGCTCTGTCGGAGGAAGAAGAGAATAACTACATTTTTACATGCATAACAATAAACCTATGCCAAGCTCAATTCCCCAATGCCAAAACTTTCAACTTAACCATACGTATAAAAAATTCAGGAGAGAGAGCTTTGCTTGCATAAAACTGTCTGCATATCTCACGCCAGACATGACTAATCACAACACTCCAAATTAACCTGCAAACTTTAGCCTTAACCAAATTGGTAGAGACTAAAGGGAGAATCCAATCACAAGAACATGTCCAACAAGTTTGAAGCGGAGCATCAAATCCAGTAAAAGCTCCCGTAGCAACCATGAACGAATAATCACACTCCCAGAAAAGATGAGACCTCGAATCAATACATGTATGGCAGAGACGACACTTAGTATCACATGCCAAGCCCCAGGAAGCCAACTTAAGTGTTGTGGGAACACGATCAAGATAAATTGTCCAAAGAATGAAGGCATTGCGAGGAATAATAGGCTCATCCCAAACAGCTGGACTCCAATGAACTGTTGGCAAAACAGGAGACAAATCCTTCCAGACTCTAGTAATAGAGAACCTCACTATCGGCTGTCCATTCCAGAGTGATGGGGAGCTGCAAGAGATAAAGGGGGAAGCTAAGTCTTGAAGCTTTAGAAGTTTCTTCCAAAGCCATGAGCCAGCAAGAGAGGACAAGGACCAGAGATCCCCTCCTCTAATACGGGTACTTAGTCACCCAAGCAACCCACAAACTCTTTTTGTTTTATTCGTTCTATTTTCTACATTTTGTTTCGAGTCGAATTGTACCTGTTTCCCAGTCTAATCAACGAGTTTGACAATATATTGTTATTTGGGACGAGTGTTACAAGTATTATCAAAGCCTAGTTGGTCTCTATTGTGTGGAATTATATTGTAGTCTTTTTTATAGAGGATTAGTACCCTTTTGAAGGAGAGGAGATGACATATCAATACAATATTGACCTTCTAGAGATTTTCACATGTTTGCAAACTGTGTTAGGAGAGAATAGGCTGGATTGAGAGGGTTTCAAGATGGACGATAGCTGACGTGAAGGAGAGGAAGGTGAAGAAGAGGTTTGCAATGGAAAGTAAGAGTGAGGAGAAGTTTACGATTTGGAAGACAATAGAAGAAGAAGGTTTTTAGAGTTCCAATAAGGGATACCTTTTAAAATAAAAAATCAAGCATAAATTGTCGGCACAAGTACAAGTGAAAAAAAAATTGTCCGCAAAAAAGCCACTTCAACATCCAACGTAGCATCTCAACCCAGTTAGTTAACTCCATTGGCATAGCTAACACAAAAATGATAGAAACGAATAGAAGTACACTCGGAATTTTCAACTCAATAGATTGTGTCACCTCAAACATAGACAATCAATCTTATATATATACGATGATAATAGTTGAAATAAACAATAAATCATAAATACGATAATAATAGTTGAAAAATTCGTGTCATAGGTGATTTTTTTCCATTAATTCAATCTAAAATACAAAAAATCTTTGGTGCCCCATGCGATGCTCCAGCACTCGCGCGTACTGAAGCCTATCTATATCGTTCAAGAGAATCATCGCCCGCCAGCGGGCCCTACACTCATTCCAAATGTCCTCCATCTTCTTTTAATACCGTAATTACCCTTTTACCCTTATCCCAATTTTCCTATAAATGAGTGAAGCCTGGATCCCTGGTTCCGAATCCCTCGTCTCAGCTCTGAACTTTCCAGTGAGCGCTAGACAGTATCGTTTCTCCGTTTTCCTTCTTTCCGATTTCTTTTTCTTTTTTTCTTGTAGAGATAGTTAGTCCTAGTAGTAGGTGAGGAAAGGATTAGGTGAAGTGTCGGAGTGAAACAAAAAAAAAAAAAAGTAGAAGAAATGTTGGGAGTTTTCAGCAGCTCGATCATGTCCCCGCCGGACGAGCTGGTGGCGGCCGGTAGCAGGACTCCTTCTCCGAAGATGACGTCGGACTCCCTCGTGAAGAGGTTCCTCGACGCCAATTCATCCGCCGTGTCGATTCAGGTCGGAGACAACGCTCATCTGGCTTACACACACGCCAACCAGTCGCTCCTTCTTCCCAGGTGAATTAATGCTCTGTTTCATACCATACCGATATCTTCTAATCTTTCGTTACTGTGCTGCTGTTATTTTCTATGAAGTTGAACTGCATAAGATTGATTTCATGTCACAGAGATCCTAGATAGATGAAAAAAAAAATTGAATGATCGGAAATCTGTCGATCTTTTGAAATTATGAAGAGAATTCAATTTGGCTTAACCAGGCCAGAGCTCTAAACAACAAAATCCGCCACTGGTGAAGAGATGGTTTAAAAAAACAAAGGAAAACAGGGGACGGGAAACCTGTAAAAAGATTCGTTCGGAATGGACACGTGTGTTGATGTATCGCGTGGACGGTCCGATCTTATTTAGCGTAAATGTAATGACTGACTGCGTATATTTTTTACCGCGATCCACCTACTAACGCGGTAAAAACGCTTGCTCTCTGCTGGGCAGGTTATTATTTAATACTTAAATAGGCTGGAGGAAGTTACTATGAGCAATTACGACGAAATACAATTAGTGACGAAACCCAATTTTTAATCAGTCTCGAAATCCACGTCTTTTATTTTATTTTATCACCGTCTGCTTTACTTTCCTCTTCTTCCTTGTTGTTTGCCTGTCTTTTCTTCCTTTCGGTGGAATCTGAATCTCCCACTACTATTTTGTTGTTTATCGAGAATTATTCCTTTAGGTCTGTTTAAGAATTAGATGCAGCGCAAAAATAGTAAATAGATGGGAATCTGATGACGACCCCCTTTGCAAATCCTAGAATGATCATGTTGATTTGGTTGTTGGATTGAAATCCAAGAATGGTTTTGTGGCGGCAATTATTCTGATAATTAGATCAAGTGGCTTCTTATTATTTCTTAATGTCAAAGTCTACATCTTTACTTTACTTTATTAGAGATGGGCATGGGCTATTCATAAAAAAGAGACATGGATATGGGCTTAGCAGGAAGTAAGGGTGACTTCATATTAGGATAATGATAAGGATTACGATAAGGTACCAGGCCCCTTGGATGGTGACCCATAGATTGTATTTTAGGTGATGGTCAATAATGTTTAGGACTGAGGATGGGTAAATGAATAGTACTTGTGAAACTGAAAAATGATCTGTTGACTGAAACTGGTGGGCAGATCGTTCGCGGTGAAGGATGAGATATTCTGCTTGTTCGAGGGGGCATTGGATAACCTGGGAAGCCTGAGGCAGCAGTATGGGTTAGCCAAATCTGCAAACGAGGTTGTTCTTGTGATTGAGGCTTACAAGGCTCTTCGTGACAGGGCACCTTACCCTCCCAATCATGTTGTTGGCCATCTCAGTGGAAGCTTTGCTTTCATCGTCTTTGACAAGTCCACCTCCACCTTGTTTGTTGCTTCTGTAAGTTTCCTAATGTCTTTTTGTCCTACCCAGAACACTGCTAATAGATCTAAGTAAGTACTGTAGTCTGTAGGACCATATGATCGAGACTGAGTATGTGGGTAATTGGGGATGTATGTAGGATCAATTCGGGAAGGTGCCACTTTACTGGGGAATCACTGCTGATGGATATGTAGCGTTTGCTGATGATGCTGAGCTGCTGAAAGGTGCTTGTGGCAAGTCCCTTGCTTCTTTCCCTCAAGGTATATATATAATCAGCATTCCTTGTTCTTGTGATATATTTGTGTAATCATGTTTTGGTATTGACTTGAGTTGTTATATCGTTTGGCGGTACTGCAGGATGCTTCTTCTCAACTGCAGTTGGTGAGCTGAGGAGCTTTGAGAATCCTAAGAACAAGATCACGGCAGTTCCAGCCAAAGAAGAGGAGATGTGGGGTGCAACCTTTAAGGTATCAACTAACTAGCTAGCTAGCATACAAAGTGCGGTCGGTCTGTGGGTCGATGTTATGGAAATGATGCATGTGGTGTTGCTGAGATTGATTATATACATATGTGTATGATTAGGTGGAAGGGCCAGCAGCAGTCCTTGCCGTCACAAAATAGATCATAAGAGGGGAAGAGGGCTCGTAAACACAAGTATATGAGTCCTGCCACCTGAAAGGAGAGTCGGTCAACCAATGTGTATACCATAAAGAAAGAAAGAAAGAAAAGAAAGAAATGTGCAAGGAAGGAGACAGAGTTGTTGTGTGATGTTTGGAGTATGGTGTTAGTTTTTCTATGCTTTGGTAGGGTGTTTCGTTCTGTGTTTGTGTATAGTTTGCCGATGTGTCTTTCTCGAAGCTTAATTAATAAATTAATAAAACAAACTTATGGAAGCAAGTTTGTCTTCCTTTTTCACCTTTGCAATTGCATTGGTTGGTGATTTGTGGTTTGGAAAACATCCAATTTCAGCTCTTTGTTTATCTCGCCTACGCCTAGTTAGGGTTGTTGTCATACTCGTTCACGTTAAATTAACAATGATATCTACGTTGTTTGAGACGGCAAGTGGATTTAATTAGGATGATGTTAAAATGAAAATGTTAAACTGCATTCTGGAACCTGTGTCTGTCAGCGGTAATCTTCAGTAACGCTGTCCGTAGTGGAGTTGTTTGTAAGCAGATAAAAGCCTTCCTCCAAACTTGTGTAAGGATCGGCCTTTTTAATGTTTCCAAAAAAATTCTAACTTATCTTTTAATTCAAAGCGTTGTTATTTCCAAAAAGCCGCAAGTATGATGAATTATTTTGAAATTATTCTATGTTTAAAAAATCTCAAATTTATACCATTTTTCGACAGACTTAACTCCGTTAGATTCATTTTGAATTTTTTTGAATGAAAGTGACCCAATATTTTTTTTTGTTACGTGTGCTGTTGACTCACGTCCATTTGAATCATGACTAGTTACATACGAATCAATATGATTTCAATGTGTTAATTTGTTATTCTCATCTTCCTACCATATGTGTTGACGTAGGACGACAATGGTTGTGGATTTTTTTGTGGTATGATATGAAATACATGAAGACATGCAAAAATTAACAACACTAGTTGGTAACCTCACTTTACAACTACGACAACTACAAGATGAGAAGAAAGTGTTGGAGTCAACCCTAGATTGCGTCATCGAAAGCTCATGTTATGAATCAAGTAGTACTAATGTTACGTTGTTCCTCCGGGCACGGGATACATTGTCAGGAGTTAGAAGTGATTAAGGATAGGTTGGCACGCCTCAAGGCTACTGTATATTTTCATCCGCAAAGGGTCTTGTTTGTATTGAGTTGTAGTTGTTTCTGTGAATTTCGTATTGTTGGTAATGAATATTGAATATTGCTGGTTTGTAGTAGATTAGAGGACTCATTTTGACCATTTCAAACTATTGTAGCAGATTAGAGAGTTTATTATTAAAGTAGTATCATTTTATAATGTATGTTTTGAACCATTTGTCCCACGGCGGGCGGCATCTGTCTCTTCTTTGAAGTTAGTTAAGTCATTTCCATTGGTGTGATTTAGTTGGGGTTGTATTTGGAATTGAAGTAGGGCCTCAACTTACGAGAAACATCATCTGATGGAAAACAACTTTCACGTTATAACTATTGCATATCAAAATTCATGGCCACCTAATGAGTTTATACAAGTAGGGGCGGGAAACCCGGCCCGGTCAAATTGGCTTCGGGTATCCCAAAGCCAGGTCAAAATTATAACGGGTCAGTCCTGGTCCCTATAAATATGTTGTGACCAGGCTTCGAGTTTTCCGGGTAAAGCCCAGCCTGAACCCGGCTCGATCACAAAAAGCAAAGCCCAGCTGTTTAGTATTTTATGTAGTGTACAACCAACATAAATGAAAACAGTCTCCTCACTCCAAATATGTTTAGTATTACACTAACAAATACATTGTTCATAACATTAAACAGAACAACCTCTGTTATGATTAAATATTGAAGTTATAGTCATAACATTACATCAATTCCTATAAAACAAATACCAATTTTCAAAAAGTATTTTTCGAATGTCTCCAATCAAGCGGTCATACATGAATGTTAAACCTATCAACACATAAATACCAATGAAGTCAATTATAAAATGAGTGAACACAAACCATGTGTATTAGCAGTAAGAGAATCCATTCTTACGAGAATACAAAATCATGAAACCGGAACCAAATTTGTAGAAAGAACAACATTCATCCTTTTCGAAAGCACCATTTACTTATCCGCAACCCCCTCATAAACAAAGTATATAATACATCAATCATTAATGAATACATATGCTACTGTAAATTCTTCTAAAATCCAATGCCAAAGTGGGCATCCATGGAGGTATTAGACTTAATCAATTGATATATCAACACACTACAATCTACACACATACGTAAATCTCAAGAAGAACAATTCATTCAATGAGTAGATGCAACAACAAAATCTTTGAAACTACAGTTGGTTGGATGAAGAAAGGAGACATTGAATGAAAAACATAACACCAAAGGAAAAAGTACAGTGGTTTAAGCTGTTGTATTCCATATATTAACCACGGAGATCAAGAAAAAGGCAAGTCATGTGAGGGAAGAGATATTAGTACCTTCAACTTTCATTTTCATCGTCAGAAGTTCGTATGAAATCTTCATAATTTTCACTATCGTAGCCATTTTCGTGTCCTACTTCTGAAATTGTTTGGTTCACTTCTGCATTGACGTCCATATTCGCAGCGCAAGCTACGCTACTATACAAAAAGAACATTACAATTAGTTACTCTAAAGCATTATATTGAACAAGTTATTGAAATAGATTAACTATGAAAAATCAACAAGTACCATCTTCTAATTTTGTTAAGTCCTCCTTATACTCCTCAACATTTTGCAATGATGCATTAGCCGATCTGAACCAATTTCTCGAGCAAATGAGAGCCTCTACGATTTGAAGACTTAAAGAGCTCTTGAATGAATCCAAGACTCGACCACTAGTACTAAAGGCCGACTCAGAAGGCACAGTTGATATTGGAACTTCAAAGATGTCCCTTACCATCTCACATAGCAAGGGAGTTCGATGACCATATGTCTTCCACCACCCTAAGACATCATATTTAATACTTACATCTTGTAAAGTGTGTAAATCGACACGATCCAATTCTAAATAGATATCCAAGTCATTTTTCTGTCGAGTACTAACATTTATATCAACCAGGCAGACATCACTCATTAAGATGATCCATACTATGTGCAACACCACTCGTTGCTCTCTCCATTTTGTACGTGTGGGACTTCCAAATGTATTCCCTAATGAAGCAGATTTTTGATGACTGGAGCTAGTTGCTGAAGCATGCTTAGCTTGATAAACCATGAACATTGCATTGAGCTCTTCCTTCAACTCACTATGCATAACCTCAACACGTGTTGGTCCATAAAGCTTCGTGAAAACATATTTCTCAAATGTAGTTTGTGTCTAGGATCAAACACACTAGCTATGTAACCCAACTTGTTTAACTTTGCATTGTTCCCATTCTGCTCATCCCAATACTTCCCCAACTTCTGTAACATAGAGCCAGCCATGTCGCTTATGTTGTTATCTTTAGAATTTTTCATTTTCCTAATATGGTTGAAGATCTTGAATATTTCATCAGAACACAAATGAGTTGTCACATAGTTAGTTCCTGAAACAACCAATGTCATGTTATGGAAAGCTCGAAGGAATGGCAACAACTTCCTCACATTCACCTTTTCGAAGGAGGACCAATCACCTCATTGTCGTACTTTTTCCCACACAAGTCAGGCACGAACTGGATATCATCTACCTCCACGAACTTGAAAGCTCCCTCATATGGTTCTGTAGATTCCAACATTAGGTAGGTAGAGTTCCGCTTAGTTGCCACATTTAAGGAACACAACTTTGTGCATGATATGTGTTTTAATATAGCACATTCTTTGAACCTTGCAGCTCGAGCTGGGGGCTACGTACATATCGCATCCCCACATCAGATAACCCTTGAGTAACAATCAAGTTCGTGATATGCGCTACACAACACATATGCCCCATCCAACAAATTAGTTCCCCACTCGTAAGTCCTAGCTTTCAAACATTAAATGTTAGCATCATTTGCAGAAGAATTATCGTTAGATTCCACTCTTGAAGACAAGTGGCAATAGCATCAGCAATGTCAACACCCTTGTGACTGCAGATGCGACGGAAATTGATGATCTTCTTGTACAATTTCCAATCAACCCCAACAAAGTGAGTTGTAATGCATATATAATTAATGTTTTGCACAAAAGTCCAACAATCTGTTGTGATAGAGACCCTCCCATCACACTTATTCTTGAAGAATAATTGTAGCTCCTCCTTCCCATTAATGAGAGTCTCAAACAATCTGCCCTAATGCTTTTTCGACAAGGCATGTGAGGTAGAGGAGACGCCTCTTTCATCATTTCAATGAAGCTTTTCCCCCTCAACAAAATTGAATGGCAACTCCATACAAATGATCATCTTCGTTATTTTTGTCTCAACCTTATGGGGTCGTACTTCCATTTCGTGCTTCCTAACCCACCCTGGGCTGAAAATTCAAATGCATTTGACCTTTTAAAACCTCCCTCCACTTCTTACAGTTCTAAATCTGCCTATTCAAAGAAGAGCAACCAATACTATTTGGATCGGCTTTCAAAATAGAACCACAGAATACACATTTCGCCTTTTTCACTCCTTCAAGATCCGTGAAAGCACATATTAAGAGGATCATCAACATTATAAATTGGATTTCTCATATTAATTAATATAATATGATCAAGATGGTACAGTGAATTTGAAGTAAATAATACATCAAATATAAAATTTAGTTAGAATATTTTATTTTCCAGCATTCTCATGTTAAAGGTATGAATAATTAAATATACATCATGATTTTGAAGTAAATAATAAATTATGTATGTATTGTTCCATTCAGATTAAGTTAGAATGGTTTGTTTTCCAGCTTTTTAAAGTTAATGTTTGAAGAAACATCGGGCCTTTAAAGTAAACAATATGTATTGTTCCATAACCCATAGTGGATTTTGTTCATGACATGGGTTGGAATATAGTTTGAACATTCGTCTAACTCGAGACATGTAGAAAGATTTTAAGAATTAAGTGAGTTCATGTGCCTCAAAATCATAAGAACAATAATTTGTTCGTCATATATATTTAAAAATACATGATACTTATATATATAATTGCACTATTGTTCTTTGGTTCGAATATCTAAGGAACATATTGACAATTATTTATTGAGTTCATTTATTTAGGTTGCCAATAGTGAAGTGAGAAAGAATCTCGAATTGGCCAACAGGTCAAAAAACTATCAAGAATCCTTAGTAAGCGCAATGGTAAGTGAGGTCATGAGTGTATAAGGGTATGAGTCATGACATATTAAGTATAGCGGGTAACATGTCAATAGCTTTTGCCAATTCAAATTATTGATCGAGTTGAGTTAGTTTGACTTGAGCATATTCATGAAATCTAAGTATATATATAACGGGAAAACGCTCCAGTACACACGGGGTACCATTACCCTAACACTAAAATTTCATCATATCTGTGTTTCAATGTTAGAGTTTGAGGGTTGTAGTTTAGTGTTCAAGGATTATGACATAATGTTAGGGGTTTCATGTTTATTATTGGGGTTTATGGTTATTTAATTAGAGTTTGACGTTTGATTTAAGATTAGAGTTTATGATGTAGTATTTGATAGTTTAGGATTTAGTGATCTTTACTTCTATATTCTTTTAACGTGTCAAATGAGGTTTTTTTTTTATGTAGAACTACATCTGAACATACTTTTTTTTTTACAGATGATGGTTTCTTTAGTCTTGACTTTATTTGTTTGCAAATGCTTCAAATGAGTTGTTATTAATTTATTTTTTTGTGTTGAATCGGCTTATTTTTGCAAGAGGTTAGGATTAATTAATTTTTTTATAAATGATTAGAGGATTTTATTCTACATAACCCCAAAGGGGAAGATCACACAATAGGTCAAACAAACAACTCCTCCACCAAAACACCTAATCAAAACAAGAAGCTGAAGCTCACTAATCTAGGAAAAACCAACTCACGCACAAGTCCTCCCTAAATCAAACATCCTACTTCTGCAAGTATACGATTATGAACAACATCAACTCCAACTGCAATCTCTCCTACTTTCCGCTTGCATCTTTCGTACCATATATGTCTAATAATAGATCTGGTCATCAACCTCCCCTTCCTGCTTGCATAAGAACTCCCTCTCCATCTGTTCTGCATTTGGTTCATGAGGTCTATCCAGTCTGTAGGTTCAGAGAACATAATCTCTTCTTTTTGGAAAAGACTGCGACCAAACCTACATTGACAGAAGATATGATATATATTATCCACCCCATTAGAGCACAAAAGGCAATTGATATCAATGGCCAGTCCCCATGAGGCATGCATCTCCTTTGTGATTAATTAAATATTATGTAACAAATTTTTTGAAGTCACATTGGTTTAGAAGACATTAATCGTTTGAAAAAATTGTTTGAACAATAGGTATGATTGTTTATGCAATAAGTGGACCTATTTTAATGACAATTTTATTTTATTTAATAAATGGTCATAAGTGGACCTATTTTATTTTAGTATGTAATAAAAATTAATTAATATTTAAAATATCCTTAAATTTATCATAACATTCCATTTAATAATATATATATATTTTTGGTATTGTATTAACTCAACAAATGGGCCAATAATGATATACATATTATATAAGCATTTATAATTAGAGGAGGGGTATTCCCCTTAAATTGAAGATAGGAACCTATAATATTATTTTATTTCATCTTATTTTAAATTAATTATTAGAATTATAAATTAATAAATAAAATTTCAATATCTTTGAAGGGCTGAGAAGTTTAAGAAAAATATTTTTTATTTCTGAACTTAAAATAAATTGTTTTTTGAGCAGAGAATTTTAATGATGATTATTTTTATAATATTTTTTTAATTATGATTATTTATCTTACTATTTATTACACATTTTATAATATTTAATTTATGCATATCATACATATCCAAATATTATAATAATAATAATAAATAGAATAGAACACTTAATAAAAATAGGGTAGTAATAATATAATGTTTAAATAGAAAATAAATACACACTTTTTATGAATAAGATATATAATAATACACTTACAAAACATGCAATTTTCATTTGCCTCGACCAACCATCACATAGTCGAAAACTTTTTATTTTTATTTTGGTAAACTCTTTAACAATGCTCTCTATAGGGCCACTTATTTTTTTCCATCACATTCTAATATATAAAATAAAAATTTATCTTATATGAGAGCTATTAAGCTAAGTAAATAGAAAATGACTTGAAGATGTTTCTAAAATATATAAAATTTTGACCCTTGAGTTTTTAGTTTGATTTAATCTTTTGATTCAAATTTAATAGTTGATTTTTATCTGGCTAAACATAATCCTGAATTTATTCATTTACATAATTATTAATCATTTACTAATTATACCGAATAAAGTCGGCCAACGGGCCGAAAAATTACTAGTTATCTACATATATGTTATGAATATATTTGTTTATAGGCGCCATGTAAATTATATACATATATAGTGTTAACACTCTTCATACAAAAGAGTGCACACACATTATACGAACTGTATATAACGTGTACGTCGTGAATTAGTACACAGGCGTTCGTATAAAGTGTACAAGACACAATACAAAGTATAGGATGGTCTTGAACTGACAAGACCATCATTGAACTTAATTAACACATCCTCATTCTCCGATTATGAAACTTGCTACCATGATCAAAATTACTTTCATCACTACCGTGAATTTCCTGTGTTTGCTTGAGAATAATCTCCCTCTATAAATTAAAACTTTCCAAAACCAATTAATTAGAATAATAAGTTTTATATCATTAATTTTTTTAAAATTAGTTTTATATTATTTTAGTTATGTTTTTGTTCTTAATTTTTTTAATATGTATCTCACATAACATTTTTTTATTAGATAGCTCCGAACAGAGAAAGCTAGATAGAAAGCTCAAAGCAGTGAATCATCTAAGATCTAAACAGGGTGTAAGGACTACTGGAAATATCCCTGGGAGATATGTAAGAGTTAGGCGTGTCACTGAAAAGACGGCTCGATTAGTTGGACGGCAGACCAGAGAGAGACGTGGTAGGTGCCAAAGTCAGCATCGAAGGATCTCCTGAACAATAGCCCCTCTCGTGGCTAAAGAAGTAGTCTCAGAGAAAAGTAGCAGCCTCACTTGTTCATCGTCTCCTTCAACGTCGCACAGTAATGACCTTGGCTTGGTGGCGCATCTGGAAGAGTTGTAATAATATTGTTTTTAATTACGTCCAATTCTCCCAGGACTCACTACAACAAAACGCAGTATTAGTGGCGGTTATTTTCCACAATTGTGGAGGTTATAACAGCCACAGTTGTATTAACTGTGGCGGTTGCACAACCGCCACAATTGTGGAGAAAAACCGCCACAAAAGTGTCTGACACAAACGAACAAAAGTGGCGGTCAGGAACCGCCACAAATATAATATATTGGCGGTTGTATTGTGGCGGTTATAACCGCCACAATTGTTTTTAAATTACTGGCGGTTATAACCGCCACAATTGTAATTATATTTTTGGCGGTTTTAACCGCCACATATCATATTTTTGGCGGTTCTGGGCAGCTGAAGCACAATCAGATTGGCGGTTCTGGGCAGCTATATTGGGGGTTATAACCGTCAATGTTGCTATTAATTTTGCAGTTTTTTTGCTGCAAATTCAGCTCACCAATTCGTCCATTAAATGGCACCTGCACATCAGCTCAAATAAACACTACTAACACCACATAATGCAAGTACCAAATCACCATTTAATTAATATCATCATCATCATCCAAATGTACCATTACACAATTTAACTATGATCATCATCATCTGAAGCTCAAATTAAGACACTAGAATGCAAGTACCATATAACATACTAGACAATACAGTGAGATACAAGTAACACATCACCTCCTAACTATCATCATTCGAAGTTGAATTGTCATAGTAGGGGATCAATTCATCATCATCCTCATTACCCTGACCAACGTTTTCGACCTCCTCACCTACAATGTCATCGTCCTCCTCCTCCTCATCATCATCATCGGCACTTCCAAGCTCCTCATCATCGTCATTACTCGCAACATTTTTACCTTTACCGGCAACTGTAGAGCTACCTCCATGCCTATCCAAGGGTGTGACTATGTAATCATCGGGATTGTCATAATCACCCGATCCAGTATCATCTCCACTCACCTGCAGAAAGTAAAATAGTATCATAAAAACTTAATAATATCAAGTTATCTCGACTAACTAAGATACTTACATATAAAATCAAGTTATCAAGATTACCTTTCTCATTTTCTCAGTTGGAGATGAGTCTTAGAGGGTAACCTACTCCACCAGGAAAACATAGAGCTCTATAAGAAGGTAAATGTGCTACGCAAAGAAAACAATTAACAACATAATTCTCGAACCAACAAATCATCCAAATTCGACCATATGCAAAAACACACAATTTCGTGCAATTTCGGTAGAAAAAAGTCTATAAAAATGCACAATTAAAGAGGCAAATGACATCAAAACAATCCCAAATTCAAAATGTGGTCTCAATATACTACTAATTTCATGACTATCAACTAAATTTCAAGAAACCCCAAATTCAAAAAATTAGGGTTCGAGTCAAGAACACCCAATTCAGATTCAGCACCTCCAATCTATATTCAATGGTGATAATTCTGAAATAATACCGTAAGAAATAGGGGAGGTGAAAGCCTTACCTGTAGTAGAGAGCAGCTGGAGGTGATGTGAGGTGTAGAGAGTAGCTGGAGGTAGTGGCTGGCGTCTGAGGTGCGGCTGGTGTCTGAGGTGCGGCGGGCGTTGGAGCTGCGGCGGGCGTCGGAGGTGCGGCGAGCGGAGGGCGTCGGCGGTGCGGCGAGCGGCGGGCGTCGGAGGTGCGGCGATCGGCGGGCGTCGCGTCAGCGCGGCTGGGGCGTCCGGTGAGTGGGTGTCGACTTTTGGGAGAGAATGGCGATGTCGACAGTGAGGTGAGAGAGGGTTCAGGGGATTTATATATTTTATACAGTGGCGGTTGTATTGTGGCGGTTTTAACCGCCACAAATGGATATAATATTTGTGGCGGTTTTAACCGCCACAATACAACCGCCACTGTATAATTTTAATATTGGCGGTTGCACAACCGCCAATTACATATGCGCCACTTTTTGCTTTTTTTCTTGTAGTGACTTAGGCGATTTCGCTCATATATGGTATAGAGGGTTTTGGTTCCAGTTTTTTCCGGTTAGATCAAGTCACGAGTTATTTTCGCCTAGGTCTGGGTGAATTAGGGGTCAAAGTGTTATTTTCCATTTTAAGATTTTCAGAAAAACACCGAATTTCATTTTGCTATTTATACCCGCAGTAGCATAGTTGCTATCGTTGATGAGTGGTTGACGAGGAAAAAAACATGTTATTCTTAACATGCTATTCTTGCTTCTGAGTTCCAAGAGCTTAAGTCGAGAAATTGAGATATTTCTATTATTCATGTTTTTAGGGAAGCCAATTGTGGGATGGATTATCTGGCTAATCTTGGTTATTCTTTTCGCTTTGAGTTGCATTTGTTTTCGCAACTGAATTCTACTCTGACTCATTGATTGCGGTTTGAACTTATTGGGGTCTTGCCTAGAATAATCTTCCGGGCTCGTCTTTTAAGTTTAACTAAAGAAAAATAGTTATCACTCGGCCTTCCACTCTCAACGAATGCTCTACGCTAGAAGTTTCGTTCCTCTGAGGATACTCATCGACGTGTCCTCCGTCAGTGCCTCGTTCTTGACGAGAAGCTACGCCAGAAGGATCAAATCATTGACCGCGCTAAGGTTTGTCTTCTTTATATATGATCGTGTAGTATTTTCTTGTATTGTACTTGAACCAGGTACCGGAGAATGCCCAGTCGGTGCAAACTTCGACCGGGCCGGAAGTGATTTTCCGATTGTAATCAATTTTTATTTAATTATTTATATTTCCCCCGTGATTGGTGTTTTTTTAACCTGCTCCTCTTAATTAAGGAAACTTTATGCATTCCTTTCTCTTTTTAAGTTTTAGAAATTTTTTCCTTGATTTTTGCATAACTTAATTTTGTTATTTAATTAATTTATGTTTCCTTAGTTCCTCTTCATTCCCGTGATGGAAGTTTTAAAGTTATTGTTATTATTGGGTCGTTTGGATCCCATACTGTAGAAATGGAGATATTTGACTAAATCTCTATATTTGAAAATAGATAGTAACTTAAATCGCTCATTTGTAACAATATATCGTTTGTATGCCATTTTCTTAATAGCGATTTGTAAATGATGATTTTTAATGATTACATAACAAATACTAAATTACCCTTATTAAGAGGTGATGCTTATAATAAAGTACATGACTTGGCAATTCGCATTAACCAAGAGTCATGATAAAAGTAGTATAAAATTACCATTGGTTGTTGTGCAGTGGTTAGGCGGCAACAGATGCAGAACAAGGTTCAACGATAGCTGAATGGTGTAAGGTTTATTATTTCCTAGTGAGCCGTGTTGTTATTTTATATACTCATAATACGTAAATTTTAATGATTAATATGGATAATATTGTCAATAATGAAAGAGATTTAAAAATATATGGGGTAGTAGGTGATATTTGTAAATAGCTCAATAAAGATATTTCGAAATCTCTTTGGATTAAAATCTCTCGTCTTAATTGTTACACCAAACAAGTGATTTAGTGAAATATCTATATTTAATACAAACCTCTCGATAAATAGAGGATCCAAACAACCCATATGTTTCTTTACCTTCTTAGGGAGAAGATCCGGACCCAACCTTTTATGTTTCTTTATCTTCTTAGGGACCCAAAACGAAGATCCGGACCCAAACGAAGGTTGGGAGAGTGGAAGAGGTGCTGACGGCGGTGCCGATGGACGGCGACAGTAGCATCGGCGGGGCGGCCGAATTATTCCATCCAGGTTGAAAACGAAGAAGATTTAGAAATTATTAAAAATTGCAGTTTAGTCACTGTATTTTAATTATTTCATCCACTATTTTTTATGTTGTTGACATTGTTTGAATAAAATTTGAACTATATAAACCGGTTGCGTGTTAACTAGTTCGTTTAATTAGTTAACAAGTTTTGATAACTAGTCATTAAATAAATACCCTCGTTAACTAGTTATTCAATCATAATGTTAACTAGTTAACTCGATAAATTAACTAATTAAAAACAAAATAACTAGTTAACACGATTAGTTAACTAATTAACTTGATTAGATAACTAGTTAACAACTTAATAACTAGTGAACACGATTAGATAACTAGTTAACTCGATTGGTTAACTAGTTAACTCGATTGATTAATATCATCTTAAAAAAATGTTAACTAGTTATCTTAGTCATGATGTTAATTAGTTAACTCAATAAGTTATCTAGTTAACTAATTTTGATAACTAGTTATCAACTAAAAATCTTGTAAACTAGTTATCTAAATCATGATGTTACCTAGTTAAAATAACATGTTAACAAAAAATCTTGTTAACTAGTTATCAGGTTAAAATTTGTTAACAAGTTATCAAACAAAAAACATTGTTAACTAGTTATCAGTTTAAAAACCATGTTAACTAGTTATCAGTTAAAAAACACTGTTAACTAGTTAACAGCAAAAAAAAAGTGTTAACTAGTTAACTAATTTTGATAACTAGTTCAACTAAACTTTTTGTTAACTAGTTATCTAAATCATGATGTTAACTAGTTATAAAAAAAATGATGTTAACTAGTTATCAGGTAAAAGTCATGTTAACTTTGTTATCAGTTAAAAAAACAGTGTTAACTAGTTAACAAAAAAATGGTGGTAACTAGTTATTTTTTAAAGAAAAAAAAATTTTGAAAAAAAAAATTTCGCCGGAGCCTCGCCGGAAAAGTCGCCAGCGACGACGGCCGGTCGTCGGAAAATTCGCCGGCGACGGTGGCCAGCCGCCGAAGACTCAACGGCGATCCCCAGTAAATATTAATTATTTAATTTAAATATAATAATTAAATTATGTGTGTAATGTCCTAAATACCCCTAACAATCTAGACCATTAGATTGGTCAAAGAGTCAAAGAGTGATCTAATGGTTGAGAAAAGGTTGGAAGACTTCCAACCCTTAAAAGGTTGGAGCCTGATCCTTTGCCTACCTTCTTAAGGTAAGAAGTTATTATTTCATTTATTTATTTATATATTTTATGCTAGTTATTTTCAACTCTTTAATTTATTACCTTGTAGTTGTCTAATTAGGGATCAGATCAGCGTCCAACTTTTTTTATGGGTTTGGAAAGTTCCAAACCCAACTTCAACCATTAGATCTAGTTTGACCCTTTGACCAATCTAATGGTCCAAATTTGATATGGGCATTTAGGACTTTACATAAATAATTTAATTATTATATTTTATATTAGGCCTAATACACAAATCTAGCCAAACCTTTCCAGAAAATGTCAAATCTAGCCAAACCTTTTGAAAAACCGAAAATCACCACTTTGCCTTTTTCCGTCCATTTTCCAATCCCTCCGTTAACGACTCATGACGGAATTGTAACCATTTTGTTCATCCTTGGTGACATGGACTGAGTTGGCAAATAAATCTTGGGTTTATATCCACGTGGTATGCCACATTAGTATTATTTTTACTAATTTATCCCACCCCACAGAATGGCTAAATTACCAAATGTCTAGAACATTCTTATTTTTACGACCTCCATTCTCTCATCTCCGTCGCTATGAAATTTGATTAGCCAAGCCGACGATAGGGCTACGTTGTAAACATTGACCACTCCGGACGGTAACGAGAAGGCGGAGGAATGAAGTTTGGTGTAGACGCTCGGAATCATGGTTTAGGGACAGAGACGTTGTGCGGCGGTCCTTGTTGCAACAATTTTAGGGTTTCACGATTTGGGGGTTTAGGGTTTCATACTACTATCTGGGGAGCTTTATAACAGTGAAATGGACGAATCTCGAGTTATTGGTGCACCGACAGCGGCGGTTGAACGAACCCTAAACCATTACAGAGAACGCGACAGTAGAGCGGAAATCGGGAAGAGGACGAAATCAACAAATAGGCAAGCAAATCGAATCCCAGATCGGCCTTACTTACAACACGAAGCGACGACAACAACGATTAAACGTCCGGTGAAGTGGCCGGCTCTGAGGATCCAGTAAGGTGACCGGAGCTGAATCGGCGGACGGATAAGAAGATAGAAGAGTGGTCGGGAATGACGACGATATATTCTGAAATTATAACTCATATTTACCCACGTGGTAGCTGACTTGGAGTTAATAAGTTTTTTAATGGTTGACGTGGCAACATCGTTGGCAAAACTAACGGATTCGTCACAAAGTGTCATTACCGTTTGCGGTCAAAGCGGTCAAATGGATAGATTTGACCCATTTAATAAACGTTTGGTCTGATTAGTGTAACGAAAAAAGGTTTGGCTAGATTTGACATTTTCTGGAAAGGTTTGGCTAGATTTGTGTATTAGGCCTTTATATTAAATAAATATTATATGTTTCTATACAGCCACTGTTACCGGGTGATATGTTTCTATATTTATGGTCCATCGCCGGTCACTGTCACTGGTTACCGGCCACTGACCGTCGCTGGCGACTTTTTCGGTGACTTTTTGGTGACTTTTCCGGTGACTTTTTTGGTGACTTTTTCGGTGATTTTTCGATACTTTTTCTGGTGAATTTTTCCGATGACTTTTCCGACGAGAACAAGTTAACTAGTTAACCTGATTTTTACTATTAACTTGTTAGCATGCTTTTTTTTATTGATAACTAGTTAACTTGGGTTTTTATAGTTAACTAGTTAGTTGACATGTTTTCCAGTGACTTTTTCGGTCAGGCTTCAGAGACCGACCAAACTCCGGTGACTTCCGGCGAGAACAAGTTAACTAGTTAACCTGATTTTTACTAATAACTTGCTAACAAGATTTTTTTATTGATAACTAGTTAACTTAGGTTTTTATAGTTAACTAGTTAGTTAACATGTTTTCCGGTGGCTTTTTCGGTCAAGCTTCAGAGACCGACCAAACTCCGATGACTTTTCCGGCGATAACAAGTTAACTAGTTAACCTGATTTTTACTAAGAACTTGTTAACAAGATTTTTTTATTGATAACTAGTTAACTAGTTAACTTAGGTTTTTATAGTTAACTAGTTAGTTAACATGTTTTCCGGTGACTTTTCCGGCGAGGCTTCTAAGCGAGTTAACTAGTTACCAAGTTGTTAACTAGTTAACCAATTGAGTTAACTATTTATCAAGTTGTTAACTAGTTAACAAGATTTTTAGTTGATAACTAGTTATCAAAATTAGTTAACTAGTTAACTAATCGAGTTAACTAGTTGACATCATGATTTAGAAAACGAGTTAACTATTTAATCAATCGAATTAACTAGTTAACCAATCGAGTTAACTAGTTACCAAGTTGATAACTAGTTATCTAATCGAGTTAACTAGTTAGTTGATCATCCAAATTTTACTCAACTTATTATCAACATTAGGTAACTAGTTAGCCAAGTTAGTTAACTAGTTATCATATCGAGTTAACTAGTTATCTAATCGAGTTATCTAGTTATCTAATCGAGTTAACTACTTAACCAATCGAGTTAGTTAGTTATCTAATCGAGCTAACTGAACTAGTTTCCAAAGTGAGTTAACTAGTTTTCTACTCGAGTTAACTAATTAGTTAACTTATCGAATTAACTAGTTATCTTATTGTGTTAACTAGTTAACATCATGATTAGATAACTAGTTAACGTGGTTATTTAATTGATAACTAGCTATCAAAACTAGTTAACTAATTATACGAACTAGTTAACACGTTATTGGACAACTGATCTATATAGTTCAAATATTATTACAACAATGTCAATAACATAAAAAATAGTGACTGAAACTATAATTAATAATACTGAAAAATTAAAATATCTATAACTTAGAATACAGGGACTGAACTGTAATTTTTAATAATTATTAAAAACCTAATTTAAAGGCTTAAAGCTTCAGATCGGCGCCGCTACCGTCGGGCTCCAATCTCCGCTTCACTCCGCCGGCCTCCATTTTCCGATTCGCTGGCCACCGATTCGCCGACCACTGATTCACCGGCCTCCAAGCTCTCCCTCCATTGATTCTCCGGCCTCCAAGCTCTCACTCCATTAATTCGTCGGCCGCCGTCGCATCTGGTTTATCTCGAATATTCCACATCCGTTGCTCCGACGCCGGAACTGCTATGCCTCCACTGCCCCGCTCCACGCCTCCCACGACCAGCTGCCATCGTCGAAGCGGTAGAGGAGATTGGCTTCCCGTCTGGGCGTATTTCCTCGGCCGACCTCGCTTTTTCTTTCCGAGGGTCAGCGTCGCCGACGGCGAGAGAGAAACGGAAGACGAAGAAGGAACGAGGCCAACGGCCCACTCACCGAGACATCTGACTCGAAATCCAAGCTCGAGGAGGAGGATAGGTCTCAGATCGGCTCGTTGTGCTTCAGATTTGCCGTCCTTCAAGTGTATCCGTGAATGGGGAGGATTGGATGGACTGTAACAAACAGGAGGTGTTCGGAGGAGGGGTGGAGTTGCGGCGACCGAGGTGAGAGTAGTGGCTAGGGAAGAAGGATAAGAGAGAGACAGAGAGATTGAATTAGTTTGGTCCATTAGGGTTAAGTGTTTATTTTTTGAAAAAGACAGAAATACCCCTCTTGTCAAATAGTTTGGAACGTTCCAAACTTGAGTTTGGACGCAGATCCTCTCCCATCTAATTAATTTATTTATGTTGCTTTGATTTGTATATAATTTTTTCTCCACGTTACTTAATATTATACTAATATTTTCATTTTTAGTTTACACCATTCACCAAGGAGGAGGAGCATTTACGAGATTGTGCTATCCTTTCAAGGATAAGTCGTTTATGCACGTTTGTGTCATTCTTAATTTGCCCATTTGCGGGATATGATTATACATTGCCCATTAAAGGGATAGTGTTATCCTGTCAAGGATCAGCCGATTTATGCACGATTGTGTCATACTTAATTTTCCTCTTTGAGGATACGTCACTCTTTCTATTTGGTCCGCTTGCGTGATGCAATTCCACTAGAATTTGCGCTTTCCTGTTAGGGCCTGTCATTGCAGGCATTTTTTCTCTCATGAAATATGCGTCAAACAATAGGATTTACATTGCTTTTAAAAGCACCTCTTGGACTTTCAAGGATTTAGCATTTTGAAAGGTGTTTTCGTTTTAAGGTATTTATTTACTAGCTTTTTTGCCCGCCCATTGGCGGGCCGCATCCTTGCAATATATAATTTTGAACTTTATTTAGAGGGAAAAATAAACAATTTGAGAGATAAGTGCTACATTCTTATTAGGAAAAATCATCTCTCACATTCATAATTTATAATACTTTGATCTCAACGTTCTTGAATTTGTTAAAGTCACATAGTATTTAAAAAATGTAGTTGTAAACTCTATGTTATACGAATATAACCATTTAAATTAACCATGTTGCTTCAAGAACAACAAATAGTTATCTATTTGGTTTTAATATCAAAATTCAATTTGATTTTAAAAGAATAATTAATTGTAATTACACGCTCAAAATTAACTCTTTAAGTGCTTCAGTTCTAAACATAATGAAGGCTCCGAAGGATAAAACTCTAAATATGTCTAAAAACTGTTTTCATTTTTTATTAATTTTGCTAAAAAACGTGGTTGATTTCCATTGCATTATTTTATTTATTTATAATGTTTTTATTTTTTACATTATTTAATATTAAATTTAATATTAATTAATTACTTAATGGTGATTGGTAGAATCCCTACACTCAAGGAGAAGAAGAATAAAAGGGGGTCTCTTTTATATTTGCATAATAATAACTAGTATTTTGCCCGCCCGTCGGCGGGGTCCAACCTCGTATGATATATAATTATAAATTTTGGAGAAAATAATAAATAATATGGAAAAAAAATATTATTATTAAGATAAATTACCTCAATCATCATAACATACAGCACCATCGAAGTCTTAATACTCTGAATTTCATAAAAAAATTATAATTAATATTAGTTGGGGCTTTTCACTATTTATTTTGGCACATAGTTTTATTTATCTATTTATTATGGTGAAAAGCCCGTTGTTAAGTTCTCAACTTAGATTAATATAAAAATAAATTACATTAATATACCAAGAAACTTGAATGTATAATGGTCGAGATTTTGATTGATAATTATTAATTTGCTTATTTGAATTAGTATGAAGTTACTTAATCAATGTATATTTATGGATGCATCTTTTACGTAGTAATTTTTTTATGAATAAATATTATTTTTCAAATATGATGTACGTTGAATAAAATTACTCATAGTTAGTAAAATTAATTATAATGTTTATTTGTCAAATTGGTTGAACTCTCTTTTGTTTTAATTAGATGAACTCGTGTAAATATCTTTGTTGTGGGGATATTTATAAAACTAATTCACTTAAAAAAATTGTTGTTTGGTTTTCCAAAATTGATTTAGTACTCATCCCCCCCTCATTTAATGCAACAAAAGTTTCACTTGCAAAACTATGAAAATAAACATATTTTTTATTTTACAGGTAGGACCAGAAATGATGAAACCAACATGAACGTGATAAGAAAAAAGGAAGATAAAAAATTATTAAAAATTTATAGTAACTATATTGAGTTGAGTAAAATGCATAATATCATTAACTCGTGTATATTAAGTATATGTAATCCTAAATGATAACTCTACACAACTAAAATAATATAGCTTTAGGTCTAATAAATTTTATACCAACATGTAAAATAAAATACAACAACAAAGTTTACATTGAAATTGAACATGATAAAAAAAATTACAATATTGAGCCCCAAAATTAATGACAAATGAAGTATAAATGAGAAATTATAAGTGTTTTTTATGTAAATTGAGTGAAAAGTGGTTGGAGAAATAAGTAAAATAGAAGACAATAAATTAGGAATGATAAGTTAGACTCAGCCCTCTTAGATCAATCTAGTTCGACCTCTTTTGAGGTGGTTACATCTTTCTCACAATATAATTGACATGATGTCATAAGGATCTTTCTAATAGTTATGCTGACTGTGACACATCCTGTTATAGGCCCGTTCTATTGAAAAATTATAGTTATATTTTGAAATTTAATATTTTTTTCATATCATACAAATAAAGAAAACTTATTTTGAAGGCCAAAAACAAATTTGTAGCCAAACCTTTCCCGACAATGTCAAACATAGCCAAAACTATTTGTAATCCCAAAAATGGCAATGTTTTATTTTCCGTTAACTTTTTCGTCCAAGTTAACAGAAGTTTAACCCCGAAATGATGTGTCAGCCAACACAGCAGCTTATGTGTCTAACTTTTTATCAAATATTTATTTTTAATTAAAATTATTTACCAAAAGAAAACAAATAAACATAAAAATTAAAAACTAATTTTCCTAACTCTATCCTTTCTCTCTCTTGCTCCGCCTACATCCGACCACCCCTACCTACCTCCGACCACCCCTTCTCCTGACAGCCACTCATCAACTCCCCAACCCCTTCTCCCATCTCCGACTCCATTACACCATCCCATATCCTCCTTCCTGTATCCTCCTCCGCCTCCTCCATCCCTCATCCATTTCTTCCTCCAATTCCCCCTCTTTCAAACCCCTTTCAAATCGTAATCAGATTGTTTGGATTCAGTTTTCAGCTCTAATAACAAATCCTGTGACGAATTGAAGTCATTTGAAGACGATGGAATTGAAGTCATTTGAATAACAAATCCAATTCCCCCTCTCCACAGGGTTGGAATCAGCCTCCAGTTTTAGGATGACCGGGTTTTCTCTGATATGGACCAACGCTTGGAAAGCTCTGGACGCTCTTGGTGTTGGAGATGTTCTTCGCCAGCAACACCAGCTGCTTCATGGGTAATCCTCTGGTCTGAATTTTAATCGCCCATTCTTTCTGAGTGGTTTCTGCTTCCTCGATTACTGGAAAAACATGCGGCGAAACGTTATATTTGGGGAGTAGGCATGAAGTTCGATGTGTGCAAAGAAAGCTATTGCTTGAATCCATGGGGAAGGAGCTGCCCATTGGTACTATCAGGTACTCCTCCAAAGTGGTGTCGAGGGTGGAGATTGATGATGGCGTGGTTGATTTGTGGTGGCGGTGGCGTTTGTCGGTTGTGGTGGTGGTGGGTGGAGCAACGGTGGCGGTGGCAGACGAAGAGACAACGGCGGCTGTGGTTTAATTCATTTTACATTTTAAAATTTTATTTTGTTTCTTTGATATTTTTCTAGATTAATTTTATTTATTTTTAAATTTAAATAATGATATGACATCTGAGGTGGCATCTAGCTGACCGATGAAGTGGATGCCACGTCAGCTCCGTTTGTACGGTCACTAACGGTGTTAAAATTTTAACATATGTCGGCTAAATTTGTTGGAAAAACTATAAATTTGGCCTAAACAGTGTGAGACGAATAGTTTTGGCTATGTTTGACATTGTCGGGAAATGTTTGGATAAAAGTAAATTGAATAAATATTAAATATAGAAATATTTAAAATTTAATGAAATACTAAAAAGTAAAATTAATTTGTTTTATCATTGATTTAGACATTTAGTAAATTTTAAATGAAGTTAAAATCCCACAAAACGTGGTTAGTACAGTAGTGGGAATGTTTTAAATAATAATGATTAATAATGGGCGGATAAAAGGATGCCTTCCCGCCAAAAAATTAATGGGCGGATAAAAAACTCTTCTCTTATTATTTTTATTTAAAACTTGTTTAAATATTAATTAATTTAATAGAGCATTGTGATTGGTGGAATAGCTAGAATTAAAGAGAGGGCTTTAAAATGAGGGGGTCTTTTTTTTTTTTTTGGTAAGCTCAGGCGCAAACGCGCCTTATCTCTCATTCATAACCAAACGGGTTTGGGAAATGCCAAGCAAGTCATACAAAATATGATGTGATAAACAAGGATCAAGACTAGAAACATCATGAACACCAATGGGTAATGCATGTCCAATGCCAGCTGCCCGGTTGCCTTCCCGATAAATATGCTCGACTTTGATCATCCAGTCCCGGTCCAACATCTCACGGAAGCTGGCGACCTCAGAAGAGTGCTGGTGGGAGTCCTCCCCATCCCCCAGTAAAAGTTGGACTGCAACACGCGAGTCCAACTGCACAATAATCCTCTGGAAACCTCTATCCCAAGCAATCTGTAACCCTATCATAACACCTCTCAACTCAGCCCTGGTGATCGAGCAAATCCCCAGGTTCATGCTAAAAGCTGCAAGGCAGCGGCCATCAGCATCACGGAACAGGCCTCCTGCAGCTGCCCGTCCGGTCTCAAGAATAACGGAGCCATCAGAGTTGAGAGTAACCCACTCTGGTGGTGGCGGCATCCATGAGACATCCACCACCGTCTTTGCAGGCGGACCAGGAGTGATGAACTGGTCCAGTATCAGCGTCTCTCCAACCGTCGACGTCCAGTGTCTGATACGGTATGACAGGGCTTCCGGAGTAGTGCGAATATCGGTGAAGATAGCTTCATTTCTGGTCTTCCAGAGAGACCAGCAGGCAACCCCAAAGAGAAGGCAAGAGCTCGGCGCCTTCAGATGGTGCGTGATCCAAGGCAGGAGTGGCAGATCCCAACTCGTTCGGTCGTCAGAGAGAAAGGCCAAATGCGTCCAAGTGTTCACCGCGGCGGAACAGTCTCGCAACACTGCAAGACTGTCTCCTGAGGATGTCCACATCTCGAACACGATCCGTCCTCCGTCCATGTCACCGCGGCGGGGTACAGAAGTCAGCCGCCGTAGCCTCAAAATCCAGATCCGGAGCTCCCGGCAAGATGAAATCGATGAGTCGTTCCCCCGAGTCAATCCACCGGTTTGTCCAGAAAAGAGTTCCTCGCCCGTTCCTAAGTCCCGACCTCACACCCTCCGTCATCTTTGGCCAAACCGCCAAAATTCCCCGCCAGATCGCCGACTTGGAGCTGGTGAACTTGACTCTAAATTCCGCCTCCTCGTCCTTGAAATATTTCGTCTGTAATACCTGCACCCAAAGTTCCTCCGGTTTCGCAAGAAAAAGAAAACCCAATTTCATCATATAAGCTTGGTTAAGTTGTCTAGCAGAGCGAAGTCCAAGCCCGCCTTTCGATTTAGGAGTGCAAATCGCTTCCCAGGAGATAAGGTGGGCTTTCCGCGTCTCCTCAGTAGTCCCCCAGACGAAATTCCTAATCTTCTTATCAATTTCACTGCAAATATGACTAGGCAGCACAGATGTTTGCATGATATAAGAGGGAATAGCAGAAAGGACAGATTGAGCAAGAGTAACTCTACCAGCCAGAGAGAGAGACGACGCCTTCCACCCTGTCAGCTTCTGATCCATTTTGTCCAAAACGCATTGGTAGGTGTCATTGGTAACACGTTCATGCAAGATTGGAACCCCCAAGTATCTGTCAAGGTTCTGCGTCATAGGGATCCCGAGTCGACTAGCGATAAGGGAAGAGGTGCTTCGCAGGACAGGCTTGGAGAAAAAAATAACGGACTTCTCACGACTTATTGACTGTCCAGAAGCTGTACAGAATTGGTCTAAGCATTCAAGGATGACATCAGCCTGCTCTGCAGAAGCTTCTGCAAAGAGCACTAAATCATCTGCAAAAAAGATGTGAGAAAGGCCAGGACCATGTCTAGCCAGACGGATAGGCTTCCATCGACCTGCATCAACAGCGTTACTAATAATATGACTCAAACGTTCAATGCACAGGGTAAAAAGAAAAGGCGAGAGGGGACATCCCTGTCGGATACCACAAGTAGGCGAGAAGGACTCCGTTAAGCCCCCATTCCAGAGCACCTGAAATTTGGTAGAAGTGACACATTCCATGATGAGGCTGATAAGAGGTTCTGAGAACCCTGCACATCGAAGAGTATCCTGCAGGAAAGGCCAACGAATGCGGTCATACGCCTTGGCAAGATCGATCTTAAGCACCATCCTCCTGTTTCGCCATCTATCGTGCTCCATTGAGTGAACCACCTCCTGCAAAATAATAATGTTATCTGTAATATGTCTGCCCTGCACAAAGCTAGACTGGGTCTGCTGGATGAGCTGTGACATCAAAGGCTTCAGGCGAGTGGTGATGCATTTGGTAATGATCTTATAGATCACATTACAGAGGCTGATAGGGCGGAACTGAGAGATCACCAGAGGCTTCCGAACTTTAGGGATAAGAACAATAACTGTATCATTAACCTCCCTAATGCAGCTCGGGTCGACAAAGCATCTCTGCACAAACCGAATAACTTCATTCCCCACCACCTCCCAGTTCTTCTGGTAGAAAATAGGTTGGAATCCATCTGTTCCAGGCGCTTTAAGCGATCCCATATCCTTAACAGCTCGTCGGATTTCATCTGCCGGAGGAGCAAACGACAAGCGCTCCAACCGTTCGCCCAGCCTCCCATCAAAACGATGCCCAATGCTAATCAAAGCCCCCCCACCGTCGCTATAAATATTTTGAAAGTACGAAATAGCCATAGCACGCAATTGCTCTTGATCATCAATCACCATACCAAGGTCATCTCGGAGCTGCAAGATTTTATTATGGCGGCGGCGTTGGAGAGTAAGAAGATGGAAATATCTTGTATTCCGGTCACAGTCCATGATCCATTGGTGCTTTGACTTCTGTTTCCACATCACACTCTCCTGCCAGATCGTCTTCTCTAGCTCGAGCCGAATAGCAGCTTCTTGCTCTCTCGAGCCAAAGTGCTAGAGCTACTATTGGTTGCTTCTAGGGCCTCGAGCTGTCTAGTAAGAGCCTTCTTCCGAACCATAATGTGCCCAAAAACATCAACATTCCACCTCTTGAGCTTAGAAGCCAGACCCCGGAGAGAGGCTCTAATACCAACATTTGCCTTCCAAGACTCTTGAAGGACTCTAGGGAAGTCCTCATGGGAGAGCCAGGAAGCCATGAAACGGAAGGGCCTACGGGAAGGAGGCGGCGGCGTTTGACCGGCAGTGGCAAGCAAAATAGGGCAGTGATCTGACCGGATCCGAGGGAGATGGGTCAACGTTGACTCGGGAAAATAAGTTGTCCAGACCTGAGAGGTTAAGCACCGATCCAATCTCTCACTAGTAACTCCTCGAAACCAGGTGAAGGGGGGTCCCACCCAACCAATATCCATCAAACCGCACTGGTCAATGCAGTCACGGAAGGAAACCGCCCTAGCCGGGCAGAACGAGGCTCCACCTCTCTTCTCACTGGCGGCAAGAATGGAATTAAAATCCCCGATGAGCGCCCAAGGGAGGATCATTCCGCTAGCAAGAGTTTTCAAATCATCCCATAGTAGAACACGGCCCGTTGGCTTCGGGTTGGCATAAACAGCAGTAAGCATGCAACTTCTCCCATCATTCAGCTTGACTTTCGCATGGATAAACTGCTCAGAGCGATCAGCTTCAGTAATATCAAGATCGGTCGGGTTCCACAGAAGCCAAATCCCTCCAGCGAATCCTCGAGCTTCAACGATAATCCTGCCACGAAAGCCAATATCATTAATGACACGATCAGCAGTAATGCCACTAATACGGGGTTCAACAATAATGATAATATCAGGTTTATAATTAGAAAGGTAAAAACGGAGAGACGGTAAGAACTCCTCATGCCCCGCCCCGCGACAATTCCAAGAAAAAATTTTAACAGACATAGAAACAAAAAGGAGAGAAGCTTCCCTGGCTAAGACGATGTGTCCATCACCCCCAACTGATCGGCTTCGGGCTGGTTCTGTACTTGTGTATTCGTGATATCCGTGAGCACGCCTTGGCCAGAGTCAAGCTGCGAGGTAGGCTGACACGTGACCGTCAGAGGAGTAGGAGTTTCCTGCATCGGCTCAGCCGTCTCTTCCCTTATCCCTTTTTTCAGGATCTTGGTAACCTGACTTGATTTGGGTAGGGAACCCTGCATATCCCTATCCCCCGAGCCAAAGAACACCTCCCATCCCGACGGGAATTCCGGCTGTTGAACTTGACTCACATGCGCCGGAGCAGCAGTAGGGTCCTTCCGTGGCCGACCCGGGCCCCGCTTTGGTAGACCTGACGAAGAAGTTGCACCCGATGGTTGAGAAGCCGCTTCCTTATTCTGGGTAGCCTTAACCACACTCATTCCTGCACCCTTTTTAGGTCCCCGTTTTTTCTGTTTAATTGGCACGGGCTGGCTCTGATTCGTAGTCATCTTAGTGGGTTGCGATGGCTCTGTTGGTTTAGCAGCCGGTGCAGCAGGCTTCGTCCGAGCTTCCTCCGCATCATCAGCCAATGCCGAAAAACGCGACCCAATGGGGGTAGAGATCCCCACAGCCTGTGGCGGAGGCGTGTGAGCCGATTTCCGACGTTCCCGTCGACCAGCAATCATCCAAACCCCATGATCAGTTTCTGGGGCAAGAGGAGTATTAGCTTGAACCTCCATATTCATCTGGCTAGTCTCCTGATCCGTCCCAGTTTTCTTCAAACAGCTTTGCTCCAAATGGCCGTAATGTCCGCATGAAATACAAATTGTTTCGAGGCTTTCATAAACAATTTTGTAGATGATGCCGTCAATGTCATACCTCCCGAGTAGCGGTTTGGACAAGTCGACTTCCACGCAGACCCGAGCATACTTCGCTCGCTCCCCATCGGCAGTAGCCATGTCGACTCGAAACGTTTTCCCACAAAGTTACCAATCCGACTAACAGCAAGGTGATTGAAAAAGTGTAGGGGGAGGTCCGGCAGCCGAATCCAAGTAAGAATCTTCTGTATCGGCTCGTAAACCTTGAAGTCAGGGCTCCAAGGGGAGACAGTAATGTAGTAATCGAAAATTTTCCAAGGACCCTCGAATGCCGCACGTGAATAATCATCTTTATTCGAGAAGCGGACAGCAAAGCAGGCATTGGACAAGTCTGACACCTGAATCTGACCTTGCTTCGCCCAAAGCGACTCTAAACGCCTTTTCATAGCTCCATATAAAAGTTACGCTCAAGAACTTTCACAATAAGGGCTTTCGACCATGGCTTAACGAAGCTGCGTTGCTCCTCGGCTGAGAAACAGATTCTAGGGCAGGAGGGTGTGTCTGGTTGCAGCTCTGACACGATAGGACGGACCAAACCATTGATCTCTTCCTCGTCAGCCACAGACCAAGCTCCTGAGTTCGTCACAGCTGACTTGAAACTCTTTTGTTGTTGCGCAACATCCAAACAGAATAATGGCGTAGTCGGGATATCAGAGTCATCCTTAGCGTCGCCTCGTCTAGGGATGTACCGAGAGCGTTTCCTGCTGGCCTGAGTAGTAAACTCATACCCATCCGTGACGGGCCGGTCAGCTTTCTCCGGGGGGACGGCTGCCGACGCTGCTACGACGGTCGCTGAGGTGCCGTCGGCAGAGGGGGGCTCCGGGGAATCCGGAGGCATAGCGTCTAGGGTTTTCTAAATGAGGGGGTCTTTTATTTTGCTTTATATATTACTAGCTTATTTGCCCGTCCGTTGACGGGCATATTTATATAATTATAAATATATACATGTAATTTTGTATATTTTTTAGTTAGGAATATATAAGGATGTTGAAATATACTAAAATCAAAAAATCAATTAATGAATAAATGAGTAGTCATCGAAAAGAAGATAATATACTGTCCTACTTTGCTAGTGAGTTCATGGTAGAGACTATACAAAAAAACTAAATGAAAATATGTCCACCTATGACGGAGATAATGAAACAAACTCACAACAAAAAAACACTCAAACATTTATGTTATCAGTGAGGGGATATCTATGGAAATAAAAGATGACATGATAAAAGAGTAGTCGTAGATAGTATATATTTTTCTTTTAGTTGTGGTAGTCAAGTGAAGTTGGCTAAACGTTCTCCTGAAAAAAGTTTAATTTTGAAAATCTCTACATAAATATATATTACTTCACATGAAGGTATTAATTTTAAGTAACTAATAGATTACTTATTAATAATGTGGACTAATTTCTCATTAAAAAATATTTATATTTTAAAAGATAAAAACTGTTCTTACATTTTTTTTTGACAAAATAAACATTTTAGAAGTTAGGATAACATGTTCTAAAGCCCGATAAATTAGCCATTATATTTTGAATATAGTTTATAGAGACGATTGATGTAAAGGATGTGAGAGGTTCAAAGAAATAATAGAAAAATAAATACTAAATTTATAATAAGTTTTAATTATTTAACTAACATAAAATTTTAGAAATGAAAAAAAAGAAGAAGAGATTAAACGTGAGGGTGGTTACCAAACATTAGAGATTTAATATTTTTTTTATTAATTATTTAAGAGATTAATTTTAATTGGTTGATTCCCTAAAATTAAGGTATAGAAAAATAAATACTAAATTCATAATAAGTTTTAATTATTTAACTAACATAAAATTTTAGAAATGAAAAAAAGAAGAAGAGGTTAAACGTGGGGTGGTTACCAAACATTATTAGAGATTTAATATTTTTTTTATTAATTATTTAAGAGATTAATTTTAATTGTTGATTTCCTAAAATTAAGGTATGAAGAGGATTGGCTTAGGTGGCAATTGCAAAAAGTTGAAATCCTATTATATATATATAGAATTATTATTGTAAATTCTAAATCGTAAAATTCATATAAGAAAGAGAAACTGACATTCATCAGCTTAAGTAGACTCCTTTAAACAAAAGTGGTGGCGGAGCTTTTTCGTGTTGTTGTGTCATGAAGTTAAATTGCAACATATGTTTACTCAACAATATGTAACTATTCAAATTAATTTTTTTTTTGGTGAAAGTTTCCAACTATTAATAAATTTATTTTTAATATTTTGCTAAGTATGTGATTAGTTATAGATAGAAAGTTTTTTGGAAGAATCAATAGAAGGGAGTTAAAAACTCAATCATCTATATAAAAAATATGTTAATTTTGGAAAATTATACTATCACTTTACCCCTCAATGTACACATTTTAATTTTTTTTTCTAACTTATATATTTTTTATTCTCTGATGCTATTTATTTAATATCCTAATAAAAAATAACTAATAAGTTCAAAGATAGATTTTCTATATTTTAGTATTTTTTTTATATTTCAAATACATAAGTATTTCTTTTAAGAAAAATATATCACCTCAATCGAGGCGATCTCGTCTAGAAAGATTTAAGGTGTAAGTTTGAAAATGATGATAAATGCATAATTAGTTATTTTATTAGTATTACTATGGTGAAATCACCTGTTCAGGAGATTTAAGGTTTTACAGTTTTTTATGGTTAAAGTTTAGAAAATTAAGGGTTTAAGATGTAAAATTGAGTTTATGAGTTTACGATTCTAGTATTTGGACTTTAGATAGTTAATATCAAAATTTTATATTAAACATGTTAATATAAAAACTAATAGTAAAATTCATCCAAAAAAAGTAATTTTAATTAATGCTACAATTATATTCCAAAAGTATTAATTGATATAAGTTTGCATATTAGATTATCTTGAATGTCATAGTATGATTTATTTTAATACTTGTATACAATATTTTAAAAGGGTCAAAAACATTGGCGGTCACTTAAGTAGGGGTCATGTAACAGCGTGGTCACCTAACTATGTTTTGTAATAGCGTGGTCATCGAAGTTTGTAAATCGTAAATGATAGGCATCTCCGTCGATTTTATACCAATCTCTAGTGAATTTGCCAGCTCAGAGGGTCACATCAGCAACAAAATATTTTTATTCCATCTTCTCCATGTTAACAATATTATTTTGTTGGCTGATGTTGCCCTCTGAGCTAGCAAATTCACAGGAGATTCGGTGAAAAATCGTCAGAGATGCATGTCTGTATGATTTACAAACTTAGGTGACCACACTGTTACATGACCCATACTTAGATGACCGCCATTGTTTTTGACCCTATTTTAAAATCATACAATCACAGAGGGTCCAACCTGTTAGATTTGATATAATTATTGTTCAACTACGATTTATAACAATTTGAGTGGTTGAACCACATATCATTAGACTCACCAATTTGATCGCTGGTATAGTTAAAAATGCTATAGTTATATGATTACCATCTAATACTTTATTTTATTAATTATAGCAAGGAAAATTTATGAAAGAAGTCTATGATATCAATAGATAATAGATATTTCTATTATTTTTAATATTTCTTCAATTAATCTAATTATTTATGCCTAAAATTTTTGGTTGATAATTTAATTTTGAAGATATCCAAAGGCTTAATTATAATTATGAAATAAAATTTTAAAGATAAAAATGTTGAAGAAATCATCAAATGTTTTCTATAGATTAGATAAATGTAGGATTGTGGTCAAAGTGCACATGGTTCAATTATTAACATCTTATCAAATTTTATATAGGATATATAATTTATAATATATAAAGTATAATTACAGTAGACAGTGAGGGTTTTTTTAACTTTGTTTATAGAAAATATATATAGATGAAAATAATCCAAAATTAGTTTCTCAAGGCAATATAGATATAAATATATGAACATATGATATTGTTCTTTTTTGTATATATTCAGTTCATTAAATTATTTATATTTAAGCCTATTTGATTGCTCATTTACTTTATAAATATTATTTTTTAAACCGAACATTTAAATTATTGATTACAAAATAAAATTGTAAGCGTTGAAGCCATTTGTTTAAAATATATGAAAAATTATGTTCATAAAAAAGGTTCAATACACCTTCTTGACCCTCTACTATGCATAGTTAACAAACATACCATTTTACTATTTTAACTGATTTAACGCCCTCTACTTTGAAGGTTTTAACAAATATGTCCCTCCGTGGACAAATAATATGACATAACACGTATAATCAACACATTAGACATGGTATGTTTGTTAAAAAAAACATGTTAGACGAAAAATAGATGAAAAATAAACGGAGAGCGTATTTGTTAAAGTTTTCAAAGTAGAGGGTGTTAAATCGGGTAGAAAATAGCAAAATGGCATGTTTGTTAACTTTGCATAGTAGAGGGGCAAAAAAGTGTATTAACCCTAAAAAATTGAAATGTGGTTAAATTTCATGTTATTTAAGTGTCAAAATCCCATTAATTTTAAGTATGAAATATTATTTATGATATTAAGTATACATACCACACTAAATTATGATTAGTTATTTAAGTATGTCCAGAAATAGTATATATAATATAAAATGTATCAATTAATTTCACTTATAAATTATAATGTAGGAAGAATAAATAATATATTGCATTTTTTAATAGTGAAGTTAATTTTATAATTGTTGTACAATGTGTACATGATAAATATTAATATAATCTAAAAATTTTAACCTATATTAAAAAATAAAGAAGACCTGAAATATTAATTAATAATTTTTATTTTTTAATGAATATAATTTAGAGTTAGAAGGAAATGAAATAAAAATTATTTGGTGAATAAAAGTGATGAAAAAGTGGACATATATTAAACAATAAAATAAAACTGAAGTATTAATTAATAATTTTTTTTCATTGAATATAATTTATAGTTCACGTTAAAAAATATACATTAGAGTCAAATGAAAATTAAATAATAATTATTTTGTGGGCTAAAAGCTAAATTGTAGGAGAGTGGGATAAAAAAGAGAGATGAAAAACTAAATAATATTAAGAAAAAAAGAAAAAGAAAATATTTGATTGGTGGAATCCCTACACTTAAGGAGAGAAAGAATAAAAAGGGTCTCTTTTATATTTGCATAATAATAATAATAGATAGAATAGATAGATAATAATAATAGATAGATATAGATAGTATAGAGAGTAGATATAATAGATAGATAGATTTACGAAAAAAAAAAAAATAAATAAATAGTTGCTATCGTTGGTGATTGACGAGGGAAAAAACCTGTCATATTAGAAAGCGACTTTATCTAGTACTACTAGTAGCACTACCGGAAACGTTATAATTTGTTTAGCTAGCCCTAGTTTCGGTGATCGCTTGACTTTGGCGGTGGCGGCGAAGCAGGTAATAAGGCAAGGATTGAGGAACGATGAAGCCACAGACGAAGCTGAACGCAATTAGATCAGGGCTAGTGGTCTTGGGAGCTTTGGCTTTCGGATATCTGACTTTGGAGATCGGCTTCAAACCTTTCCCCCTTAAAGCTCAAGAAGAGGATCGGCAGAAACAACAACAGCCTCTCCCTTCAGCTGATTCCCAACCCGAGAATACTACTAATTTTCAAGGTCAGCTGGTCTCTTTAAATTAATGTTAAGATTCAAATGGGATGCGAATTGATTCTCCAGTGGCATACTGTTATAATGTGATGTAGAAATGGATTTCAAATTCTGATTCTGAGATGCAATGTATGGAAAATGATGATGAATAAGAAATTGCTGCTGCTCAACAATTGTACTCTGCAGTTGCTGGTCTTGTTTTCATAGATATCCATATAATAACTCAGACAAGTTCATGATTAGTTTATATTAACATTTCTTAACACACTCTTTTAAACAAATGCTTGTGAAAGAAGATTGAAGTTTGCACATGTTCGTCATGACTTGTGTAAGTTATTATATTATATAGAAGGTTAACAAAATTCTTGGTGAAATTGGAGGGTGACGATCTAATATCATAAAGAGAATCAATGCATCCCAATAACACAATTTGTTAAAAAATGTTTAGAATTAGTTTATATAACATTCTTTAATGGTATGCAACAATGAATGAAGTATGGAATGCAACAGTTTAGTTGGATGGACAATTGATCAAAACTCAATTAGTTTATAGATAATATTTGTCTCAAGCAACGAACCTAGCTGATGTTTCCAGTAAACTTGCTGTTAAAGAATCCTGTTCCAGCTGATGTTTTTTTAGTACATTTATAAGTTCAGGTTTGGCTGGGTTAGGAAACCTTCTGTTTCGTGAAAAGTTTGGCACTGGAGATCTTGTTATCCAATTCCATGCGTCTTCTATTGCTCCCTGAAGCTGTCTATTTTGTAAATTGTTAGAACTGTCCCTTCTCTTTCTCTCTTGAACATGTTTTTCCTTTCTAGAATACTTCTTTTCGACCCTTTGTTTGGGAAGTTACTTTCATCATTAAAACCTCTTCAATACCAGATGCCTTAAGTTTGATTCATAAGTGATGGCCAGTCTGTCATCTATTTGGGTAATGTTTTTCTCGATTCAAGATGTTTGATGGAATGATAGACCTATGCATTCAATATGAGGCCCATGTTTAAGATGTGATGTGGAAATTATATCACCCTAGTTTTGCATGCCCCTTAGGCATCCTACGAGGCCAATATCAGGTGATAACTGAATGAAGAGCCCATAAACTGATGAATCAAGCTTAAGGACACAGCTGAGAAGGGAAAACGTTTTCATTATGTGAAAATTAATAAGCATCAAGCATTCATGAACAAAAATTTCTTACCCTTTTATAAATAGGTAGGATATAGGAAGAGTTGCACACTAGCTGGTGAAATGGTAAATATACTCAAAGTTGATAAGCCAAAGAAAAACACAAGCTTTCTCTGCAATTATTGTTGGAATATGATTGAAATCAAAGTGAACTACAACTCCTTTCGGCTTGGGTGAATACCTAGAATGAATGTATTACTGTCTATCTTTCTTCTACCGAAGCTATCTATGACAAATAAATTAGATTAAAAAAATGAGAAAATTTCAAATTTTAAATACCAAATAATAAATCCTAATATCCAAACACTCCCTCAAGTAATAACTACTCCAAAATACTTTTCTTTTATAAAGAGCATTAAAAGAAACAAATAAGGAATGAAGATTAAAGTTTCAAAGTTGAGTTTCCATCTTCGTTACTTGACAAAGTGGTCTTTCCCTGGTGAAGAAGCTGCCTTTGCTGCTGCTCTACTTATATTATGTTCTATGTCCATATATAATTTCTGTTTCACTAGGAATGTTGCACACTACACTTCTCTTTTTGCATCCATACTTTCTCTTCATATTTTAGCTACCCATTTCTTCCCTCGCTCTTCCAGACAAAACCCACCTCTTTAAGAAGTCTCATCTATTCTAGAAATGGCGAAGAATCCACCGCATGAAGAGCAAGAGATCATGCATTCCTTCGAATTCTGCAACAAGTTCAAGCACTTAAGGCTATACGTGCCATCTGTTGGGGTTTCCGGATTCTTTCTTGTCACACTCTGTCTGATTCTCTCTTTCTTCTACTTGGATTACAGGGAAGTTATTGGAAGAGTGTACAAAGTTCCTGCAAAATCCGAGGGGTTTATGTCAATACAGTTTAGCAATAACAGTTCGATTGAGAAGGAAAGAGTAGATTTTTTGAAGAAAGGAGGGAATGCGTGCGATGTTTTTGATGGGGAATGGGTTTGGGACGACAATTACCCTTTGTATCAGTCCAAGGATTGCAGCTTTATGGATGCAGGGTTTAAATGTAAAGAGAATGGGAGGCCTGATTTGTTCTATACCAAATGGAGATGGCAGCCTAAGCAATGTAACTTGCCCAGGTAAACTATTAACTGTGGGACAACCAGAGGGATCTGAAATGTTCTGATTTGCTCTTCTTTTTTCTCTTTTTGGTTGAAACTAACATGTAAAAGCAAGTACCAATGTTGCAGATTTGACGGGAAGGTGATGCTGGAGAAACTACGAGACAAACGGCTTGTGTTTGTAGGGGATTCGATAGGGAGGAATCAATAAGAATCAATGTTGTGTATGCTGTCTTCTGCAGTTGGTAACAAGGATTCAGTGTATGAAGTGAACGGAAGTCCAATCACAAAGCACCAGGGAGTTTTGGTGTTCAAGTTCAAGGATTACAATTGCACCGTTGAGTATTACCGGTCTCCGTTTCTTGTGCCGCTAGGCTTGCCTACCTCTGGGTCGTTGCCAAAAGTTCAATTAACGCTTAAGTTGGACAAAATGGATTGGACCTCTCCGAAATGGAGAAATGCAGATGTGCTTGTCTTGAATACAGGGCATTGGTGGAATTCTGGCAAGACTATGAAAAAGTGAGTTCTATTTGAACTTGAAATGCATTTAGACTTTCCTTTGACTAGGCATGGTGGCTTCTGATTCATACAAAGTATTGTACAGTTTTCTATACTTGCTATGTATTGAGTTAGAGAATAATGTCATTTCGAGCTACAGTTTTCAGATACCTCGAGGTTCATTAAGATTCTTTCTTTTACTCCAGAGGAATTTACTTCCAAGTTGGCAAAGAAGTGAAAATGGAGATGGACGTTAAGGAGGCTTACAGCATGTCTTTGGAGACAGTGATGCACTGGATACAGAATGAAGTTGATTCAACAAAGACACAAGTCCTCTTTCGCACATATTCTCCTGCCCATTTCAGGTATCCATCACCTCTTAAAAACATTAAATGCTCATAAATTTTATCATTTGTGGTGATGGGTCCCTGTTGCAGGGGAGGGAAGTGGAACACAGGAGGGAGCTGCCATAAAGAGGCTCTGCCTGAATTGGAAGCGGCATCAGAAACTTGGGGACAATTCGAGATAGCGGCCAATGTTCTGTCGAATTTTACAAAGCAAGATAGGAGGTCATTTGAATTTTTGAACATCACTGGGTTGACTGCTAGAAGGAAAGATGGACATATATCTCTCTACTATGCAAACTCGCATGGTGTGGGGCCAACACCAACACCGACGCAGGATTGCAGTCATTGGTGTCTTCCAGGAGTCCCTGATTCTTGGAACGAACTTATCTATGCATTGTTCCTTAAACGTGAAGCTAATTCTTCATCTTCCTTCAAAGCTCCAGCTTCATGATGATGGCGGCAGGTGTCGATTGGTTGGAGAGGCCGTAAGGAACGTTTGCATGTGAACAACAGATTCGTATAGATTGGTTGTGCTGTTTTAAGAATGTAGGTGCTTAAAGATGATACAAGAATTGAAATTTACAATTGGTATTATTATTGCTGTTCATACCATAACAAAATTTACAAAAAAAGTTGCAGAAAAAGCACTGCCTCTTCCCATTTTCATTGCATGTAAATATTGTAGTTGTAGGGTAAATTATAAGGGTAAAATAGTTGATACATAATTATTTATCACTTATGGGAAATCAACAGCTTGTATATTTGCTTGTGAAATTCTTCTCCTTGCGGGGGAAGGAATCTCAACCGAAGCCTACGAGAAGGAGAAAGTTCAAGGAGCAATCTTCTGAAGCATTGCAGCAATCACTTCATCCTTCACAAATGAAACCAAGCCTCAATCATCTTGATGAACTAGTTTTTTTTACCCGCCCATTGGGCGGTTTGGTGTTTATGAATGTGTAAGTGATTCAGTTATTGAGTGGATTAGTTTGTTTTACTGATAGTTTGTATGTCCTATTGTGTGTCTTGTTTGAGTATATTGGTTGGAGTGGGAATAAGGAAACTATTATTATTGTAAATGAAAGTATTTTTGTTTGTAGTTAAGTATGTTATTCATGTGGTTTTATTCTAAGTCATCTCATCTTCCATGGGTGTGGTGTCTATTATTACTTTGGTGGTGTCTTCATGAAAGTTGCAATGTATGTGTAATGTTCGTAGCCTTATTGGAGCATGGGGATGAAAATAATAACATATCAAATATCCATTTTATATTACTCCCAGACAGTCTAGTATATACATTTTCCAGAGTGCATGAAATATTGAGAACTAAAACAAACACTATACATTTTGGTGGGTGGGGGCTAACTGCTAAGTGGCCATTTATTGTTTTGGTATTCCATTGTCATAAAACGTTATAAGATGAATTGTTAAAGTTGTATCCTTTTAATGTCATTATTTGTGAGTGTTTAATAATATTTTTCATTTACTCAGTACATCAATAGTGTGGCCGTTTGTTTCATTTTTTTTTTTTTTGGTATTCCATTTCACTAAACTCCTCATGATGGTGGGTCATTATATGAGTGTTATGATTTGTGGTTCATAAATTATTAGGGTGGTGTTTTTTTTTTGTTTAGATGTGCCACTATACTGAATTTTTTGACCAAAAATTTAGTGAATTTTGTGACGAACCATTCTTCAAATTAAACAGTGTTCTTGTGCAGATGTACTTAATGAAATGAACCCGATCGTGGTAGTTGTATGGTTTTAGTGTGACCGGTTGTTTGAATGATTTTTTAAGAATTTCGTTCCGATTGAACCTCTAAGCCTTGTACCTCTTATTCAACCGGTTTGACCCGTGGTTCAATTCTCGCAACATTTTTTATTGTTATGTATTTTTTAAAAATATAAGAGTGGTTTTTTTCCGGTCACCCAAGACAAACGATTTGTTAGGGTTATATATGCTAAAAACACACTAAGTGAGGAACAATTTTTTTCCCTCGTTATTTCTATATAATGTTTTATTGATTGTCCCTTTTTTTTTTTTTTTTTTTGTCGATGGAATCAGACATAGTGAATTTGTAGAAATGCTTCAACAGATGGTTAGAATTCAAAATAAATAACTACCCACTTGGTTGTGTCATGTACTGCTGGAGCATGGTATTCCATTTGAGTATTTGATTGATTTATGCTTTAGAAATTGTTGCAGCAGCAGCTTAATGTTATATGTATATTTCAGTAGGACACGTACAACATAAATTGATAGTTCATTAATTTGAATATTGTAATCCCACATGCATAGTTAGAGAACACACAGTTCAACAGTTCAGCACTTGCTTGGAGTGAATTATCTGCAGCTTCCAGGCCTCAATCGATTGGATCAAAAGAAGACCATCTACAAAGCAATAGTGTTGGAAATACATTTTAGAAACAACACATAACCGAAGAGAAGCAGAAGCCAGAAACAGAAGAGTCACAAAAGGATCCACATATCTCTCAGGAAGTGAAGCCAGTCAGCAACAGTCGAACTGTTTCCATTGCCTCGGCAAATGCTAGTCACACCTTTGATGGATCTGAAGCAGAGCTTGTTTTGTATCCTCTCCGATTGGCATTTCAGTCAAAGAATTCAAAAATTCTAGAGACAGACTTGGATTCCCTACATGTACTCACTTTCGAATTGATTATTAATAGAAGCCAGCTTTTAGCTAGTCCAATATGTATATGTTCTAAATGTGCAAAAACTCATTGCGTATGACCACTTGGAGGATGATCCTGGTTTAGATGGTGGAAAAAATGTCCATTTGTTTACTAATATTCTGAATATGGTTTGCAATTGCGTTGATAATTTATTTCCTTACAGGTTTGCATGCTCATTCAGTGTTAGTGTTCATTGTTTTAACTTAAATTTATGCTTACTCTCTTTTGTATGGCTTTAGTACAATGTGTTTAATCAAAACCTCCTAACTTCTAATGTATTCTGCAGTACAATTCTGCAAGTTTAGGGTTCCAAATGAAACCCGATTCATATAAACAGAAACTAAACTAAACAGGTGAAAAGGGGAGAAGTGAGCAATTCATCCAGAAAAACTGTTCTTTGTCAAAACAAAAGGCAAGAAGATGGTCCATTGAACAAAAAGAGAAAGGAAAGCACCAGAACTTGCAATTTAAAGAGTCGATCAATAAGGTCTGGTCAGCTAAGAAGGCAAAATGAAGCTAATTGATTTGACACTTAGATTGTAGATGATGAGAAGAATGGTTAATGACAGTAACAATGGAAGTTCAAGTGACATACCAGTGTTCTTCGAGGATGAGGTCTTCACCGACTTCCAACCTCGTGTTAGGCTGCCAAAACCAAGCAAAAACCCTGAAAGAGCTCACAAATAGCAACTCGAGTGCATTTTGCACGATGTCTGGATGAAATCTTCAGTTTCGAGTAGCTAGGCAACAAATTACAGAAGAACTGGAAGGAAGGACACATCCGAATTTGAGGCTGTTACTGTTGAAATTACTCAACCTGTACAGGTGAAATGGGGAGAAGTGAGCAATTCATGTTGAATGAATGCGCTTACTGGTTTGAAACTGATTGAGAGGGTAATACCAGTGTCAAAGGTCCCTCCCTCCTTCTTTGTTCTCCACAAACCAAGCTCTTCTGTTTCGACCAATTCACTGATTCCTTCCTCCAATAATTACACAACACAGTGATGCTTCTCCAATCTCCATTTTCCTCTCCTCGCACCAGCAAAACTTAGGAATCGAAAATGGCATCTTGCCCATCTGGTTTCGGCCCTCACAGGCTCTTAATTTGCATAAAGACATTGCCTTACGCCAGATGTGGTGGTCCGACTTTGACGCACGGCAGTCCTCACAGGTTGAAAAACACAACAGCCAACAACCTAACTCTGTTTGAAACAACTAACTCTAGCATTCCTACTTGGAACTTGGTTCGGCTGATTGGATGGTGGTTGAGGGGTGTTTCAATTGAAATGCAATCTCGAGAAATGAGTGCGCAGGACGATGGAGACGAAATGAAGATGAACCAATCATCCCAGCTTGGAGAAGTAGCAATCGCAACCGAATCTATAAGCACAACTGAACATCAGAAAGAGCATGCTTAAAAAATCATCTGAAAGCAAACCTAAACTAATCATACCTGCATTGAGACCATGGACAACACTAAGTATCACACCAATGCCAGAGCCAGTCTGATTAACAGTGAGTAACATGTAAGATCATTCAGTCCAATGAACAATTTAGAGCTGAATAACTGCACAGAATCCAATACAATTGATCGTAAATGGTTAATATGTCCACCCACCTGCAAATCTATTACAAAACCATCTCAATTGCTACAGGGAAAACACATCTAAACATGGTTCCAGTAACCACACAGAATTCAATCGAAATGAGTAATTTAACAACACATATAAACTACAAAACTCTTAGTAAGAAAATACATGGCTTAATTCTCATGCTTAATGTAGGCAGTAAACAAAACCGAACCTAGCTGAATTCACAATGCTTGAGAGCGAGGAATATGGAGGAAATCTCTCCATAATCAACCCTGGAATTACACATCCACTAATCAGGATGGCTAATGCAGCAACAACCAATACTAAATACAACCACATCAGCGACACCAGAAGAATAAACCATTTATTAACACAATGGATTGTTATATGATAATATGCCAGAAACAACTCTTATATAGTGCAAGCCTATAAGTGAAGAACTTCTGAGCAGCAGATGTACCTTGAGGTTTAGTAATAAAACTCAAGACTCGATTGATGAAGTTCTCCAAATTGTTGAGCATCTCACTATTAAGTTTGGCTTGCAAATCTGACCATGTAAAAAGTGTATCAGACAGAGTATCTGGATTCCACAAATCAAACAATTCCAAGACACATAATATCTTTCAGGCATACAATCAAACAGCTCCTGTTCCGATAGAGAAATCATCTCACCAGTCATAATATAGTTGATTCCTTCCACAACTCCCACAGTTGAGAAAGCCCAGCAACTCCCTGTACATACAACAATTGATTCACAATCAAACAAAAAGCTTAAGCTAACAATTCTCATAGCTCTGATTTCAGTGAACTAAACCCCAATCAAATTCAATGAACTAATTCGATCATAAGCAAACAACAGATTAAGCTTATAATTTCACACCCCAGGTTTAATTCAAACAAACCCTAATCAATTTCTCTAAACACAATAAAATAACGCAAAGCATATTGCAGCAATTCGGATTGTAGCAGTTGACAGAAACAAATAAACTTTCAGCTTTGATATCCACTTCGGACTTCAGATTCTCATGAACAGGTCAAGAAGAGCAGTACCCACAAACACAAAGCGGATTGCAGTAGTTAACAGGAAAAAAACTAACTTTCACCTTTGATTTCCACTACGATCTTCTGCGCTGCTAATCACAGGATTCAGAAACGCAACAGTTGAAACAACAGAATAAAAAGAGCGGAATTGGAGATGGAAGCAAGTGAAACTGCGACTTGAGACCTGGAGATGGCATTGAAAAGTTTATGAATCACTAAACCAAACGGAATCCAGAGGAAGCTGGGGGGAAATTGAAAGGAAAGAATACGGAAGAGGACGAAAGAGATAGGTGGTGGGTTGGGTTTGGCAGTGAAGATAAGTTACACAAAATAGTTTCTCATCACTTTAATAAAACGGGGCGTTTTCCTCTAATGATTTGGCCTCTCAGTTTTGCTGGAAAAACTTATGTGGCAGCAGCTTCCCCTCACTTTGCCATAGACTATCTTTAAGATAAGATAAGATTTAAGATTTAAGATTTAAGATTTAAGATTAAGATTAGAAAAGGAAATAACAAAAGTAGATGGTGATAGATTCAATCAATTTCGCTAATGGGCTGATGGACTTTATTCTCAGCTCAAGCTGAGACCACCATTGGACGGCCCGGATTGATATCTGAGATGTAAATGAGATCCGACGGATGGGGATTGGCGGGGGTAAGAGGGGAAAATTTAACGTCTGACACACGTTTAATATATTTTATTCATTTGAAAAAGTGTGGTTTCGAAGCATCTCCTATTTTCTCTCTCTCCCATCTTTGCATGGTCTCTCTCTTATCTCAGACGCCTATTTCTCTCTCTCTCTTATCTCAGACGCCTATTTCTCTCTCTCTCTCACCCTCATCTAACACTGTTACGGCGGAGTGAATAAAGTTTATAAAGTAACCGCCGTCGATAACCGCCGTCGATAACCGCCATCTATAACCGCATCGATAACCGCCGTCGATAACTGCTTATGTGAATGAAAAGCAACGAAACTGCCGTAGGTACGTTGTGGGTAGTTTCCCTTCTTCCATCTTCAACCGTCTGGCTTTTCGGCTATAAATACCTCAACATTAGGGTTCTCGAAACCAGATGTCTGTACTGCATTTTGTTCTTGGCGTCCTTTTAATAACCTCCGGTTTATGCACAGCTATGGCTCGAAGCAAGACGAAAGCTTCGAAGAAGAAGCACGGTCAACCCTTGGAGTCTTCCTCCACAAAATCCCCACCACAAAGATCCTCGAACAGACTGCAGGAGCTACATTCCCCTAGTAAGGAAGCGCTCCTGGCTTCGCCGGAGGAGAGGAGGCCGAAGAAGGCTAAGAAAGCTGCATCGACGAACTCCGATGACGATTTCGAAGAGCCTCTGGTATGTTAACCGCCTCCTCATGACTTCACATGGACGCATGTGTAAATTATGTTGCTCAGCCAGCACCTAGGATGTTTGAATGCTGTTATGACTGCGGTATAATTATGTTATGAGTCTCGGATGGGCGAATTTTGTTTTGCGTGTGAAATTGAGATTTTTTTTTGCCCTTGTACGGATATTATTATGTTCTGTGTATGTGATGACTATGAAATGAGTATTGAGTATGTGATGGGTATGGTATGAATATGAGATGAGTATTGTATATGTGATGAGTATGCTATGTGTATGTTATGGGATTGTTAATGGATTTGTATTGGTTAATCAATTGCTTGTCAGTATGTGATGAGTATATGATGAGTATGCGATGAGCATGTGATGAGTATGTGATGAGTTTCTGATTAGTTTGTGATGAGTTTGTGATGAGTTTGTGATGAGTATGTGCTGGGTATGTGATGAGTTTGTTATTGGTTATCCCACTGCTTGTGGTCTTGCTAGATACGGAAGAAGACGAAGAACGTGAAGGGACCTGTTGGGGAACACTCTGGACAGAAGAAAGAAAACCCTTCATTGCAGGAGACGAAGTCACCGGAGAAAAAAGTGAGGCCTTCTGGTGAGGAGAAGAAGTCAGGAGAAGTAAATGAAGAACCTGCTGAGGTGGAGAAAAAGTGGACAGACAAAAAAAGGAAGCCTGCTGAGGTGGAGAAGAAGTCAGCAGAGATAAAAAGAAAGCCTGCTGAGGTGGATACAAAGAAGAAGGGAAAGTTGGCTGAGCAGGGATCGCAGAAGAAGGCAAAGCCTGCCGAGGCCAAGAAGGGAAAGCTTGAAAAGATTAAGGCGCTGCCTGCTGAACAGGAAGAAAAGACTTCGAGCACTTCTACGTATGGCTGGTGGACTTTGAGAAACATGAGAAGGTGATCCTGAACAGCATTCCCTGCCGGAATGAGTTCCTGAGGAAGCCGTACTACAAGGACACCGGGACTCGCCTCATGCAATACCTAAGGGACGTTTTCATTGAAAGAAAGGGACTTGACATCAAGGACTTCACCTGGAAGGTTCTGGCTACCCCAGAGCAGCCGGACACAACAAGTTGTGGCCTGTACGCAGTCCGATTCATGGAACTTTACATTGGGAGGTTCACGGAGCAGCACCGCCTACAGTTCAGCAATGTCAATGCTATGAATACCGATAGGCTGAAGTATGCATCTGATGACACTCGAATTGACGTGATTATCAGCCTCATTTAAGCGACATTTCTTTGCTTAAGACATTGTTTTTAGGGTAGAATGACGAATATTCAACCAATTGCCCTATCTCATGCCACTTGTGTTACCTTGGCCCGTTTCGGGTCTATTTGATGGTTTTCTAGTGTTTTTACGTAAGCACAGGTTTTTGCCGTCAAATAAAGTAACCATGGATGTGTCTGAAGCATTGGAACCTCGAGGAATTGAACCGGAATCGGTCAAAGAAGCCATTCAAGTTCGAACAAATTCTGCCCAGTTTATACACATATTTTCGGCGAAACTACCCTTTGGTTTTCGCCGAAAATGGAAGAAGAAACCACTGGCCGATTGAGAGGAAGATTTCGGCGAAGATACCATGGAGATTTCGCCGAAAACAAAAGGAAGAATTCACTGTCCCGAGTATGAAGAAATTTTCGCCGAAATCCCTTCACTATTTTCGGCGAAAATCCCAGTTGAATTCAGGAGAATATCGGGTTGGTATAAATAGAGAACTCGGGGCTATTATCGGGGAGGACGAACCATCACTTAACACACATCACTTTTACAACACACACACATAAACGACGAGAGAGAGAGAGAGACAGGACGAGTAACTAGAGTTCGAGGAGCAGGAACGGATCGTGACGCCATCCATCCATCTCGGAGAGCCAGGGTTAGGAGTTGAAGATTCAGCAGATTGAAGCTGGCAGGAAGCATCGAAATTAGGTTTTACGGTTCTTCTCTGTCTTCCTACCTGAGATGTATTCTTTGTCTGCCTTCGACTCTTCTGGATTGGATATGAGTAGCTGAACTTGTGTAGCTTAGATTAGATGAACCCTAAGTGACCTAGGGCTTAAAGCGGTTACGGATCGGCGGTGATTAGATTCGAAATTCATTCAGTTTCATCTTGCATGTTTGATTTGTTCTTCGTTTTCTGTGTTTCTTGTCTGGTTTGGCCACCTAGATTAGATTCTTGTTAAGCTAAGGATAGAAGCAAACGTTCGCCTTACTTTAAAACACCAAATCGAACAATCAACCTTATAGTTGGAGTGTGCCTTTCGTAAGAACCGATTAGGGTTGATCCATTGCTAGAGTAACTCATTAATCACTAGAATTTGCACCAGTTAAGTTAAGTCGTTGCGAGAGGCGACCGTACCCGGGCGGCTAATTAATCGTGGTAGCTAGATCGGATAGAGCGAACGTTCGCCAGTCTTAAACCTGAGGGTCAGGAGTTATGATGGTGTCTGTGAACTGAATGAACTAGAATCGAAAATCGCTGGTCTGTGACTGTTGTTGCCTTGGTGATCTAAGGGGAATTCGAAATCTAAGCTTGTTTGTCATCTTTCTAGTCAATTAATCAATCTTCAATCTTTCTTCGGTTTAATTTTCATTTCTTCTTATTTTTGCATTCTTAGTATAGAAGTCGTGGAACTCACACCACGCACAACTTGTGTTTGAGCTTGAATTAAAACTGTCAACTCCTTGGAGTAAGGAAGTAGAGGAAACCCCTGGAATACGATCTGTTATAGCCTTTTATTAGCATTAGTAGTTATTTGGTTGAACGCATCACAACGACACGTTCACCAGCATCCAGGCTACTTCTTTCGGAAGATAATCAGTTGCGTGGCGAAGTCATGGCAGCAGCATATGCATTCCAGAGTGAAGTGAGCAAGTCGAAGAAGGTGAAGAAGTAATTTATAGGGTATGCTTGAATGTACTCTCTATGGTGGATGTTTTTATTTAGGGGTGTTTTTAGGGTATCTTACGGATTGTGGAATGCTTGAATGTATTAGGTACGGATATTTAGGGTTCTGACTTTGGTTTCTATATTCGTGGATATTTTTTATTTAAAGTTTGTTGGTAAGACAATATAGTCAGATTTTAAGTAGACAGCTTCTCTTGCATTGACAATACGTAGATAAAACATAGGTGGGATGAAGGTGCTACAACGGAAACACAGAAGTTCCAACACCAGAAACACAGAAGTACTACACCGGAAACGCACAGGTACAACTAATAAAAACACAATTAATGAACATTAGAACACATGAGAACACATACTTATATTGCATCCTCAGTTAGTCACAGTAGGAAGCTTTCCACTCTTCTATGTCCCACTTCAGACCCTCTATTTGGTCCCTTAACGCACCAACCTCGCTATCCAGATCCATATTTTTGATCACCAACCCGTCACACACTTCAACTCCTCCTCGTTCCTCAGGCTTCTTGCGGTCCCTCACCTTGCACCACATTACCATGCGGCATCTACCTGTTTTTTTTTGGGCACCCAAGGAAATGGTTGAATGGAGTGTGCTTCTGAGCAGCAACGGGGTATACGGACTGAACGGTGGCCCGGAGACCACAGTTGCACATTAGGATGATTTTCTTTCCTCTTGTATCTGCATAAAAAAAGAAGACCTTCAGATGAGAAGTGGCGCGGGAATGAGTGACCTACGCCACAGCAGAGAACGTTGTATCAACTAACCCGGAAACTTCAAAGCTTCACGTTCTGCCATGCTCGGATTGCAATTTCTCGTGTGATGCAGGCGTGTGAAGGCTTATGGTGGTGAAGATAGTGGTGCGTTCATGTGAAGGCTTCAAGTGTTCCATTATATAGAGGGAATAGTAGGGTTTGAGTGTCATGATATTAGGTGCACCTAACTTCATAAATGACATTAAATTTCATTGAACAACCCATTACATTAAACAAAGGCCAGTTTTGTTCCATTATGACAGGTAGGTAGGAAGCACCACATTGCCATGCGGTAGGAAGCACGACCCTTTTTAATGTAAATAGTACAAAAGCAACGGGAATAAACGGAAACTATTACATCAGTACGATAGACGTGGTACAACTAATACAAAGGTTCTACATAACCACTACAGTGGTTCTACACCGTTTCAAAAGTGTTCCCGGGTGAACTCCTTGATCTCTTCGTACTTCCATTGCAAGCCCTCGACCTGATCTCCCAACACCTCGACGTGGCTCTCGAGTTCCATATTGAGGACCACCAACTCGTCGTACACTTCAGTGATTTCTTTATCGTCTGCCATGGTTCGATCCTTCATCTCGCACCACATTGCCATGCGGCATTTTCCACTTTCCTTTGGGCACCCAAGAAAGTGCTTGTATTTTGTATCTTGCTGGTGGAACGTGGGATACACGGCTTTCACCTTGGCAGGGAGCCCACAGTCGCACATAGGAATGACCCCCATACCTCGGTTATCTACACAAAAAAAAAAATTTGCCTGACATCAGAGATCATATAGCCCGTGAATGAAAGGGGTTATGTATCACTGAACTCACCCGGAATCGTGGCTTCAACTTCATCCGCTGTGGGATACCGGTCTCTTCTAGGTGAGGGAGGACCGTTTAGGTAAGACATTTCAGAAGCCATATGGAGGTGTTGTGGAGTACTACATGATGTTCATGTGGTGTGTATATATAGGATGCCAAGGGTTACACCTACGTTAGGTGCACCTAACATCATTAATGCCATTAAAGAAATTTCACCTAATTCAAACATTAAAATATAGGAGATCATTCTTGACACATCATTCGTACAGAATGAAATACCCACCCACGGGTCCCAAAAATACCCCCCTTTGAGTGTGGAGCGTACATGTAATGTAACTCTTACGCCTCCGCTACGACCCTAGGACAGGTCGTAGAGGAGGTGTAACAGTAACGTCACATGTCTGTTCAGCACTCACAAAATACCTTCCTTCTACATGATTCAACTCCCACAAAATATCTACTGGGACAAGGTCAGGCACCCTGTCTTCCGCCGAATGCGGCAGCAAGCTAGTCAGCTAGGTCTCGTTGGCGGGCCTCTTGTTCCGCCATAGCTTCCTTGGCCTGAATGTCCTTGTATTTCTTGCGTTGTTTCATACGTGAAAGTTCACTTACCGACTTAAACCTAGTAGTGTTTTTACTCGGCTTCAGTACTATGGGTTTCTTAATGGCTATGCCCTTACCTCTGGTACGCTGGGTGGTTGCTACGTATGGTGGACCGCCCTGAACAGGTTCGTCATCGACTATTCGCAGGGTCTCTTTCAGTATATTTGCCAATTCCATGGCCTTCATGTCAACTATGGGCCGCAGTCTGTCACACCTTACAGCCTTCCTCACCATTGAGCCAAATTCCGCACTAGATCGCACGTACCACTCATCGTCTTCTTCCACACGAGTTAGAGGCCTCTGAATAATGAGATCATCATATGCATCCCTTGCTTCTCGTGTCCACCGATCCTTGATGTACTCTTTGGGCAAATCCTGGAATGGAACACAACCAAACGTTCCTAAAGAGTGCATAACAGTTAGGGAATGGCGACACAGCAATCTCATTGTCCCCCACCACTTGCAGTCACATGACACCTTACCACGCTCCCGATCTGCTGTAACCACTCTCTCATCTAAACGTTGTCCTTGATGCATCTTGTAGGAGGTATAGGCAGCCCCATTGTCTATGACGATGGCTAGGATAAGCTCCAATTTGTATTCTAGTACCCTGGCATATTGCTCCTGGAACATAGCAAATATCGTAGGAGTGTATCTCTTAGCGGCTGTGCAAACTATAAGACTGTAAGGATAATAGTTAGTAACCACTGAATTCCTGGCCTGAAAGTCGACTTCTCTCTCAGCGTTACGTCTACTCTGAACCATCCTGTGGAACAGGAAACCTTCATTCAAAATCCGTAACACACCCATAAAAGACCCGTATCATAACCATCACACCCCCATAAAACACCCCTAAGAGTCATTTTTAAATGGACTACGTACCTTTCAAAGTGTGGGAAAAAGTCAATGACACTGATGTTAGGTTTGAGGAAGCCGCGTACAACTGCATTGCATGACTCCACCAATTGCGTTGACACCATTCCTGCCGTGTAATGCATCATAACCCAAGCAGAAGACCACTGTGTGCGGAAACGAAGGATATACGCACACCAGGGGTGGCCTTCGGGACCCTACCCAGGGAAGCATTCCTTTATCATGTGAGTCCACACACAATTGAAATCTGCTTCAGTGTCGACGTTGTAAAACAGAAGCAGCAGCCTGCGAACCAACTCCTGGTTGAATAAAGAGGTACCGAGATTCCTACGAGCATTTTGAAGTATATGAAACGTGCACAGTCCATGGAAAACGTCAAGCATTTCCTCTCTGATTGCAACAGCCATTGCTGCATCTTGATCAGTGAATATGGTTTCCGGCTTCTTACCCTTCATGCATCGTAGGAATGTACGAAACAACCATTGGAAAGACTCAGATGTCTCGTCGTACATTAGACATGCTCCAAAAATCACGCCCTAGTGGTGATTGTTGAACCCGACAAACAGAGCTGGGAGAAAACAACGGCTGGGTCAGAGTAATGTACACCTCATATAGATGCCCGTCGGTGGTGATGTAGTAGTGAAATATTAGTATGTTATGACACTCATATGAGTATATTATAAAACTTGTATGAGTTAATTATGAAACACTTACGGAACTTACCAAGAGGTCTACATTTCTCGTTAGTCCTGTAGGTCGTGTCGAAGGTGATGGAATCACCAAAACACGCGTAGTCATCCCGCATCCTAGCATCTGCCCAGAAGATGTTTGCCATATGCTCGGTTAGGTCCATCTCAGTCGCATGGAAGAAACCAGAATGATTTTCCTTCTTCTCGCTGAAGTACTCGTTAATGGCAGCTTCCTCACCGTACTGCAACGCCTTCTGCCGAATTTTGTTAAGGAAATTTTTCACATCTACCTTACTGCAACCTAAATTACCTGCCCCCCTGCATTTTTGCAAAGAATCTCATATGACGAACGTAACCCTATACCAGCTTCCTTATTGATCGAAGCCATGTGCCCAATGGCATCGTCCACGTGCCTTGATCCTCCCATCATATGTCGGTCACGTGACAGGTTCATGGGGTGATTGTGGTCTCCAACCCACTGAGTTATCTTGTACATACCGGTTGTCTCATTCATACGAAAACGAATTTTGGCCAAGCAACCAATACGTTTCTCGTTATGGACTCGTTCAGGCTGCACTTGCGGCTCAGGATCCATCACAGCTTCTCCAATTTGCACTTTGGGCTTCAACAGGCTACCTTTCTTGAAACCTTGCCTACGACAAGCTAAGGTCACATATATCAAGTTCCCACTGTTGTCACCCTTCCTGCCTGAACGACTCCTATAATGAATCTTTATGGCGAAGCCTTGAAGCGTAGCATAATCAAAGTAACTGTTGAACGCATGTTTGAAGTCGTGAAACCACAACTTCTTCCATGCCTCCACGTCAGCCGGTCCACTCAGTGCCCCTGTAATAACACCGACGTTATATGGTGTTATCATACACGGGCTTTACAGATATGTTACACCACTGCTACAGCATATAGATATATCTTCCTTACAACTTCATAACATGTACGTGTTCATTACGACACTGCTACAACAACGCCAGCCTTACGCCAACGTTACATGTCTTAGACTACACGTGCTTTACATGTATGCTACACGACATGTACGTGTACATTACGACACTGATACAACATATGAGGAAAGTACGACAGTGATTAACAGGATTATTAAAGCGCTTACAGAGCAACTACATATCCTCTACGACAATTTTAACAGGATTATTAAAGCGAGGTGGGGATATTAAATGCAAAAATGAACTGCCAGAGAGGGGAATATTCATTCAATGTGAAGCCAAATAACAACTTTTGCCTTAAAAGCTTTGGGAATCAGAATATTCAATGTGCACTGTTTATAGGTTTGTTTGTATATGTAAAAACCCTAAAACAATTGAAGAATGAAGACAAACCTTCATGCACGGGTGGGACAGAGGTGTCATTACGTGGATCTTCATGACGGGGAGGTGGGTCTTCATACACTATCTCTTCCTCTTCCTCGTCGACGTCATCGTCTTCTTCATCAGCCTCGTCGGTGTCTTCTTCATCAATGCTCCTAGCACGCATTTGCCTGTCCTCTTCTGCCCACCGGAGAAGCATATCGTCCTCCAAAGAAGCGTGATGGGAGTTAGACGGCCCACAACCATTAGTGTTCTTTGCCATCGGAAAACCCTTTTCGAAGAAGAGCTCTCCGGCGGAAAATGCCTATCCGGCGTAAATAACAATAACATAACACTAAAAGGAATGGGTAGAGAGAGAAAAATCCAATGCCGGCGACGTGACAATTGTCAGATGGGGCCCGCATGTTCCATCACCAAGTACACAATTTCCCGCCCAAACACGTGCGATGGACCTGCGATGCGGGGACCACACTTTCCGAGTACTAAAAATGCCCTTTCTAACATATTCACTCCTCTCTCCTCCTCCAACGGACGGATTTCATCGACATCCAATCGGACGGTCAGGGCCGTCTCAGCTGCAGCTGAGATATTAGCCTCTCTGCCCATTAGCCGCACTGAGATTCAATGGCTGGAGATAGACGAAGAAGGACCAATACCATGCGATGACGACAATGTTCATGGCAAGGAGCTAAGTGGCTGTGGATAGGGATGGCAATTGATACCCTACCCTAGGGTATCCTACCCTACCCTACCCGGTCAACGAGGATAATACCCTGTGTTACTGGGTAAGGGGAGGGTAAGGGTATTCACTTAGTTGAAAAAGTAGGGTAAGGGTAGGGTAAGGATATGACCAAAACCCTACCCGCAAAATACCCTACCCTTAACCTCACTATAAATCTAAGTATTTTTTATGTAAAATTACCAAACAAACTATTGTCGGTCGTTGATTCGTGAGATGATTCACAATTAACTAATATAAAAGCACATTATAACAATTAATTATTCACTACACATGATTCAAGTTTTGATTTAGAATCTTAGTAATCTTAATGGTAGTATGGTATATTTGGTTTTGACACATAGGATAGAACACTTCTCACAAATTTCCACATCATCATTCAATTTTTAAATCAAAATTCAATTATTTCTCTTTCTTTTTATTAAATGTTGAATGTTCCAAAAAAAAAATACTTTAATGAAATTATAAATACTATAATGTTCGAATATACTATCTTAACATAAACTAATATATAAAAAATAATTTTAAATTATAATATTTTATAAAAAATTATTACATTTTTTTCTAGATATAGAAATTTTATTAAAGCACTTTCTTATTCACTTCGACAAAAACAATCATTCTATCATAGCTGTATAATTATATGGTGAACACTCCGGTGCACCCGCTTGCGTGTCGCGATCTCATCCGTCCGTTCAATCAACGGATCTCAAGCCTTTGAATTAAATAGGATTAAATTAATTAATTTTATTATTATTCTATTCACACAGGACCTATTACATTTAAGTACCTATTATTATACATAATTGCAAAATTAACTTAGTGAAAATAAGTTAACCCACGTTATCTTTATCTTTCACCCATTATCTTTATCGTTATCGTTATTTTTCTAAACTGAAATCCATTACCCTCATCTTTATCTCGGCCACTACCCTTATCTTTCTCATCCGGCGTTATCTTTATAGTTTTCTTAGCCCTCTCCCACAAGCGATTTCGACGACTCCTTACCTCCGATCCATTCCCGGCCAACGACGCATCCTTACCTCCGCTCCAATCCCAGCCACCGACGACTCCTTACCTCCGCTCCAATCTCGGCCAAGATCCATTCTTCCCCTGCTATTTCACTTAGTTTTCAGGCGAGCCGACCCAACTCCATTCTTCCCCGACTATCTCACACCTCTGGAGCGATAGGATCGCTGCTTAGCACCACTATTTTGTACCCGCTTGATACCTGTAAGACCATGTATCAAGCTGAAGCTCGCGCTCATGGCCACCGCAGATACAAGTTTCTTTCTTGTTCTTTCTATCTCTCTGTTTGTTGATCTGGACGGCAGAGAGGTGGCGGAGAATCGTGATCCTGTTGTTTTTGGATTTGATTTTGTTGAATTGGGTCGAGTTCTATGATTGGTTGTGTTAGCTCGATTGAGGTATGAAGATGACTGTGGATTAGAGATTGTGACGCGAGGGTTTTGGGTTTTTAGCTTGATCTGGTCGACGGCTACGTGTTGAATCTGAATTTTGGCTGAGAATCGTGATCCTGTTGTTTCTTTGATTCGATTTTCCTGAACTCGGTCTTGTTCCGATTGTTTGGAAAGCTGTGTATGCTATGCTAGCTCAATTGAGTTGGATGATTTAAAGGTGTGGAACTGTTCGTTGAGATTATGACAGAAGGTTTTGGGGCTTAAGTTATGACAGCAAATTGAGTATGTTCTTATGATATAGAAATGATGATGATGATGAGGTTGATAGTTCAAATGTTTAATGGTAGTAAACACTTTTGAAGAAAATCGTGACAGTTTGGATGAATCGTGTTGTTGTTCATAGGTGATATAGGGTTGTTTTGTTGATTGATTGATTTCAACTCTGAAGATGATTGCTTCATTCACGATTCTCGGTCTCTGTATGCTGTCAGATCGAGAATCGTGATCCTGATGCGTGGATTCGATTTCCTGAACCGGGTCTGATTTTTATTTCCTGGGAAGCTGTGTTTGCTAGTTTGATTGCGGTAGATAGATGATTTCCAGGTGTGGAACTGTTTGTTGAGACTATGACAGAAGGTTTTCGGTCTTTAGCTTATTCTGATATGATGATTGAAAATTCATCTAATTGTTATGAGAATGTAAAGCTGATAACCCGTAACTCGTGATTTGTTCTTGAGTGCTACAAGTTTGTTTTTTTCTGATTGATTTCATCTCTGAAGAAGGCTGCTACAAGCTCCCTGAGATTTCGGTTGTGTCCGATACTTTCAAAAAGAATAAGGATGGTGAGCAGTCTGCTGCCGAGATGGCTTTGAAGAAGGTTCTGATTATCGTTCTCTTTCAGTAGGCTTTTCATCTTTCGTATTGAAATACATTTGTTTCAACTCTGCCAGCTGTGGATGAATATGTCTATTTTATGAAAGCGAAAGTTGAATTTGGTTATGCATTCTTGTCGGGTGTTTTTTCTTCTTCCTTTTTTTGTTTTCTCTGATTGGGTTTCTTATGTCTGCTATTTGTTATTTTCTGTTGCAGCTAGGTATCAATCCTACAGCTGATAATCCAACTGCCTTGGTCTTTTCGAGATGGCTGATTTTTGCGGCCTTGAGATCGACGGTTCCAACGATGGCGGCACTCCGAGATCGACGACGGTGGCTCCAATGGTTAAGGTGAGTGGAGATAAGAATGAAGGGAAACAAGAATGAAGGGATGAAGAGGAGAAGAATAGAGAAGACAGAGAGATTGAGAGAAATGAGAGGAAGAGGGGACGACCCCGAAAATAGAGAGAAATAGAGACTAAATTTTATCTCAATTTTTTGCTTATATACCTAGCTCTTAGGATTAGGGTTTCAGTTGTGTGTTTACGATTTTACCCCGACCTGCAGTGATGGCTTTTAAAATATCTTTTGGCCTTTTGGTCTTTTTGAACCCTCTTGCATGGTTGCGTTTATCGATTCGCGGGTGAACCAGCCGATTCCCACTCGAATTATTGAACAAAGATCAATAATTTGCTAGCCGAGAATAATTTTCAACTTCATTCTAATTTTTTAGTCTGAAAGAGTGATGTTGGTTACAATCTAAGTAAAAATAATGTTGATTAGTCATAATTTGGAACTTATTTTTTTTTCTTGTGTAATCTTCACAATAGGTTAGGATTATAAAATCCAATCTTAAAATCTCACTAATCTTTAGGAGCTAGTAACAACTGTTCTACACCGGTGAAATACGTGAAATTTTGCAACTAAAATAACTCTAAATTCTTTTAATCTAAACCATCCTTCAAAAGATTAGTAATGATTCGCTTCACATTAGTAGAACTCGCGAAAATCCCGAAATTCAACACCTCATTTAAAACCCTTTTTACCCGTAAGGATTAGTAACGAATGTTCTACACTGGTAGAATTCTTGAAATTCCCAACTTGAAATAAAGCTAATGCTAAAATCCTCCTAATTAAAAGGGACTATTAACGATCATTTTACACTAGTAAAAACTCATGAAATTTTCCGTCTCAAAATGAATCCAGCCAAAAAAGTTTAAATTAAGAGAATTAGTAACACAACTTTTACACTAGTAAAATCCGTGAAACTTCCCGAGTAGAACCTAAACCACTTTCATCGTGGGAATTAGTAGCGGTAGCCTCGACACAAGAAGTGGCGCGTAAAAATCTCCCAGTTCAAAGAATATCAAACAAAAATTAACTTTAAAACTTGAAATCAAACTCAATCCGCGTTTTCTAAAACCCGATCTACGCAGACTTTTATCTCAATACTAATTGAATTGTGTACGTAGGCAGTCGAAAGACACAAGTCCACTGTTTAAAAAAAACAAAACTCTTTTTTTTCTATAAACAATAAAATAATAAATATTAGTAGTGTTAGTCTCTACAGCTATAGAGACGCACAAACCTCTTTCTTCCCTAAAATAACATTTCTATGAAAGGTGAGCCAAAATTAATAACTTTTTAAAAAAATACAGTGTGAGAATAGTAACGTCAGACTTAAGACTACTAAAGTCATGTAAATCACTCACAACCTAAAAATTAAAATATTTTAAAAATACCAAAAAATAACCTGCGACCACCCGGTTGCAAACCAACACAAATCAACTATTCAATCGAACTATATAAAACTCTTAACAAAGTGTGATGGATTCATGTGGTTTGTGTTCATCATTTTTCGTAAGTTGGATATAAGTAACTTCAAGTCATCATAAACCATAACTCGTAACCCGTAAAATTTTGTAGTCATCACACTTATGTTAAATCTAAATTCCAATTCCAAAATGTGATCAAGAGACAAATTTAGGTGACAACTAGGTATCTCATACAGATGAGATACCTAGGTGATTAATGTAAAGTAAGTGAAAAAGAGTTATTCTGGTAGCTCTAAGTGGTTGCACGATTTGTCATCATTCAATTGGACGGGTTAGATTGGTTGGGCGGACGGGCTCATCAACGTGGGGGTATATCGGGGAATTTATTCATCATAGTATGAGTATATTATATCATAATTTGCATAGTTTGCAGGTTTTTGCGATATTAATAAAATTAGACTAACTTTGAGATGTTGGCTTAAAGTCAACTTATTTTATGGGTTGGATGTAGTCAGTTTTTTTACAGCTCCACATTTAAGGGACTTTTTCAAGTTAATGGATGTAGTCGTGCGGAATTGCGTGCGGACTAGTAGGTGTGGAAATTAAATTAGTTAATGTTTATTAGTTATTTTCAAATTGTTTTCTTGTAAAAGTGCAGGAATTGCGTGCGGACTAGTAGGTGTGGAAAAGATTGTCATATCCCAAAAATAAAATAAAAATTACATTCTTCAAAATGATTACAACTTTTAAAATAGTTCTCAAAGCTTCAACGCTCGAACATGTTCATTAATGGTTGATCTCGAAGTCTAGCACATATTTACAAACGTGCTTCGAAACTTTGCACCAAAATACCATTACCTACCCCAATTATGGACGAGCTCACCTACATTGAGACGATTTCGTAATTGTTTCTGCACGTAGATCACACAGGTTCTAATAGAAATTGAATCAAAATTAAAATGAGTGAGTCATAGTTATATGAGACCGACTCAATTTAACAATACAGAATTTTGGTTCGCAAACCATAATTTGAATTAGGAATATTGATTTTTTGGGTAGATTCCACTCTCATATGCTATAGTTTGTTCGACTTCAATTTACATGAATCGCTAAACAATAATTTTGAATTAGGAATATTCACAAGTGTTGTTTGGCGGGAACGATGCGCTCGTATCTATGGCATACTACTTCACACACACTTACTGAGAAGATTAGTAAGAATCTCCGCCTCTTTGCTTTAGGAAGAGTGAGTGAACAAGTTTTTTTAGATTGTACATATGCTATGGTTTGTTGGATTTAAAATTAAATGAATGTCCATGTATCTCACACAATTTTTTACTTTTAAACGTACAAAATATTTTATACAAAATGTGTATAACAAGCTAATAAATAGGTGAATTTTTTGATAACTTCAAAATCAATTCTAATATCTTTTGGGAGAATAAATCATAATATCACGCATAACAATCCCTTTGGGTACTAATCAACAAGCTCAGTGAATATTTAGGCTAAAATTTACGAAGGTACAATAACAACTTGATCCTAATTAACCGGTTGAGCTTAAAATTGTGGTTCATACGTCAGTGAGGAAAACCTCAAATGTATTAATTCGAAATAAATTGTTAATTCGTGAGATTAATTTACCCCGATTGGTGGAAATGAGCTTTCAGGTTAATGAATTCAAATCAATTGACATTTGAGGCCCTAAATCAATTCGACCAAACAATTAGTCCGACCCAAGAATTTAAATTAAACTTTGGGCCGACCGGCCTTTAAACAAATATCAAAAGTTGGCCTGAATCCGTTCCAGCAGCTACAATTATTTTGATGGGAAAGGTTTGGGAAAAAAAATTAAGATAATTAATTCTCTGAATCCGTTCCAGCAGCCCGTTCTTAATGGTGTATCATGCATTAATTGCTAAAAATGACCCTTAAATAAAGGGTTATTAAATAAAGAGTTGTTCCTAAAATCAAGCATAATAATCCTAATATCAATCATAACAATCCCTTAAATAAATGGACATTAAATGTTTACGTAATAATTAATAGAGTCGTACACAATTGTGGTAACTAATTAAAATAATTAAAGAATTGAGTTCTACACAATTGTGGTAACTAATTTGATTTTGCGGTAATTATTCAATCTCTAATATTTCATTAAATTCTACTAATCAAACCGAAATATTCCCTTTATATGAACAAAAGTAGATTAATTTAACCGATGCTCAAAATTGAACAACAGTACTACTTGTGCTTGTACTTGTACCATTGTTTCCAGAATAGCACCTAATATGTAGGCTGAATCGTGAAATGATCGGCATAACTTATAATTTTACAACGATTTAAGCATTCAATCGTATACCGTATATTGTTAGTTTCACGAATTCAATCTCCTCCACGACTCTGGTAAAAAATTCCTGCAACCAGATTCTTTCTTCTTCAATCTGCAACTTTGACTTTAGTGGACCAGAAGAAAAGGCAGCATCCCTCACTCCTCCGCCTGCATTGTCAAAACCCAGTTCAATTACACTAAGCAATTGCATCCATCCAGCTTCTGTTTCATCATACTCTGTTTCGCCATCAATGTAACCCATCAATTCGTCAAATTCTAAAGGAAACTGTGATTTGAAAGAATAGATTGACAATCAAATGAAGAAAATTAGAAAGGAGCTTAATTAATTACCTGTTGTTGTTGTTGTTGCTACTGGTATTTATGCTGCTGCTTCTACTGCTGCTCCCATGGCTGCTACTCTTTGAACTTCTACTGTCACTATAGCTGCTAAATCCTGCAAAAGTCTCGCTCTCATCCTTCCACCATCCCTCCGCCGCCGCCTCCTGATTTCCCAGTCGGGGAAATTCGTCCGTCTTTCTGGTTTCCTCCCTTGCCGCCGGCGTACGGATTTGTTTTCTTCTTACTACCATTTCTTGATCTCAGGGAAGAAACAGGAAGACCCATTTTCAGTAAGAACCCACCGTTGTCTAGGCTCCCACTTCTACTAATCTTCGCTCCAGCCACCGGATTATTACTCACCGCCCAACGAACCTTACCTCCTCCGCCGCCGCCGCCAACGTCGCTTAATTTCCTGTCGACGGCGGCGGGGGGAGGATTTTCAATTCCGATCTGGTACTGATGCTCCACAAGATCCTTGAGGGAGAGCTCGTAGCAGCCCTCTGGCATCCTACTCACCATCTCCATCAGCTCCCTCTGTCTTCTGGCGATCGCCTGAGTTCTCGCAGTCGGCGAGAGGCTCCGGTAATGGGCCAGATCACTACCAGATGATAACGATGACGTATGAGGAGGCGGGCTAGCAGCCCTCCACAGAGGTGGCGTAGAAGCTCCGGAGGAGTAATCGTCACCGTCATCAACAAGGCGAGCTTCCTCGCCGGAAGGGTGACTCAACGCCGGCTCCAAGAGTTGTCAATAAGGACGACGAAGAAGAGGAGAGTTAGAAGGGGAAATTTCCAGAGGATAAGGGCTAAGGATGATTGAGGATTGGAGCGGCGGTAGTCGGGAAAGGAAGGATGATTGAGGAGAGCGGTGGGATTGGAGCGGCGGTGGTCGGGGAAAGAAACGATGATCGCGTTCGGCGGTGGACATGGAAGATAACGGATTGTTCGGGGGGGATAACGGGGAGGGGTAGATAAGTTGGGGGGAGATAATGGGTTATCACTGTCAGTTGGGAGGGGGTGGAATACGGTTCAGTGGGGGGTATAATGGGTTGTCAGTGGGGGTAGTATAACGTGTGTCAAATGGATAGATATTGTGAGGGAGATAACGTGTGGGTTAATTGAAATCAGCTTAGAAAGTTAAAAGTTAGTTTTGTAATTTTGTGTAATAATAGGTACTTATATGTAATATGTTCTGTGTGGAATAGAATAATAATAAAATCAATTAATTTAATCCTATTTAATTTAAAGTCTTGAGATCCATTGATTGAACGAACGGATGAGATCGCGACACGCAAGCGGGTGCACTCGGTGCACCCACCTACCTAGGTGCACCGGAGTGTTTTCCATAATTATATTTATAAATTATAGACATGAAATAAACATGATATTTTATAAATCTTGAAAAGTTAAATAGAAAAATTATTCAATAAAATGTTAGCAACTGTGGTTAAATGACGATAATATGAATAACTATATGTGTGTGATGGTAACCCGTAATACTTGGGGAAACAAGCATAGTATCAATTTGGTCGTGCTTGATGCTCCAACCTATGATTTTGCTGACATATGTATTAATCGCCTAAAGCGATCGATTGTGTCTGACTAATGAAAAAATTTGACTGAAAAAATGTTGGAGATCATTGTATGGCGACGAGAAGCTAGACAAGGATAAGATTTTGAATATGGATATATGATTCTCATCCGGCACTGATTTTTCAATTCGCAACACATGAATTTTTACAAATATGTATATATTTCTTTCTGACTAAATTTAATAAGTAATATATATATATATATATATATTATGTTTGAAATGAAACATATTCGTACCATTCCTCACACCTAAATCTAATTAGGGATGGAAGTCAACCCGTACGAGTCTGGAAATTTTGGATTAGGGTACCCGTAACCCGTACGATTTAAACTCATACTACCCAAACTACCCGTTCTACTATTTCCAAGATTCAAATCCAAAATAATGTATATAAAAAGGAACTACGTTCAACACCATTACAATAATATATATAAAAATGAAATATGTTCAGTTTGGCCATCTCTAATAATGCAAGTAATAAATTAATATTTAGTCGTTTCATATTCTCCTCATGCTAATTTTTTTTTTCATGCTGGAAAAATACATAAAAAAGTAGAAGTCATAAACTTTTGGTACGTAGCTGCTCACTATTGACTCCATGTTATGAATAAGATATTCATTTGAGGTGTGCCATATACAACTATATATGTATAATTCCATTGGGGATATCATATCATATAACATATTGGATTTAAATTGGAATAATATGTACGTAGTATAGGGTACCTGAACCCGAAATCGTTCAGGGTTAGGGTACCCGTAAGTCGTAACGTAACCCGAACAGGTTCCGGGTTTGGGATGAGTTTCAAGTAATAGGGTACCCGTAACCCGTGACAGTTAGGGTACCCAAACCCGCCCAGTTCTCCAGCCCTAAATCTAATAGCTTCCAAAAAATTAAAATATTATATGACTACCATTGTTAAATAAAATTCCCGACCAAGAGGTCGGTTCAAAACTAGTGTATAATGATGATGAAAGTAGAAATTGATCGTAATATTTGTATAACATTTACTTTATTGACTAATTTATATATATCTAGTGCTTATATAATAATTTTCATTTTATTTATGTGGTTGAGAATGATGTGTTTTGGTATAATCATTATTGATAAAATCGTGTTATAATAATATATTAAAATATATAGGGTACCCATGAACCCTATGGGTATTTGTAGGGTAGGGTAAGGTTAGGATAGTTGAGAACTCGTAGGGTAAATGGTCGGGTATTTTCCAAAGTTATACCATGAGGGTAAGGGTACCACTACAAGAAACAAGCTTTATTAGTCACGGTTTTTGGGCCTTTTAGTCACGGTTTAGTAAACCGTGACTATAATGGCCATTTTTGTCACGTTCATGAAACCGTGACTAAATTTTTGTCACTGTTTCAATAGAAACCGTGACTAAATTTAGTCACGGTTTCACATGAAACCGTGACTAAGAATGTCCATTTTAGTCAGGTTTATTTTAAAACCGTGACAAATCAAGGGACCAAATTGTTCTATTAAAATTTCAGTGACCCAGTAGTTAATTTTATGAATTACAGGTCCAGACCCTCAACTTCTTCGAAATGCAAAATGATCCATGATTTTAGAATGTTAACAAGATATCCCAATTAATTGCAAAACTAGTCACTGAATTTATTTATTGTGTCAAAATAACCTATTACATTTTTAAGTAACAAAAAAAATTACAATCGCCGTTCGATCGCCGCCGCCGCCTTCGATTCCATCGCGCGCGCCGCCGCCTTCGATTCCATCGCCACCGCCGCCCTTCGATTCCATCGCCGCGCCGCCTTGATTCCCATCGCCGCGCCTGCCTTTGATTCCCATCGCCCCGTCGCCGCCTTTGATTCCCATCACTGCCGCCGCCGCCTTTGATTCCATCAGTCGCCGCGCCTGCCTTCGATTCCCATCCGCGCCCGCCGCTGCCTTCGATTCCCATCGCCGCGCCGCCTTCGATTCCATCGCGCCGCTGCTTCGATTCCATCGCCGCCGCAGCCTTTTATTCCATCGATGCCAGAAAGTATGAAGAAAGAAGAAGAAGAATGAAGAGAAGAAGAAGAAGAAGAAGAATGAAGAAGAGAATGAAGAAGAAGTACAGAAAGAAGAAGAATGAAGAAGAAGGGAGAGAGATCTGATTTAGGGAATAGGGAGATGAGGCCTGATTGGCTGAATCTTGTTGGCACGGATTGCCAACTTGGAGAGAAGCCTCAACATTTAATTTAGTCACGGTTTACCTGTAAACCGTGACTAATTTAGTCACGGTTTCAAAAACCGTGACAAAATGGTCACGGTTTCATAAAACGTGACATTTAGTCACGGTTCTTAAAACCGTGACAATTTAGTCACGGTTTTTATAAACCGTGACTAATTTAGTCACGGTTTCAAAAACCGTGACAGATGTTGGATTTTCTTGTAGTGTACGGTTGACCTCATACCCTGACCCTACCCTATCCATTGCCAAGCCTAGCTGTGGAAGATGAGGGAAAATGATGGTAGGGGGATACAACAACTCATCAAGGACGAAAGAAGGCAGATTTCGGTTGTCACCTTTAACTGATAACAACGGTGAGTCAGGCGAGAGTGACGACGGTTAGGTGGCTTAGAGATCTCGATTGTTGCTAAAAAGAACTAGGACTACTGGGTTTAGGGTTTGTAAAGAGATTAGGTTTGAAAATTTTGGTTTGAGATTGATTCGACTTGAAATGATCCATAAAACTTATTTTATTATATTTTTTATGATGTGGTAGTGGTGAAATGGCAAAATAACTAAAAAATGTTGCCGCCAATGAGTGCAAAATCGAATCTTAACACGATTCAAAACTTCAAGATCACTGTGTAATATTTTGAAATTTCAATATCAGTTCATAACTCAGACCCAAAATTTTAGAACTTTAACAACTACATTTTTTTTAATTTGTATTCAAACATTCAAATTTCACATAAATTAAGTCGACGCTAATAATGTAATTTGAAAAAATTGGTGTATAAATAATAATTTTTTTTTGGTAAATGTATAATGAGTAATTATGCTGTAGTTGGTGCTTTATAAGGATTTTTCTGCCTAAAAAAATTTGACATTTACACCTAGATGATTTTTTCCCCAAAAAAATACCATATTTAACGGGTGCAGATGATTAAAATTTTCCTTCTCTTCGTTCTTCGGCCACGTTCAGCTTCAAGGCCTGCTTCTTCTTCACTGCCTCATCATCCAACTGCGAATTCTCTGATACTCTTGACAATTGCTGCCCGAGAAACGGACCACGTGGCACTTGAAAGCGACTTATCTTAGTACTACCATCTCTACAGTTCCCGGACCCCGGCAACACTTGGTTTAGCCCTAATATCCGAAAAGGAAGGGAAAGGATTGGAAAGATGAAGCCACAAATGAAGCTGAATGCAATTAGATCAGGGCTGGTGGTAATAGGCGCTTTGGCTTTCGGATATCTAACAATGGAGATCGGCTTCAAACCATTCCTCCTCAAAGCCCAAGAAGAGGAGCGGCTGAAACAACAAGAAGTTCTTCCTTCGGATAATTCCCCAACCCACGATTCCTACTAATTTTCCAGGTTAGTCCCTCAATTAATATCAGTGTTATTTCTCTAAGATTGATATTCCATACATATACTCACTTCGGTCCCTTTCCTTATTCCAGTTTTTTTATTATTGATGCCTTAATGTGGGGGATTTCACGGTGTAAGTTCTCAAAGTTACAAGCTTTTTCATGTGGGGTAATTGGATTCGAATTGCTCGAACATTCACTGTTGTGATGTGGAGCTGAAACTTAAATTCGTCTCTCTGAAACTGAGTTTGGGCCAAAATTGGTGGCAGATGGATGGTTGGGATGAAGATGATGATTAATAGGAAATGGCTGCTGCTCAACTCCTGTACTGTGTTGTTTATCCAATTCACTGGTCTTGTATGCATTGTGACGGTGATGCAATTATGCAACTGTTGGGGTATTTTGTTTAGTTGGATGGATAATTGTTCCAAACTCATTTAGTTTATAAGTTTGTATGAGCCTGTGATGAACCATAATGTTTCCTCTAGACGCGTATTCAAAGATCCTGCAATTGGGTTCCTGGTTGATATTTTCTGTTTCTTGCTTTAAATTAAATTGTTCAAGCTCTGGTTTGGCTGTGTCACTCAGACTCATGTTCAATGTGTAGAAGGTTTGCCATTGAAGACTTTGCTATCCTGTTCTTTGTGTCTGAAAACTCTTGGTTTGCTCTCTGGTGCTGTCTAGTTTAGAATAGTTAAACTTGACATTTCCCTTTCTTCTTTGAACATGTTTTTCCTTTCTAAAATACTTCTCTTCTCACATTGTTTGCAAACTTACTTTCAAATGTCTACTGTCCTCGACAAAAGCATGTTTTATAGATATACATATCGCACGTTCATCATTAAATCTCTTCTATATCAGACACCCACTGCTATAGCTACAAATGCCTAGTATTTAATTCATAAGGAGTAGCCAATCCATCATCCTTTTAGGTATTTATTTTCTCGTGAATGAATACATCCAGTTACTATCCCCCAAGTTGAGATGTGATATATGGAAACTATACCATCCTAGATTCGCCTGCCCCTCAAGCATCCCGCAAAGGCCATAATCAAGTTATTAGTAATAATAGGCTCCGAAGATGAACACAAATTAAATACAAGAGATACACCAGGAAAATGGAAAATGTTTCAATAATGATAAGATTAAGAAGCATCAAGGATTCATGAATAATAATTGCTTACTCTTTGCATCTTCTTCACCCGTTAGTCTGTTCCCTGTTCATAGCTTTCTGATTTTCTCTCGTAATCTTCATTTTACCTGACTAAGCTGTCTTTCCAGGCAAAGCAGCTGCTTTTGCATCTCCAAAAGTATAGAATCCTGAACTCATATTTCTGGATTTGTCCGGCAGTGATTCAATTTCTGTTTCGCCATGAATGATGTTTCCCTTGCACACTATACTTTCTCTTTATGTTTAGTTGCCTATTTCTCCCCCTCCCCCACTCTTCCCTGCGAAACCCATTTCCTTAAAATCTCGTTTTTCCAGTAACAGTAAACAATCTGCTGCAAGAATAGCAAGTGATCATGCATTCTACCAATTTTTTTAAAAAGTTCAAGCACTTAAGGCTCTACGAGCTATTCTAATTCTCTCTTTCTTCTACTTCCATTACAGGGGAGTTGTTAGGAAAGTGTACAGAGTTACTATGAATTCTGAGAGGTTTATGTGGATACAGTTCAGTAATAACAGCTTCATTGAGAAGGAAAGAATTGATTTTTTGCTAGAAGGGGGAAATGGATGCGTTGTTTTGTTAGGGAGTGGGTGTGGGACAACGATTACCTTTGTGTCAGTCCAAGGATGGCAACTTTTTGGATGAAGGACGCCTGATATGTTCTACACCAAATGGAGATGGCAGCCGAAGCTTGCTAAGGTAAAATATTAACTGCTTCCCCTCTTGCTGAGAGAAGCGGTGGGAAGACAGAGAGGGACTGAAGGAGCTAAAAATGTGAAGTTTGGCTCACAGTTTTTTTTAATAAAATTGAGATATGTTCATCCAAGTTACTTACCTCCATCCATTAAGTTGACAGGAACATATGAAATTTCATTGGAAAGTACTTGATGAAGGAAAGAAGCAGATAACTTTTTTTCTTATTTTGTTTATTGCTGAATGATGTACACTAATTTGTATGAAGTTTCACCCCTGAACCGACCTTTATTCAGTTTCTGTGAGAAACAAACTTTGAAAAGAAAGTGCCAGTTTTTGCAGATTTGAGGGAAAGTTGATGTAGAGAAGCTTAGAAGTTAGAATCAAACGGCTTGTGTTCGATGGGGAGGAATCAATGGGAATCCATGTTGTTGTTCTGGTTATGTATGTTGTCTTGTGCAGTTCCTAACATGGTTTTATTCGAGTATTTTTCTCATCTAAATTCTTAGTAAATATGAAGTCTGAGAATACTGTCAATTGAGATTAAGGAATTGGAAGAAGCTTCGGTCCTCCCTTGAAACCTAGATATGCAGAACTAGCTCACCACTGTACATGGTGTTTCTTATCGCACTTAGCCGAGTCGGTACAGAGATAGATGAAACTAGTGTTATCAATCGTAAAGCTTTCCTTCTACCAAAAAATCTCATGGCTGATATTTAGCAGGTGTGCAATAAGTTTCTTTGGGGGAAGATTGATGGCGGTAAGGCAAAAATTTCCTAGAAACAGTTGCGATACCTAAAGTTGAAGGTGGTGCAGCAGGTATTAAAGACATCCACACTGGAATGTTGTCAATGTTGTCCGTCACTTATGGAATATGTTTATAAGAGGGGGTTCGCTTTGGATTGCTTGTGGAATATGTTTATAAGAGGGGGTTCGCTTTGGATTGCTTGGATTTTCAAGTACCGTATTAAAGGCATGCAGGTGCTTATGGGATGTTAAAGCTGACTATGGGTCTTGGATTTGGAAGCGAGTAATGAAATTGAGACCAGTTGTGAAAGATTATATGACAACTGATAGTAATGGTGATCACTACTGGAACGACAATGTTGTGGTTAAGTTCAAGCTGAAACTTATTTGGGATGATATCAGGGAGAAGAAGTCTGTAGTTTTCTGGAGTGATTTGGTGTGGTCTAGCTTCATAATCCCTAGATTTAATTTCATAGCATGACTGGTGATGGTTGACAGAATCACTACTAAAGAAAAGGGGGGCCAAGTGGGATGCAGGGGTTGACACTAACTGTGTACTTTGCCAAGAAAAGCTACGGACTGATAATTAGTTAATTAGTAATTAGAAACCCCACAGGCCACATGACATGTATATAGTTTTAGAAGATGGCGGATACGTGATGCTGCTTCTGCTTCTGATTCTGATTCTTGTAAGCTGTGCTTTACTGCCCACATTTATGGTTTATGTGTTTTTTTTTTTTTAATCTTATTTAAGTAAGAGACATCATCAAATTAACAAGGTCGCCAACTGCAAAATCTTGTCTTCCTAGGTATTCCCACAAGCTAATTAAGCTTATATTTTTTACAGCTTGCATGGACTTAGAGCAGAACAACTTTTAATTAACACCCCCCCACATGAATGCATCCTTTATTTTGTTTAATATCATCCGGCCCTCTATTGTACTTGTTCCACTCTCGTCGCCTGAAACAATGAGGGAGTCGACCCGGTCGCCTAAGTGACTCCGAATCGCCTCGCAACAAGAGAGTGAGGGCAGTAATCAGAATAGAGTGTGGGGAATGAAATGGACGATGATGCAAGAGACTGTACCTAGGGATTGCTCCCAGAATTTGGTCGTGTCCGCTACCTGCTCCTCCTTCCTGTATTTATAGCCTGGCAAGCCTGCCAAGACCGTTAGGCAATTGGTACGGAGCTCGGCAGATTACGCCACGTGGCACTGAATCCTAGCCGTCGCTTGGTGAATACGAAAACTCTAGGATTGATCCGCGTGGCTCTTTTAGGGTTTTCCCAGGATGGTGGACGCACTGTCGCCTCATAGCTTCTTCTGGGCTTGTGCGCCCAGGCCCATCTTGTGCGCGATTCCAGGGCACCTGCTTGGTCAACCCTCGCTTGGGGTGTTGACTTTTCTCAATCCAGTGGGCCCCTTATGCGTCCAGGCCCACCTCCTAATTGATTTGGAGGCATCTACTTGGTCAACCCTCGCCTGAGGTGTTGACTTTCTTTGACTTGGTGGACCCCTTTTCCTATTGGGCTATCCGACCCCGGGTGGCCCATCATGAGCCCCCAAGTCCGTCAGTGTTCTTGTTATCAAGGACATTGGCGGATTTTCCCTATCCGTCGCTTGCTGCATTTTCCAGAGGAAACCTGCTTTATCAACCGCCGAGGGTCCTTCTAGTCTTTTCCTCCCTTACTAACCCCTATTTTGATCATTGCCTATTAAATAGCCCCTAGGGTTTAGTGGGGGGTTGCCCAATCGCTGCTTCCCTTTCATGCGTCTTTAAGACGCTTCCCTTCCTTCTGACGCATTCCGCCCCAACGGTCCTTTCATCAATCGCGTCGTTTCCTTTTCCCAATGTAAGCAACTCAAAAGTCTCTTATCCTTCTATATAAGGCGTCTTACTTTCGCCATTCATTCCCCCTCTTGTTCTCTTATTACCTAACCTTCCGTTCCTTTTTTCCACTCTCACTCTCCGTTTAGCTCTTCCGATTCCGACTACTCTTTTCTGCTTCCCGATGTCCGACGATCTTGACTACCTTCTCAGTTGCCCCGGTACGTTGCCCCCTCTTGCTTAAATCTTCTTCTTCTTTCATCATTAATCTCCTCCCCTGCTTTTCTAGCTCCTTTTTCATAAAGACGTCTTGTATACTAGCCCTTTCCCCCTTCTTTGGTTTTTACTTCCATCAATAATGCCGTCTTCCTCAACCGACTCTGAAAGAACTGTCTCCCGTTCACCTTTGCCGGACCTCTCTGAACCTCGGGAATGGGGCATGCACCAGCTCGGATTCATTCCTAGCTTTCGATCCTGGTCCGTAGATATGACCGCGCCTGTCACTAATCGGGCTACACCGTCAAATCTTGGAAGGATATGTGGTATGACGGTCTTGGTCGGGACCGCTACATCATTGGTCCAAGCTACTTCCCTTATCTCTCTGCCACCACCGTATGCTCCATTCTTCCCAGACTTGCACTCCCCACTCGCTGGGACTACGCTGCCTCTTCATACTTATCAACTATCGGCAATTGCCCCGGGGTTGGCATGGGATATGGACCGAAAGTTTTACCAACGGGCTGCGCTTTCCTCCTTCTCCCTTTGTTGTATCATTACTTCACACCCTAAAAGCCTCGCTTGGCGCCTACACCGCAACCTCCTGGTCTGTAATAGCCAGTTTTGAAGCTTCCTGCCAACGCGAGAAGATCACTCCCACCCTTCGTTTATTCTCTTTGATGTATAATGCCAAACATAACACCAACGGCTTAAGCTTCGTGAAGCGGGATGCTTACAAGAATGTGGGGATGCGGAAAACTGTAAAGCCACACCCCACTTGGTATCATTCATTTTTTTATTTTAGGCCAATGCCTGAAGACACTTGGATAACAGCTCTGCCCTCCTTCTGGTCGCGGGGCGACGCCAACAATTTTCCCCGTGGTCGCTCAATAACCACATTGGAGCGACAACTCCTGTCGCTCATTAACAAGGAAGATTTTGACCCGAGCGACCCTCCTACCCTGCACCGCCTTCTAGCGACGCTTCCAGGAGGTAGACAGGGCCTCCTTTTCCTGCATCCTCATCTGCCTAAATATTTAGTTTGCGAAAATTCCCCTCTTTCTCTTTCTCTCTCTTCTTTTTTTTTAAACACACCTCGTCCTAATTTCGTAACTTTCATGTAGGTATGACAGATATTTCAGATGTGCTGATTAGCACGTCGGCTCGAGGGCCTATCCAGGCGACCCAACCCCAATCTGAGCCCCCTGCTGCGACCGCGGACCCCCCGCCGTCTCCTAAAGGAAAGGGAAAAAAACGAGGGGCCTGTCGCTCTCGCGAAAAAAGATCGTCGCCTGTGTCCAAGCGACGGAGGTCATCTACCCCCGAACGTACAGAGCCCATCATCATTACGGACGACATTCCTGTGGAGCCCGTGGCCTCGCCTTTGAGGGATACTGTAGATCTTACTGGGCCCGGGCCCTCGCCTCTGAGGGATACTGCAGATCCTGTGTTACCACCTTTAAACGAAGAAGGCGACGCTGGTCGTCCACACCGCTCCTGATTCTGAACAACCGCCTCCCCCAGAAGTGAGGACACAAGACCCGGGCAGGCAAGAGACTATTTCCTTCCTCCACGACGACTCGCCTTTATCTCCCCACAATGATGAGGAAGGGCGTCGTGCCTTGTCTCATCGAGTTCAGGTGGACTACTCTGCGTCATCTTACGAGAAGCCGGACGGCTACTTCCCCATCGTCTACCCTCGACGCTCTCAGCTCTCTGCCGACGTGGCACGCGATATCGCCGAAGAGCTAACATCTGGAGTTTTTCAAGGCCTGGACGAGTTTGAAATTGGCGACTTCAACCCTGCCATGGGTAATGTCTATGTGAAGCACCATGAGGTTAGCTGCCACTATGCGACTTCGCTATACATCCATAGTATTTATGGTTTCAATACATATAATTTGTGTTGCCATTTCTTCATTGCAGATGCTGCTGTCCTTGAGTATTGCTGACAAGTCCCGCCAACTGCTGATGCACAAGGCACGTGAGCTCCGAGATGAACACACAGCTCTGCAACAGCACTTGGATACTGAAGAGGTAAGCTCATCGTGAATCGAAGTTAACTCAGTTGTTTCTATCATTGTAGTAACTAAGTTTTTATTTTTTTGTCAACGCGCAGTCCGCCCATCTATCCACCCGAGGTGAGCTAGCTCGTCTGAACGATGCTCAGGCGAATCTTCAGCAAGCCTTAGGCGAGGCTAACTCCAGCAAGGAACGCTTGACCAAAGATCTGTCACCCGCCAAGTCCCGTATCGCCCAACTGGAAAAGAGCCTAGGAGAAGCTAAAGATGCCGCTTCCTCGTCCGCGAAGAAGCTACAAGACCAGGAACTCCTCCAAGAGCGGATTCGGGATTTGACCAAAGAGCGCGATGCTACCGCCGAAGTCCAAAAGTGAGAGTCTACTCATTTGAAACGCATAGCCCTCCTTACTGAGGAGCAGGACAGAGTTAGGCGACAGGCTCTGGCGATGACCGTGGAGAAGGACAAGGCGCTGCAGACCGTGAAGGAGACTGAGGCCCTCAGTGCTCGTCAATATTCGACTGCCGTAGCACTTATCCGAAGATCAATTCCGGTGATCATGACCGCCGTCAAGCAAAAGTTTGCGGCTGTTGTGGGGCCGAACCCTCCGTTCCGGCGACGCGAATTCTTGGCAGTTGCTTTTAAGGCCGTCAACCGTCTGTTGAATGGGGTGCCTGATCCCAACACAGATATCGACTCTGAGTATATCAGTGTGATGAAAGAGGTACAGGCGGCTGACAAGGAGTATATCACCGCGGAGAAGATCCGCCGAGAGCGTGCGAAAGCTGAGGCGTCTGCCAAGTCTCGGTCGGAGGGTGGGAAGCGGGAGAAGGCCTCCGAAAAAAGCCTCGTGGTTTCACAGAGCGACCGGGGTCAATCGTCTGGACAAGAGAAATGAAGGGATTGCCAATAAGGATGGCAATCTTTATTATTATTTTTTATCCCCCTTTTTTTTGTACTTTGAAGACATGTCTGCGACCCTCTTATATTTTATATGCAAAACGTCTTCAATTTTATTTTCATCTTATAAGGTAAGCTCGTAAGTGATGTTTTATTAGTTCGAAAGCCTTAGCGCGATTGTCTTCAGCCATCATAGGCGACGTCTTGGTTCTTTTTAGCCTTAGCGATAGGTAGTTTGCTAATGAGCGACGTTTTATCTTCTTTTAATGCCATTTTTAGGCGACGCTGTTATTTAGGCCTTAGCTAAGTTTTAAACCTTGATGCCTCGTAGGCGAAACGAGTCCGTGGCGATTATGTGGATTCTTCGCTCGTGATAAGTTTCAGGTAATAACAATGGCGATGGTGAGATATAAATGATAAAATGAGTCGTCCAGCGATATAGCTATCGACGCTCTTTTTCATTAATTAGTGAAATGAGAAAACCATACATGCTCCTAGGCGACTACTCATGGTACTTGCGGAGATGCATCGCATTCCAGGTCCGGGGGATCTTTGTTCCATCCAGCCTGGCTAATTTGAAGGTGTTTGCTCCCATAACCTTCCTGATCTGAAATGGCCCTTCCCATCCAGGATCAAGCTTCGCGGCTCCCTCCGATGGCCTGAAGATCTTTCGTAGTACCAGATCGCCCAACTTAATGTGACGTGGCCTTAACTTTTTGTTGTACCGCCTGGCTATTATCTTTTTTTTCCGCTATTAACCTCATCTGGGCGACCTCGCACTTCTCTTCAACCATATCGATACTATGGACAAGGTTTTGCTCATTTTCCTCTGGGTCGTAGCTATCCAAACGGACGGAAGGTATCGTTATTTCCACCGGAAGGACTGCCTCTGATCCATAGGTCAATGTGTAAGGCGACTCGCCTGTTGACGTCTTGTAGATCGTTCTATGTGCCCACAGTACATGATCGAGCTCCTCAACCCATGTGCCTTTTTTGCCTTCGATCCGTCGCTTTAAACCCCGTAATATAAGCTTGTTTGCGGCTTCAGCTTGCCCGTTGGCTTGTGGATATGCAACCGAGGCGAATCGTAGAAGGATTTTATATTCTTGGCAGTACGCTTGAAAGCTCTGGCAATCAAATTGGGTGCCATGGTCACATATGATGCTGTGAGGAATGCTGAATCGTGAGATGATATGTTTGAATGTGAACTTCTCAATCTGTTTAGCGGTGATGCTGGCCGTCGCCTCAGCCTCAATCCATTTGTGAAGTAGTCGATGGCCACAATCAGGTACTTCCGCTTCCCAGAGGCTTCAGGAAAAGGTCCCAAAATATCCATTCCCCGTTGGGCGAAGGGCCAAGGGCTAACAATCGCCTGCAAAGCTGTGGAAGGCAATTTATGATAATCGGCATATTCCTGACACTTGTGACATTTTTTAACCAACTCTGTCGCCTCTCGTCGCATCGTCGGCCAGTAATAACCTTGGTACAATAAATTCTTCTCTAGACTTTAGAGCCTAAGTGCGTTCCACATACTCCAAAGTGTACTTCCCGGAGGCTATAATCAGCATCCACTGGTCCGAGGCATCTTAAATAAGGTCCTGCGGCGGACTTCCTGTAAAGATCGTCGCCTATTAAGGTGCATCTGTCGGCTCGTCGTCTTGTTTTTGTAGCCATCGCCTGATCCTCCGGGACTGTTCCATCCTTTAGGAACCTAATAATGGGGGTGCGCCAATCATCTTGTATGCCGTCATCGCCCTGAGTACCGTCGATCTGGAAGCATGTGTTTAGTTTTACTTCTTTCTCCACCGTCACCATCCTTATTTCCTCAAAATCAACCGCCGTGGCTAGCTTTGATAGCGCATCAGCGTGGCAATTCTCTTCTCGGGCGATTTGCACAATGTCCACTTTACTAAAATCTACTAGGGCTAGCTTTATCTCGTCAAAATATGGCATTAGTGACTCCTCTTTAATTTCAAACTCCCCATTTAACTAGTTAACCACCACCGCTGAATCGGAAAAAAAATTTCACATATTTGACCCCCATACTTCTTGCAATCCTAAGTCCTGCCTCCATCGCCCCATATTCGGCAGCGTTGTTGGTTCTAGGCGACGTGAAGCGCAGGGCGACCTCATGGATAGCTCCCTCTGGGCTTTTTAGTACTATGCCGGCTCTCAAACCATTTTTACTGGAGGCCCCATCTGTGAAGAGTGTCCAAGTTTGGTTCTCACCCTTTTCTTCTTGCACTGCCCCCTCTACAATAAAGTCGGCGAGAACCTGGGCTTTGATTGATGTTCTTGGTTTGTATCGGATGTCATATTCGCTGAGCTCAATGGCCCATTTTGCAAGTCGCCCAGCCACGCTCATCGCCCGCAGGGCGTTTTGTATTGGCAGGTTGGTTAATACTGTTATAGTATGAGCCTGAAAGTATGGTCGGAGCTTTCTTGCCGCGCATACCACAACATAGGCCATCTTCTCAATGGCGGGGTACCGAGTCTCAGCGTCGATCAACGTTTTACTTGTGTAAAAAATGGGGTGGTCGCTTCGTTCCTCTCGTCGCACTAACACCGCACTTACTGTTGTCGGCGATATCGCGATGTACATAAATAGCTCGTCGCCTCCTTGGGTGAGGCCAGCACCGACGGAGTGACTAGGAATTGCTTAAGCTCTTCAAATGCCTTATCACACTTGTCATTCCAGGCGAATTTTGACGCGTTTTTCAAAATAGAGAAAAATGGTGCGCATCGCTCTGCCGCTTTTGGAATGAACCGGTTGATTGCGGTTATTCTCCCGGCTAGAACTTGTACTTCTTTAACCGTTTTGGGTGGTGCCATGGCAGAGATGGCCTCCAATTGTGCTGGATTCGCCTCTATTCCTCGTCGAGTGACCAAGTACCCTAGGAATTTGCCTGATGTAGCCCCAAAAACACATTTTTGTGGGTTCAACCGCAACGCGTAGCGTTGTAAGGTTTCAAACGTTTCCTTCAAGTCGCTTAGATGATCGTCGCTCTTCTTACTCTTTACCAGAAGATCGTCGACATATGCTTCAAGGTTACGTCCCCGTTGCTTTGCGAAGACCATATCTATCATCCTTTAATAAGTTGCTCCTGCATTTTTGAGGCCAAAGGGCATAACCTTATAACAATAGTTCGCCATAGGAGTCATGAACGCTGTTTTCTCCTGATCCTCCTCATTGAGTGGTATCTGGTGATACCCAGAGAACATGTCGAGAAAAGACAACATTTCGTTATTTGCTGTGGCGTCGACTAGCTGTTCAATGTTCGGGAGTGGGTAAGCGTCTTTCGGACAGGCATCGTTTAGATTTGTGAAGTCGACACACATCCTCCACGCTCCCGACGATTTTTTAACCAGAACCACATTTGACAGCCATTCCGGATATTGAACCTCCCTGATAAAACTTGCCTCCAGTAATTTGTCTATCTCTTTTGTGACGGCAAGTTGTCGCTCTCGGCAAATATTTCTTCGTTTTTGTTGCACCGGGCGATAGCTTTTGTCGATGGATAAGCGATGCTTCACAATCGCGGGGTCTATCCCTGGCATGTCGCTGGGATGCCATGCAAATAGATGCGAATAATGCCTGATTAGTGTCAACATCGCCTGTCTGGCCTCTTGGCTTAGGTAAGATGACAGCCTCACTGTTTTCTCTTCGTCGCCTTCCCACAAAGTTACAGGGACGTCAGATTCCGATGACTGTAGTCTTTCTTTGTTCTCCGTTCCATCCTCCAGGTCGATTTTATAACATGCTCCTTTCGTTGCTGCCCGATAGCATCGCCTAGCCACCTCTGGGTGTCCCCAAGCGACTCTGACGCCCTCCTTTGTGACGAATTTCAGCACCTGATATACTGGTGAAGAGATAGCCCGAAAAGCAGCAAGCGCCGGTCGCCCCAGAATTATGTTGTACGAGGATCGACAATCCAGCACATGGAAATCTACTGACTGCACCGCTTTAACTTGCTCATCGCCGATCATGACCTGTAAAGTAACGATTCCTTTAATAGCACTTGGTGGCCAGAGAACCCTGTAATAGTTGTCTTTGTCGGTCTCAGGCTTGAGATGGGAAGTTTCATCTGCTGGAAAAGTTCCCAGAACAGGATATCAGCTGAGCTTCCTTCATCCACCATTTCCCGCTCCACTCTACTACGGAGCGTTACAATCTGAATCACCATTGCTTCCAGGTTGGGTCCTCCACTTTTAATCATGTCATCTTCCGTAAACATAACGGGTGAAAGCCACCGACCCTCATCGTTTATGATCAACACTTCCTTGCAATCGCTCGATTGTTTTTTGGTCGGACAACTCTCCCCTCCGAATATGGTCTGGTAAACCTTTGTGACTTCATCCGCTTCATTAACTTTTTTAGGAGCATCGCCCTGCGGTTCTTGCAATCGGGCGAAGACCGTTTTTCTAGGTTGGTCGCCTGGAGTCGGACTATCGTCTTATCGTCTGAGCTTCTTTCCTTCCGTTTGGTTTGGAGGATGAATTCTCGCAGACGACCTTCTTTGATCCATCGCTCGATCTAATTCTTAAGCTGCCTACACTCTTCCGTGGTGTGACCATGCGAGTCATGAAAGTTACAGAATTTCCAGGGATTTCGCTGCTCCGGGTCGCCTCGGAGTGGCTCGGGCCACTGAATATGATGGTCCTTATGTTGCATGTACAAGAATACCTCTTTCCGGGATCGGTTGAGTGGAGTATATTCTCGCCTGTCTTCTTGATATGTGCGTCTGTCATTGCCTTTTCTATCATCTCTGTACTCCCTTATTTCTGGGGATCGCTCAGCTCTCTGCCATCGCCCTCGCCTGTCATTGCTATCGCGTGGTACATCCATTTGTCCTTCCTTTCGGCTCTTCCTGCCGTCATCTCCTCCAATCTCCGCCAACTGTTCCTCAATGAGAATTATGCTATTTATCCTGGCTTCCAAGTTGGACAGAGTGGTGGGTTTTTTCTTCACCAATGCCTCCTTCAATCGCCTGTTGTGCGTCGCCTGGATCATACTTGCAGTAGCAATGTCTAAAGTGACATCTCTGACGGATTGTACTGTGCTGATCCATCTTTCAAAGAAATCTTTCAGCGGTTCCTCCGGCCACTGTCGTAAATTGACTAAGACCTGCACCGGGACTTTTCGGTGTCGCCTACTCTCATACTTTACCAAGAAAATTCTGGCAAACTCATCCCATGTATGAATAATTCCTTCTGGCAAACTCATGTACCATTCTCTTTCTGCTCCTCCGAGAGTGGCTGGGTAGGCCCTGCAGAATGCTGCATCACTGGCGCCTTGCATTTGCATGGCGATTTAAAAATTTTGCAGATGTTCCTCGGGGTCGCCTAACCCCAAATATTTTTCCATGTTTGGTGGGACCAAACCAATTGGCAGTGTCTCGGCGAAGATAGCCCTTGCCAAAGGTTGCCGAATAACCCTCTGTTCGACGCCAGTTTCAACTAGCGGTCGAAATGCCCGTAGCATTTCCGCGTGGGTGTCGTTGCCTAGGGCCGGAATATTCTGAGCTCTGGGTGCCTGTGCCTGTTGAGCGATGACTGTTTTTAGCAGTTGGGTAAGCTCCAAATTCTGCTTTTCCAAGACCTGAAAGCGTTGTTCAAGGACTTTATATGATTCTGAGCTCGGAGTTTCCTCATGCATTACACCTTTTCCCCTAGTGTCCCGTGGGATGTACGAGGAATCAGTATCTGTGTCTCTAGGCACTCCTTCCTCCTCCAGCTCATTCCTCAAATTCCTTCCCTCCAGATTTTGAGCTCCAGGATTCACGTACTTCAGCGGTGTTTCTTCCGCTCCCCCTTCAGGCTGTACCATTGACGCTTCCCCTCTTATCATTCTTCCTACATTCTCCTGCTCCATTGCTCAGTCCCTTTAGTTCTTGATTACCCCCTATCTGGCGCGCCAATTGTTCCACTCTCGTCGCCTGGAACAATGAGGGAGTCGACCCGGTCGCCTAAGTGACTCCGAATCGCCTCGCAACAAGAGAGTGAGGGCAGTAATCAGAATAGAGTGTGGGGAATGAAATGGACGATGATGCAAGAGACTGTACCTAGGGATTGCTCCCAGAATTTGGTCGTGTCCGCTACCTGCTCCTCCTTCCTGTATTTATAGCCTGGCAAGCCTGCCAAGACCGTTAGGCAATTGGTACGGAGCTCGGCAGATTACGCCACGTGGCACTGAATCCTAGCCGTCGCTTGGTGAATACGAAAACTCTAGGATTGATCCGCGTGGCTCTTTTAGGGTTTTCCCAGGATGGTGGACGCACTGTCGCCTCATAGCTTCTTCTGGGCTTGTGCGCCCAGGCCCATCTTGTGCGCGATTCCAGGGCACCTGCTTGGTCAACCCTCGCTTGGGGTGTTGACTTTTCTCAATCCAGTGGGCCCCTTATGCGCCCAGGCCCACCTCCTAATCGATTTGGAGGCATCTACTTGGTCAACCCTTGCCTGAGGTGTTGACTTTCTTTGACTTGGTGGACCCCTTTTCCTATTGGGCTATCCGACCCCGGTGGCCCATCATATGTCAAAACTTAGCTTACTTATACACAAAACCATTAAATATCATATTGTATTCAAATGGCCAAAAATAAATTTGTAGCCAAATCTTTCCCGATAATGTCAAACATAGCCAAAACTATTTGTGTCACACTGTTTAGACCAAATTTTTATTTTTTTACGACAAATGTAGCCGACATCCGTTAAAATTTTAACACCGTTAGTGACAGTGCAAACGGAGCTGACGTGGCATCCACTTGACCGGTCAACTAGATGCCACAGATGCTATGTCATTATTTAAAAATAAAATAAATAATTCTTGAACAAAAATAAAAGAAAAAATAAAATTTATTTTTCTTCTTCCTCGCTCCACCCACGGCGTCGTCGCTCCACCCAGCCACCGCCGCCACCGCTCCACCCAGCCACCGCCGCCGTTGCTCCATCCTACCCTCACTAAAACCCCCCAATTCCACCCCCCCTCTCTTCACGTACACCCTACCCTCACTAAAACCCCCCAAAATTATGAAACAACCTCCTCTGTTTTCCCCTTCCACACCAATGGAGCAGAAAAAGAAGAGCAACAACCCACCGACGAACCAGCCTACTAATCTGCTCAATCTCCGCCTCATTCCTCCTCCCCTCAATCCTCATCGTCGTAATCCTTGCCTTCATTGTCTTCAAACCCCACAACCTCGTCGTCATCCTCTTCCCATTCGGCTTCAAATCCCTCTCCTTAACCGACCTAATCATCTCCAAAAAGGATATTGGAGAAAATCATCTCAAATCCCGTCGTCCTCGTGTTTTACGGCGACGACAAGGTCCCGATATTGGAGAACGAGATCTGCCTCCCCCCGCCACTCCAGTTCCCTCTTCTTCCTTCTGACCTAAAAATCCACCGCCTCCCTCTTCCTCCCTTTCTCTAACTCGTTCCGGCCGCCGCCCGCCATCTGGAGTTCTCAACTCACCAGGTGGAGGAGGGAACAGAGGGTGGTCAGAGGTAGGCGTGGGGCCTGACGAGGTTGGAGGAGGTGTGGCGGCGGAGTAGGTTGGAAGAGTTGTGGCAGCGGAGTAGGTTGGAGGAGTTGTGGCGAAGGAGGAAGTGTGGTTACTGGCTAGGGAAATTAGGGTTAAGGGTAATATTTTATTTTGGTGAATAATTTTTAATTAAAAATAATTATGTGGCAAAAATTTAGACACATCAGCTGACACGCCATTTTGGGGGTTAAATTTCTGTTAACTTTGACGGAAAAGTTAACGGAAAACAAAACATTGTCATTTTTGGGATTATGAATAGTTTTGACTATGTTTGACATTATCGGAAAAGGTTTGACTACAAATTTGTTTCTGGCCTATTCAAATTGATATTCCACTTTTTCACATGGCCTATTTAGTTACGAGTTTTTGTAATTCTTTTAGGGGTTGTTCACTCAGGTGATTTGGGTTTAGGTGATTTCACATAGCTAGAGATTCGGGTTCCCTAGTTATTTGACAAAGAGCCATGTTCACTTGAGTGATTTGAAAAAATTTAGGGGTAGAGATTTCTGAAACCTACAAAAAATGAATTAAAATATACATATTGTCAAAAACCAACATACCCTCATTAATCATCTCCCCAAATTTATTTGGCTATTTATGTAAACTGGAACACAAAACCCCAAATCTCCCTCAAATCTCTAGTCTTATGAGAGATTTCAGAATCTTTCCCGAATCTCTAGGGGCCCACCTCGTAATCTAAAATCTCCCCCACATCTCTAGTTACAATTGCAAAGTAAATCGCTACAACAGAGATTTGGACCCCAAGTGAACGACGCATTGCTCAATCGCTATTTCACATATTGTAATTTTATAATGTTGTGGTTGTCACTTTTTAATGCTTAATTATTAAAAAGTAATGTTTTCCAGGTTAATATTCTTTGCCCTCCCCTAATAAGGTGTACTAATTCAGCAATTATAGATGCGAAATCTTGGCGTCTGAAAACTGAAATGATGATGCTGAACTGAACTACCCCCATATTAACAAGAGAAGGGAATGGACTCAATAATCAATCCTTGTGGAATAAGGAACAAAATGAAAATGGGACTACATCTGTTGGCTGGTTGCTTCCATCCAACTCTCAATTCTCTCCTCTCTCAATCATGTCGTGTCCTTTTTTCTTAATCATAATATTGATACTTTTTTCATGAACTTGTTTCCTTTTATAGGCTTTCATTTGAAGGATACGATATGGTAAAAATCTTATAAAATTTCATAGAGAATTTTAAATAAATTTTATGGATGGTATATGATGTAAATTTTTAATGTTTGAAAAGTTAGTTTCAAGGATCAACAGTCGTCAACAAAAGCATGCTTTTATTGCATTGTATATATATCATGTTCATGATTAAAAACCAAATCAATATCAATCAGGCCCACTGCCAAAAGCTACAGATGATCATTTTGATTCACAAGAGGATTAAGATAGATGAATACATTCCATTCAATATGATGAGACCCAGGTAGAGACTTGAGATGTGGTGTGGAAATAAATGATTTGGTTCCACTATCTGATCTGATGTTCAGTTTATTAGATCCACACATGCCTTTGATTATACACGTATATATATTCATGTGCACTTTGGATACATACCATTACACTAGATTACACAGATTACATATAATATAAGTTTATATATAAGTACGTATCGGATACGTACGGCTATACAGTTGAGTTGAGTGGTATGAACTATAAAGTCATGAATGTAGGTGTAGCATAACCGAAAGTAAAGGCACGCTCTAAATTTGCGCGTAGACTTCCCAATTTGCTCTTTGTTTGTAGTAGGGGAAGTGGGCCCACGACTAAAGCCCACCACTCAGCTTCATAAAAGAAAACAGTCAACAAAACCAATGACCCATGTCTCAACACCCACGTCCTATTAACACGGGCCCCAACCCCAGCGAAAATCTCTCCTACGAAAGTGGTGAGATCAACGTGCACCCATAACATTATCCCATGACCGGTTTCCCCCTTCTAAATAACAGTTAATTACTCAAATGACTTATTATTTTAATATTTATGTTCCGTTCTACTATCATTATGACATCTTTTAGCGTCCTCATATCATGACACCACTTAGAATCATAGGATAAAGAAACAGATCTAATGGACTAGATTAAAATAGACAAAATTGTCATTTGAGAACTATTATATATATCAAATAATATTAGTAAAAAAGCTGAGAGGCCTTTGTCAACTCTCTCTCTTTGTTAACTAATATCCGGGGAACAATGGAATTGACCAAGTCGACCCGCTACCGATCGAGAGGCCTCATCATCCCAGCATGCATCGTCGCCGTCGTCCATGGATTTTGTTGTGTCGGGTCGTCGTCGCGCGGTAGCACCATTGATAGCTCGTAGCCAAATCCGTTGTCGCGCCGTTGATGGAGCCTAGATCAATCTCTGCAAATGATAGAGAAAGTCGGCGGACGCCTCTAAGCTTTTATGGTTTAGGAATAGGTATGAGTCTTTTGGCTGGGTATGGGTGTTTAATCCTCTGCTTCGATGGCCCTAATTTTATAACAAGTTGTTCCGATAAATGATATAGGAACATGTTGATATTGTTCCAATTTTTCTGGTTTGGCTTTGATTATTTTTTTTGGCTTTTTGGAGCTTCAGTTTACTGATCTACTGTCTTTTCTAAGTAGCTGTATGGGGCGAGGGTTGAGGCCTTTCAGGGACGATTTTTTTGCTTCTCTTTGGGAAGGGTCGATGATTTCTGTAGGCTAGAAGGTTTGGGGCGGTTGTTGGGGGTGGTTTGTTTGGGCGAGTAATGTTTTTGGGTTTGATAGGTGTTTGGCTTTTGGGATGGGCTGGGTAATAGCTAGCCATGATAATGTTGGTGCTCATGCAGTACAATTTACGGCTGATGATCTTCGGGATGTGAGGGAACGATCGGAACTCAGTTTAATTGACTGCATCTTTTGGGATCTTAGGATGGTGGAGAACTCTTTCCTCCCGATGTGGAAAAGCGGTAGGGTTCATCTTTTTTACGTGGGGTTTTACCTACAGTTCATCTTCCCGACTCTAACTAAACCAACTATAGTTTTTTAGCATTCTATTATTCATTTCACTGATAATATGGTTCCCTCTAAAGATTTGTTTCATTTTTTTCAATTTATATTAATCTGGGTCAAGATTATCGGTATGCCTTTCGCATACCGTACCACTGATATTCGCAAGAAATTGCTGGAACCGATGGGTAAAGTTGTGCAAATCGGGTATTTTGATGTTGGGAAGCTGGAAGGTTTCTACGTCAATGGTCGAGTTCGGATGAACTTGTTTGAGCCCTTCTTGGGTACAACTCTGTCGGTTGGGGATGATAGGGTCTCATTCCCGGTCTTCTTCTCTTATGAAGCGGTCCATTGTATTTGTTACCTATGTGGTTATCTTGGACATAGACCTGGCAATATTGGACCCGACCTGTTGACCCAACTCGAACCCATCCAAAATTTTAGGGTTGGGTTTGCTATTTTGGGACCCGAACCCGAGATGACCCTAACCCGAAAACCCGACAATTGTTTGGGTGGGTTAGGGTCGACCCATTCACCCAAAAAATCTGGTATAGTACCTATAAATATTACTATTTTTAATGTCACTAATGTGCTTTTTTAATATGTAGTCTTATTTATGATTTACGATTTTTAATTTTATAACTTTTATCATTTTGATTCTTTTACCATGTAAGACATAAATCATAAATAACACATATCACAAATATTATACTCAACATATGTCATGTCGAATGTCATTAAAAATCATTGATGTCGTTACTAACAACATTACTGGTTGTAAAATTTTCACAAAACCATAATATGGTATATATTTGATATGAAATTATGTTCCAAAACTACTTTTAACACTTTTAAAATCCTTGTGCATTATCTTACACCATCGGTTCAAGTGCATTGTGTATAACTTACACCATTAGTATGTGTGTTCTATACATGTTGTATAAGCTATGAACTATAATTTTATACCTATTTTTACCTCTCACATTCATAATTTATTAGTTTAACTTGATTTAGTTAAATTTGAGTCTATTTATTTTAAATAAATTTGTGATGATGATGTTTAATTTTTTTATGACTCATAGTGCTTGGAGAAAAAAAGAGCTTTGGTTTGTGAAACTTGGCTGACAAGTAGTTAGGTATGATACTCATCCAAACGACCCTGTATCTTGATGTGCCTCGAAGGAAACTGTACAAACATGAGTGCATGATACTCAACAACAACAAACCATGGTCGATAGAACTCCGCCTAAGAATTTTGCCAAGAGAGTCATGCTCGAGTTAGTGGTGAGATATGACAGAGTTCTAGAGGCCGATGGTGGTGAGATCCAATGGAGTTTTGGAGACGGAGGTGAGACGCGGGAGAAGGTGGAGGGTGGTAGGAGTTTTTCATAAGTGTTTGATTTTCAATTTTATTTTCGTATTTAAAATATTTTCTTCTTCTTTGTTTCAAATAAATTATATCTTTTTTCCACATAAGATGCCAACAAAGTTATTTTACACGATCATTTAACTCCGTCCATCCATATGTTTGGATTCACAACGAAAATCGATGGCATGTCACAATTAAAAAATCAATAGCTTGTGCCACCTCAAATAAAACAGAAGGTGATGTATACATCAATAATAAAAGAATAATTCATGTCAACTTAGTGTTTTGTGTCTTACTTTTATGTAATTTTTTTGTCACACGGATGACATATTAGATTTGTATGTGCTAAGTTAGATAGTTTGACAACTCACACTAACAAAGCGGATATAAAGCCTTTGTTTTGAAAAAAATTTATGTTTTTGTTGATAAATGTTATAATACTATAGCTATTGATTGATGTATAATTACATATATTTTTTTTCAGATAAATACTGTATTAAATAAGATAATAATAGGTTAAAGATAATTTAAACTTGATAATCTTGTTCAATTCGATTACCCCTCTACGGCTCTACTATCTTCAGTCTTCACCGGCCTCACGATTCACCATAGTAACTAACTACTATAACCACTTGTTAAGCTGAATTAGTTGTTTATCTTGTGCACATAATAATGACTTGGCAGCCTTTGATAAAGTGATGCTTGTAATGTACATTTCTTCATTTTTATCAAATTTCTATATTTACATTAAAACATTATTCAATATTGACCCTGTTTTAAGTTCATAATAATAATGAGATGAGCCACCCTACTGGTTAGAAAACTTGAGAACAACACCTGTAAAAATAAAATTCTTAACCACACAAAGAGAATTCGTTTGGTATAGGGGAAATTCAGTTGTGTTTTCTAGAAACTCTCTTTATTATGAGATATTTTTGTTTGTTTAGTTTTTCTATTATAGATACCCGAGTTTTTTTTATTGTCTACAAAATATGTATTCTGACAATTTGTTCTTTTATAAAAAAATTGACTTCCCCAAATAGAATAATGAACCTCACTGTCTTCCCCTACTATTTTCTGTATCAAATATACATACCAAACAATGTAATTTAACATACTCTAATAAACTAACACTTTTTTCACGACTCTCCTATTTTCATATTTTCCCTAATGCTCAATACGCTATACCAAACAAGCATTAGCCATTAATGTTTATGATTTGGTTAATAACTAGGTCAAATACACAAATCTGGCCAAACCTTTCGGGTTTGTGTCAATTCTAGCCAATTCTTTTTTTATGACACTAAATAGGCAAAACCTTTAATTTTTGTGTCAAAAATGGCCAGTTGACCAAATTGACCGTTAACTTTTTTAACACCGTTAGTGATGTGGCAAATGAGGCTGATTGGTATTCATTTGACCGTCAAGTGTATGCCACGTCAGCTGCCACATCATAATATTAATTATAAAATTATGAAATAAATATTAAATTAATTGTAAACTTAAAATAAAATAAAATAAATAAAATAAATCCTCTTCATCTCCCTCTACCACCGCCGCTCTCTCCCCCACTCACTTGAACAATGGCAGCGTCCGCCTCACTCTCGATCTCGCCGTACCTAACTTCGGCTCCGGGAGGGCGCTCTATTCCAAGCCCATTCGATTCCGTAACCCCGGGTCTCGCACAATCACGAGCTTCAACACCTTCTTCTCTTTCACCATCACCGATTTAAACCCTTCCTCGATCGGCGGGGGGCTCGCGTTTCTGATTTCGCCGGTCCCTGACGCGATTGGAGCCGCCGGCGGATGCTTGGGCCTCTTCAACGCCGACGGGCTAGCGGCTGGATTTGTAGCGGTCGGATTCGACACGCTGATGGACGTGGAGTTCAAGGATATTAATGGAAACCACGTCGGATTGGACCTCAATAGTTTGGTTTCTTCTCAGGTGGGAGATTTGGAAGCGGTGGATATAGATCTCAAGAGTGGCAATCTTGTCAACGCTTGGATTGATTACGACGGATTGGGTCGGGTATTGAAGGTCTCAGTTTCGTATTCGAGCCAGAAGCCTAAAGTGCCGATTCTATCGGCGAGTCTCGATCTCGATCCGTACGTCAACGACTTTATGTACGTCCGTCGGGTTCTTCGGGTCGAACCAAGGAAGCACTGAGATTCACAGCGTTGACTGGTGGAGCTTCAGGTCTCTGTTCGATTCAACGACGTATAGCTCCGACGACGGTGGAGTTTGGGTTAGACATGGAAGCTTATTTTTCCTTTTTTATTTTATTTTGTATTTCTTGTATTTATTTGTAAAGAAATGATGATGTGGAATATGTTATATGACTTGTAGGTTTGGTTTTGAATTCTGTTAAGAAAAGATAATAGAAATTACTGAATTGGTGGATTTGGGTTTTTCAAAAGAATTGACTAGAATTGACACAAACTTGAAAGGTTTGGCCAAATTTGTGTATTTGACCTAATAACTCTAACACCATGTTTGGTTTCTGTGATTTGGAGGTGTGTTTTGGATGAATACACTATTTCATCCAAAACCTTCGTTTTTTCGGAAATACAAATGCACAAAACAGCTTATTTGGGCCAAAAAAATGAGTGATTTCAAAACTCAGCTTTTAGTTGAGTTTTGGGTGATTTGATAATGAGTGAATTGAAAGGTTTGTACAATTACCTTTCTGTCCAACTACTAATTTAGAAATTACAATCTATGCCACTATTTTAGTTCAACTTTCTAATCACTCTCACCAACTTAAGCCTAAGAACAATGGGGTTTGTGTTATAGGATTATATATTATTATGTTTTGTAAACATCTTTTAGAGAGCAGGTAGTGCTAGACAACTCATATTTTGGAATTCCACAATTCCGTAGATAGGAATTTGAATATGCAGAAGTAGTGTAGCTTGTGTAAGCATGAAATGTTATCTTTGGATTAGTAATTCTAGTTTGGTGTTTGCTCGTAATTTGAAGGATTATTGAACCATAAATTGTTGTCATTGGTAACACTTGCATTAAAACAAACATGTCTCTTACAACAACAATGACTTGGCCACAATCTGCTATTACAAAATTACTGCATACAAATATCGTAAAAATACCAAAACTTTTTAGTTCAAATATGGCCAACATAATAATAAGGATAAAATGGTAATTTAGCTTCATTTTAAGACACCACACCCAAATCCCAAACTGATTCATAGCAACTTCCAAACAAAGGTTTTGAGTAAAAAAGTGTAATCACAAAACAACTTTTTCTAAAACCACAATATTGTTCAAATACACTATTTCCAAATCACAGAAACCAAACGACCTATAAAATAAACCCAAAACAGAAAATCTGAAATACGAATCCCGCCCATAATAAGGTTGCCTGGCCCTCACGCGCCCCACGAGGCCACGAACAAGCGATAACTGAATGAAAGGCCCCAAAAAGAATAATAAAAATATAAAAAAAAAGGGAGAAAAAGGAGAAGCCGTTTTCAATTTTCATATAGTGGCAACAAGATCAGCATTCATCAAACAAAAATTGCTTACCCTTTGCTTCATCTTCACCCACCATTAATAAAATCTCTTCCTTTTTATAGTACCTTCTTCCGATTCTCTCTCTCGTATTCTTCATTTTAACTTGACAAAGCTGTCTTTCCAAGCAAAGAAGCTCTTCCCTTTGCTGTCTACTCTTCTCTCCTTCCTCTTTCAAAACAGACAAAACAAGCTTAAAATCTTTTTTCCATTTGTCCTGCGGTAGTTCCGTTTCTGTTTCGCCATGAATGTTGTTTCTTCCCTTGCAGCATCCATACTTGTTTCTCTTTATACTTAGTTGCCCACGCTCTTCCAGCCAGGCATAACTGCACACCCCCAAAATCTAATCTTTTTATATTCCTTCCCCACAAATGGCGAAGAATCCGCCGCAGGAAGAGCATGAGACCATGCACTCCTTCTATTTCTGCAACAAGTTTAAGCGATTCAGGCTCTACGAGCCGTCAGTGGGTGTATTGGGGTTCTTTCTTGTGACACTCTGCGTGGTTTTCTGTTTCTTCTACTTGGATTACAGGGATGTTATTGGGAGATTGTACAGAGTTCCTACCAAATCGGAGAGGTTTATGTCGATACAGTTTGGAAATAACGGCTCCTTTCAGAAGGAAAGGGAAAGAGTCGATTTTTTGGAACAAGGTGGAAGTGGGTGTAATGTTTTTGATGGGGATTGGGTTTGGGACGACGATTACCCTTTGTATCAGTCCAAAGATTGCAGCTTTTTGGATGAAGGGTTTAGATGTAAAGAGAATGGGAGGCCTGATTTGTTCTACACCAAATGGAGATGGCAGCCTAAGCAATGTAACTTGCCCAGGTAAACCCATAAACAAACTCTATTTTTTTATAACTATGGGAATACAAAGGGATACGTTTTGTTTAATCAGTAGTTACTGACTTGTGTGCGTTAAGTTGAGAGGAAGATATGCAACTCCATTGCTGCCCATTGGAAAGAAAGAATCACACAACTTTCTGTTTCTTATTGTTTGTTTGTCCTGTTTTGAAACTTCTTTGCTTTTGCTGTGTACGGGGATTCACCCGTGAACTTTGTTTTTGTTGGGTATCGAATTGAGCCCAGAAAGACAAACCAGAAAACAACAAAGATGAAACCTTTTGATGTCTTGTCATTTGTTTTTTTTTGTTTCTGCTAAGACTGCAATTATACACCAATGGAGGTCTACTATGGCGTTGACAGATGACCAAGTTGTTAGAAATTTCAGTGTATCCCCTCCAAAGACAATAGGAAAAAGAACTTACTGCAGATTTTGGTGTATTCAACGTGGGTGTATTCATTCTGGTAGGTGTCACCCATGAATAGAGGGTTTAGGGTGAAGAATTGAACGTGTCATTTGGGTGAGGAACAGATGAAACTACAACAGATGAGCTCTTTTTTACATTGATGGATGATCTCGTATGAATTTTCTCTTCATTTATTGTGTACTGAGTTTCCTCGTGGAGTTTTTTAGTACTGAATTTAACCCTGGAGGAGAATGCTTGAAACAAGAAAGATGTAACCTACAAAAATGTTCTCTTTTGTTCCTGTTTTTAGTCAAACAAGCATTGAAAAGATAGTACCAATTCTTTTGCAGATTTGATGGGAAGTTGATGTTGGAGAAGCTGCGAAACAAGAGGGTTGTGTTTGCGGGGGATTCGATCGGGAGGAATCAATGGGAATCCATGTTGTGTATGTTGTCATCTGTGGTAGCTAACAAGGATACAGTCTATGAAGTGAACGGAAGTCCAATTACAAAGCATAAGGGATTTTTGGTGTTCAAGTTCAAGGAATACAATTGCACTGTGGAGTATTACAGGTCTCCATTCCTTGTGCTGCAAGGCAGGCCTCCTGCTGGTGCACCGCCAAAGGCTCGATTAACTCTTAAATTGGACAAAATGGATTGGAACTCTGCGAAATGGAGAAATGCAGACGTGGTTGTCCTGAATTCGGGGCATTGGTGGAATTACGAGAAGACTATGAGAGGGTAAGTTGAGCCTCAACTCAGAAGTTAATTTAGAATTTGCCTCAGTTCTAATCATGGTGTTCATGAATATGATTTTTGAGAAAACCACTTGCATGATTATTTTCAGAACTAGACTGGGTGTTTAATCAACTAATCATTAACCATTAATCACTTTCAGCATGATTCAACTGTCCCAACTGCAATAGTAACTGTTATTGTATAAACATCAGAGTCAGAAGCATCTAATACTGTCTTAATATTTCAATAATCAGTCCATTTGGTCCATTTGCACCTATCTTAACTGATCCTATCCATGGATTAGTGTTCAGTAGAGTAATGTCTTCATGATTAGCTGCTGTTTATCTGTGGAGCAGAGAAGCAGAATGTATAGTTCAAGTCAAATGAAACACACATCCAATGTGTTCAGTTTAAGCTATTACTACTAATTACTAGTGGTAGTATAATTATGGAGTTTGAGGGAACTGCAATTGAGCTACATTTTCAGACACCTTGAGTTTCAGTGGTGTTCTTTCTGACCTTGGTTCTTGATCTCGTTGTTTACTCTAGGGGAACTTACTTCCAAGTAGGGAAAGAAGTAAAAACGGAGATGAGTGTTGAGGACGCTTACCGGATGTCCATGGAGACTGTGATGCGTTGGATAGAAAATGAAGTCAATTCAACCAAGACACAAGTCTTCTTCCGGACATTCGCTCCTGTACATTTCAGGTATCTATCTCCTGAATTCCTCTCTACTTAGGTTCCTACATAATGCTAGGCTCTACTTTTGTAAACAATAGGATTGAAGACATTGTGGTGCTGTATTGTTGCAGGGGAGGGAAGTGGAACACAGGAGGGAACTGTCATAGGGAGTCACTGCCCGAATTGGGGGCGGCATCTCTGGTGCCATCAGAAACCTGGACGCAGTTTCAGATAGCAACCGATATTCTATCGAATCGCAGAAAACAAGACAGAATGACATTTGATCTTTTGAACATAACTGGAATGACTGCTAGAAGGAAAGATGGGCATTCATCTCTGTACTACTTAAGCTCGCAACCAGCACCATTAAGAAAGCAGGATTGTAGCCATTGGTGCCTTCCTGGAGTCCCCGATTCATGGAACGAACTTGTCTATGCATTGTTCCTTAAACGTGAAGCTACCTTGTCTTCTGCGTTTAACTTATCTGTATGAAGTTCCTGATTCATGAAGCAGGCAGGGATGATAGATTTGATTTGAAAGAGCAACAAGAATTTTGCAGATGAACAGCAGATTTGTAGAGATTGGTTCTGCTGATTCAAAATTGGGTTAGTCTGTGAAGTGGGTTGTAAATAGAGGGGGGGGGGGGGAGCTTTTTTTAGTCTCTCCTTTTATATTGTGAAAAATAGTGAGAAAAATATATGAATAGATAATTGGGGGATTTAATGTTGTCTGATGAAACAACAGTGTTAAGAAAGAAATGTAATTAGTTTTTTTGGTAAAAATATTTGGCCAAAAACAAATTTGTAGCCAAACTTTTTCGGCTTATGTCAAACATAATCAAAACTATTCATAATTCCAAAAATGGCAATGTTTAGTTTTCCGTTAACTTTTCCGTCCAAGTTAACGAAAATTCTAACCTAAATCTGACTTGTCGTGTGATGTGGATATTAATTGCCACATAAGCATTTATTATTAAAAAAAATTAATGATTACAAAATTAAAAATAAAATAAAATAATTTTCTTTTCGCTTCTTCTTCCTTGCCGACCCCTCTGCCACTATCAACTCTCCGGCCAGCAACTCTCCACCCGAACTCTAACGCCCGATGACAACCCCTATTCCCTGCTCTACCTGAAATCGTCGACCAGTTCCCCCAATTCTCCTCCGACTCTTTTCCCCCTCTTTCCTCCCATCACCGGATCTGGATTTGGATCTAGGGATTATGGAGCTCTCCCCCACAATCGGTTGTTGTGGCTTGTGTTGGTAGATGTGGCAGTCGAGGGTGGTCGGTGAAGAGGGTGTCGAGGGTGGCAGCAATAGGCGGCGACGTGGTTGATTTGTGGTGGCGACAGTAGGCGGCGTGGTTGATTTGTGGTGGCGGCAATAGGCGGCGACATTGTTGATTTGTGGCGGCGGCAGCAGGCGGCGACATTGTTGATTTGTAGCGGCGGCAGCAGGCGGCAGCGTTTGTCAGCTGTGGTGGTGGTCCCCTGACCCAAATCCAAATCCGGCGAGGAAGAGTCCCCGATTCCAGATCCGGCGATTCCGCTGCAAACCCACCCACCGTACAACACGAACTGCGAGACGACGTTCCGTTTTGAGGTGAATCGAGCCGGAGCCCGATGGTGCCGTCGAGGTGGTTGCGGGCGAGGGGAATTGAGAGGCGGAGTAGGGGAATCGGAAGGAAGATGAACCAGAGAGGCGGTTGCGGTTTCATCGGAGATTGGGAAGGAATTTTTTTTTTTAATAATTAGTTTATTAATTTATAATTTAATTATTAGGTGGCATATTTGTTTTGGCAAATATTAGGTGGCATATGACGTGTCATTTAGTTGACTAGTCAACTGAAATCCATGTTAGCTTCGTTTGCATCGTCACTAACGGTGTTAAAAACTTAACGGATTTTGGCTAGATTTGACATAAAAAAATAAAGATGTGGTTTAAAAAATGTGATCAAAATAAGTTTGGATATGTTTGACATAAGCCGAAAAGGTTTGGCTACAAATTTGTTTTTGGCCAAAATATTTTGTTATTGGTTCACTTCTTTATAAAATTAAAATAGTATTTTGGCCCCTCTACTTTGCCAACTTAAAATATAACCTCTATACTATAAATTACTCTTTTTACCCCTCTTACTTTGAACACTTTGTTGTTTGGATTCTTCCGTTTCAACTTTCGGCTTCGTAACGCTAATTGATGCACATTCGATACATCATGTTAGCTCTAATAGGCATGTATTAGTTTACTAAGTGTTTTCTAAGTATGAACATAAATATAAATAATTAAATAGGATAAAATCGGCGAACAAAATGTGTGATTTTAAAAATCCTTCGTATTTCACCATACGTTTCATGATACCTCCCCAATTTACCTCCCTGACTAACTCTTCGTATCCTACCTCCGATATCTCCCTCCATCGGGTGTAGATGTGTCCAGATTTAACGTTACGAAGATAAAAGTTGAAACGGAAGGACCCAAACGACAAAGTGGTCGAAGTAGGAGAGGGTAAAAAGAGCAATTTATAGTGTAGGGGCTATCTGTTAAGTTGGAAAAGTAGAGGGGTCAAAATGCTATTTTTCCAATTTTATTATAAAACACTCTTTTTCCTTCAGGGGTCAAGTGGCCCGAGTCCAATTAAAATTCTACTGAATATGTGTGGGCACTGGATGACGAATCAATCCACTAAAAAGCCCAAAAAGACACGTTCTTTGCTTTTGGATTTGATGTGATGTTCAATCTCTGGGCCTCTTAATTGACCCCTTCTTTTTTGTTGTTGTTTACCGGCAGTGTTTCCTCTCTCAATTCATTCGCAGAGCCAAGCACAGGCGTGGGACACTCAGCTGAGCTGAGCGTAATATCGAAGCTACAGCTTAAGCGCCGGGCTGCTCTGGTCACTACTCACTGTTGGTTTCAACCTACTCCCCTTGAAACTCTAACTGACCAAATTTCGAGCTCTGGGTTTTCAGTCCCGAATTTCCCCAAAGAGTTGAAGAGACGCAGTGCGAAAGTTGGGTAGCTGCTTCTGATAAATGGTGAACTCTGACGTGCAACCCAGCCGATCGAGGGACCTCGATAAGCTCCTTCTCAGGCCTGGGAATCTCGTCGGCGAGAACTTTGAACCCGGTCAACAGGTAAGCCCTTCCGTCCTCTCTCCTCGCGACTGCAAGCAATCATTCATTTTCTTGAACCGGTGGTTGAAAGGTTGCTTCTTGGTTGCCTTTCTGTAGTTGAGAGACGATCTTCGGGAGTATGTTCGAATTTTAGTAGTGGGTGCGGGTGGGTTGGGCTGTGAGCTGCTCAAGGACTTGGCCCTTTCCGGCTTCAAGAATATTGAGGTTATCGACATGGACAGAATTGAGGTTACTAATCTCAATCGTCAATTCCTTTTCAGGTTTCAATTCCATATATCTCTACTCTAAAGTTTTTGGTGCCTTTTGCTTCTGAGTTTATTCAATTTGAGTTTTTGATGGCTGGACATTGGTCTCTTTTCCCTTAGCGAGTTGGGCATTAGATATTGCGTAGTTTGGTTTGTACTCTGATCATGAGAAACTCCTATTTCACTCTTCTAAATTGCAGGCTGCTACAAAGCTGGTTACTAGAGAGCAAACTATTAGTCGTTCTAGTGATGAAAACTGATATTTGAACGATAGGGCTAGAGGGTTTTTGTCTGAGTTTGCTGTGTCTAAACTTTCTAGTGTCATTATGTTGGTTGCTTATCAATCCCAGTAAAAACATGACCAGGTATTACAATTTGTTTGACCCTGAATGAATGTGTGAGGAATAGGCTTCTTTATCCCCAAGAGAGACAGAGATACAAGAAGTCTAACTTCGTTTTGCTTGAACTCTCTTGTATTTTAACTTTATGTTATAGCCATTCGAGTACATTCTAGCAAGTTACTCACTAGATGCTTGTGTTAGATACTCTTTAACTTTCTGATACATGTTTGCATAGCGTTTTTGTCTGAGGACCCACCAGTTGCTTAATTTCTGTTTGGAGTTTTGTCTCACTGGAAGTATGTTTATTGTAGGCTTCAAGATGTGGGTAAGCCGAAGGCAGAGGTTGCAGCTAAGCGTGTCATGGAAAGAGTTAGTGGGGTGAATATTGTACCCCATTTTTGTCGAATTGAGGACAAAGAGATTGATTTTTATAGTGATTTCAGTATTATTGTGCTTGGTCTTGATTCCATAGAGGCTAGAAGCTATATAAATGCTGTGGCTTGTGGTTTTCTTGGTGCGTACTCTTCATGATATCTCAGAGTTGCTTCCGTTTATTTGTAGCATGTCATGTTTATTTCTCCTGGTTAAAGATTCACTGAAACTGGTTTGCCTTAATCTTGTTGATACCAATTTTATGTTCATGTCTTTTCTTTTTTCCATTTCAGAGTATGACTCTGATGATAATCCTAGGGAAGAAACAATGAAACCTATTGTTGATGGCGGTACTGAAGGTTTTAAGGGCCATGCCAGAGTTATTTTGCCAGGAACCACCCCGTGCTTTGAGTGTACCATCTGGCTTTTCCCTCCTCAAGTCAAATTTCCTCTGTGCACTTTAGCAGAAACCCCTAGAACAGCTGCTCACTGTATTGAGTATGCTCATCTTATTAAGTGGGATGAGGTATGGTTTAGTTTACCATCAAGCGTGTTATTAAGTGAGTCTTACACGAGATAGCATGTTAATATCTTGCGTTCATGATACTGTAGGCACATAGTGGAAAGTCTTTCGACCCAGATGAGCCGGAGCATATGAAGTGGGTCTATGATGAGGTGAAATGATTTTTCTTAATTTACAGACTTGCTATTACTTGTCTGACATTTTATTTCTATTCTCTTCCAACTGGCACTCTACCCTTCCTTGTATAGGCTGTGAAGAGGGCTGAACTTTTTGGCATTCAGGGTGTTACGTATTCTCTTACACAGGTAAGCTGTAGTCTAGAGAACATCGACTTGTATGCAGCTACTTAACTGCCTAGTCAATTTCTATTGGTTTTTGTGTTTTCTTTCTCTGTGTTCTTCAATCTGCTAAAGTGAGAATGAGAGCTAAGTTTTTTGTTTAATTAATATTGTTATCTCCACAGGGAGTTGTGAAGAATATCATACCTGCCATTGCTTCTACGAATGCAATTATATCAGCTGCATGTGCGTTGGAAACTTTGAAGCTTGCATCCGGATGCAGCAAAACACTTTCAAACTATCTAACGTACGTGTGCTAACTTTGCTGTCTTTCTGATTCTAAATTAACTTCATGCTTCTCTTGTCTGCTAATCATTGAGTTCAGATACAGCTTGTTCACTTTGATTCACTAGTTAACTCTTGTTGAATGTTTTACATTACAGTTAACTACTGTACTTATTTGAACCCATTCCTTTTATCTTCTGATAATACTGATAATTGAGAAGCAAGACGATGCTTGTTTTCTCCTCTGTTCTTCATTGCAAAAATTAGACACGTCTACTGAATGCCCCCACCATTTGCAGATACAATGGCGTGGAAGGTTTGCACATTAAAGTGACTGAATTTGAGAAGGACAAAGATTGTCTTGTTTGTGGTCCAGGTGTTCTTATTGAGATGGACGCTTCAGTTACTCTACAAAAGGTTATCCATCTGGCTCTTAGTTGCTGTTATTCTAAAACATCATCTACCAGTACTATGGAGTGTTACACTAATATCTACTTTTGTCATGGCAGTTCATTGATCTGCTTGAAGAGCATACTGTACTTCGCTTGTCAAAAGCAAGTGTGACACATAGAGGAAAGAATTTGTACATGCAAGCACCTCCAGTACTGGAAGAGATGACCAGATCAAACCTAAGCATACCACTATACGAGCTCATGGGTAAAGTTGGCAAGGACATCGTGCATGTGACTGGCATGGCAACTAAGGATGATAAGAAGACCTCATGCCTGAGGAAATTGCGCATCCTTTTCAAAGGCATCAATGGAGTTTCAGATATGGACACCGTCGGGGGAGCTTAAAGCTGCATCAAACAGAAGCATAGTTTCAGCTGACAGTAGAAGTCGGTGGCCAAAAACTTGAATGCTTTTTGAGGTTTATAATTTTGTGTGATTAGCGATAGTTGTCTTGCAGAGAGCACGTGTAGAAGAGAATCCATTATCAAGACAAGTAATGTCATCAACTGAGAAAGTTCGATTATTCACATTACAGGGGGGTTGGTTATATGTAATGTATATCAAGGAAGGAAGCTAGGCTCAACTTTTGCTTTTGGGTTCGATCTACTTTTGCTTGCTGGCTTCTCCTTCCTCCTCCCCATCACATGCTGTTCCACATGGAGAAGAGGTGGCTTATATGCAGTCTTTTCAGTCTGCAAAGTTGTGGGGGCAGCCATTGTTTGATGGCCATGCCATGATTTTGCAGCCATCCTTCTCATTATCTTTTCCATGTTGTGGCGTGAAATTTTTATATTCTTCTTTGATCCTTGATCTTGATGGATACTAAAGCCTGATTCTCCGGTTGACAGTCTCTGCTTACAGCTCACTTTAATTTTACAGAGGTACAATTATTGTTGTTCTCGTTAAATCTTGAATCGTTCGTCTCGCTATCAAGTTCCAGTCACTGCTAGCAGAACACCATTTTGTTCCGGACAAGATCGATCTGGAAATATTGTTGATTGGTAGAAGTTGCGATGAAATTCAAGTGCCTTATCTATGCTTGCACGGTTCAAACTGGTGAAATGAAAGCAATGAATTTATGTATTGATGGAGCAATGAAAGATATACATTAATGAGTGTTGACTTGAGTACAATTCTATCTTGACTGCAAATCATCAGACTAATCAAAGTAGGCAATTAGGAGGATGATTAATGGCAGGTCTTGCAGTTTGACCCAGTAAACAAGGCAAATTGAACTTGTTTCTCACTTAAAAACATGAAAGGGACTTGAGTTATGGAGATCCTCCCACCCCTCTCTTTTAGAAGCATTGGGGTGAGGGTCCCTTGGCCAGCCGGCAAAACGTGTGGACCTGATCAAACATCCATTTGTGAAGGGATGCTAAGCTCAAGAGCTACAGTTCATTGTGCAGCTGTTAAAAGCTTATTGAAAAAAATCTCAAGATCTCTTCAGATATGCATGCAACTAACAGACTTATCAGAATCCTCTTTGCATGCCTCATAATTGAACCTTGTCTGTCTTACAAAACACTCCTCACTCAGTTTAATGCTTGACATGGTAGCAATACCAACAATGGCGTAACCAGGATTGGTATATGGGGGGAGCCGAATTGTACATTAAAAATTGGTGCCACCTGCAAAAATTTTCTTCAAATTTGAATAATAGTATAAATTTTTCATTCATCTAATACTAAGTAAAACTACACAATAAGTGTTTTGGTTATAGGTTGCTTAATTAGTAAAAAATAATTATATGTGTCACCGGCAATTTTTTTTTTTCACATTTGGATAATTTATGGTCAAATATTTAATTATTAAACACTATAAGTGAATTATGAGTAACTATTACGTAAAATTTAAGACAACATTTCACCAAAACAACGTAGTGGGGGAGCCGAACTTCAAATACCCCGGTGCCAAATTTCGAAAATACCAAAAAATACATGTAATATTAGACTCGATACCGGGGAGGGGGCGCCGTGGCTCCCCTAGCTCCCCCTGGTACCGCCATTGAATACCAATAGCTGCACCGACCCCTTATCCACAATCGAATTTATCCTCAGCGGTGGCAATAATTGAGTCCCAACTAGTGCCCCTTTGTTTCCTGGAAACTGTTTTCTTTGCAGCTTTTGGGGCTCTACTGCATTTAATTGGGATATGGCTCTTCAGATTACAAATGGAGCTGCTGCACAATTGAAAGGTGTCAGTCTAAATTTGAATGAATCTCGAAATGTCCCCACTTGTCACTTGAAGATGAAATCCAAGATGGATTCTTTTGCCCCCCTTTGGCAACTCCGCAACTGGTCTTGTTTGACTGAACCAATCCAAATATAGACTATAGGATGTGGATTTGTGGCTGCTGATATGCCCAACAAGGCTCAAACCACCATAAATTCATTATTCATAGAATTTAAATAAGTATGTGATAGAGGTATTGGATTTTATTATGGACTATGAAACTTGAGCCATGCCAAGTGGATGATGTGTTGAAGCTTAGAAGAGAAAGACAGTTCCAATCCAATACAAGTGGTCATAGCAGATTGAAGGCTATATATCTTTGGATGAGATTATATCCTGCTGTGGGTTGTTCTTAGATTTCTCCTCATCCCCCCTCAAGCAACTGGATAATATCATGAACACAGGAACTTGAGGATTCCTGTGGGACACAGTAGTGGGGACTTAGCCAGATAGGCCAACTGTCATCATACCCTACACCCCCACATGCAAAAAGCCTTTGCCTTTCACTATATTATTTCCTTTTCCTTTGCTTATCCCTCTCTGCTCTTTGCCTATTTATAAACCCACACTTCCCCATTTCACAGGAAGGGGGAGAAAGAAGCAAGTAAAAGTTGAAAGAGAAAGCTTCCCAAAGATCCAGATATTCATTCACATACATTCCTCTGTCTACTTCAAAGTAAAGTAAACCAAGCCACCATCAGAATAGCTATGGAGTTTGAAGATGATTTGTTCTTTGCAGACTTGAGCAAGCAGATATCTCTTCTGATAATGGATGATGATGAACAAGACCCAGTTGCTGCTGTTTCCTCTTCAGTTTCCTTTCAGGTTCATAACACAGATCCCATTTCAATTTACCTCAATCTTAGTCATTTCTATGTGGGTATGATGGATGTTAACTAATATATCTTTGCAGGCATACTCAAGATCAAATTACCCAACAGCAGTACAGTCACCATTCATGTGTGAGCAGAATTGCAGAAGGGAGAGCAAAGGGACAGGAGTGTTCATCCCACAGTCATCAGTTCCACGGAGGAAGCAGAGGCAAGGCAGATACAGTAACAGTACTGTCCACAGTAAAGGCCAGAGAAAGCAAGAACACAACAACACAAGAATGGTTTCTCAAGTTTCTTACACCAATTCCTACAACTCTAAAAAAGGTTAATGTCTTGATGATAAAGAACTGAAAATAAGACCCTGGAAGTGCAGAATTTGCTTCCAGAAAGAGTGCATATGACTCTGTAGTTTCATGATATACTAATCCTTAATGAAGCAGCTAAGTTCTAAGATCAAACATGTACATGGGAAATTATCCTTTCTGTTCCATTTTCTTTCTACTTTATCTCTTGCTGTTGTTTGGTGAGTGGTGGGGAGGATTAGTGTCTGTCCAATAAAATGGAATGTCTGGTGGTTATGAAATGTATTGATTTTGATGACTTTATTTATTCATTAATTAATTAGTTCATGAGATTGATTGTTTGATTTGTCATTAAATTAATCAGAAATGAATAAGACATTAGTGCATCATCAGGTTCTGTTTCAGATCAGCACAGAATTTCTTCATCTGCAATCATTCCTAAACCAAAGCAACATCTGCTAAAGAATGTCATTTCAGTTCTTGATACAAAAAACTGACATGACAGCTATGAACAAGATAGCAAGCTTTAACCCAAAGCAACCCAAAACCAAAAAGATAAGCCATTTTGACAGTGGACAAACATTCACACTAAATTACCCTCTCACTTCCATGATTTGAAATTGAAATTGAAATTATCCTACTTTACGAGATTGTATAAGAATTTCAATGAGTTCTGATAATCTCACCGGTGAATTATCGAACGAATCTTTCATATTAAGGAACGAAAAGGAATGTCATGAACTAAACATTCGAGACAGGCAACTGAACGTGGATTGCTGATTACACAAACTCATAAATTGTTGTCATTATCAAACCAAAAGATGTATGATCTAAATCTGGAGGTCATTGTCTTAGAACATGTTATGTTTTAGATATGCTCCATCCCTGTATTTATCATTTTATACATTATCATCTCCGTCATGGATTTTGTACACATTCACATGAGAGAAGTGGTTGGAGACAGAGCATGACCTGTTCTAAGAAGAACAAAGGCAAACATCACAACCAAATCGTCACTGTGCTACCTCCATTGAGATCTCATTCATTCATTCTCAACAGTGAAGAAGACACCTTTCTGTTATTGATATAATTGTTCTTTATAACGTTGTTTGTGATCCAAATCTGGCATTTTTGCTTGGGGGGGAGACTATAATAAGACATTGAGTGGGTTACCAATGCAAAAGCATCAATTTTGCAATGGAGATCTGGTGGGTTACCATGAGGTCCACCACCTTTCCCCCCACATTCTCCTCCTTATACATTGCCATTTTAAATAAATAGATAAATAAATCAAGGACTCCATTTCATAATAATAACTAGTTTTCTTTTTTTAACAGAACAAAACAATTAACATTTTTTTAATATGCGTACAAGCAGGTTTAGATTGAGAAAAAAACGATAAAAATTCGGCTTCAATTCTTTAAAATTGGATAAATAGTGCTAGGTTTTCGATCAACTTCATCGCTCTGCCAACAAGTTCATCGTCGAAGATTAGGACATACACCTCGTGTGTAGCTAGAAGCCAACAACCACCACATGTAACTTAAGGAATAAAAGCTCACGAAGAAGAGGTCCTTATCATCATCGTCTTCAAGGTCACCACTTTTCCTGGCGGGTGATTGATCCATGGATTCTCGTTCATTTAGTGCTCAAGGAGACCAGGATCAGTTGGTGAAGAGTGATTCTTAACTTCAGGATCTTGGTCTTGGTCTCTCCATTAATAATGCTGGCGGTGGAGGAGAGGTCGAACTAGTGGGGGTCAACAATAGAGTGATGAAAGAAAAATTGTTGGCGGCAATGTGAAAGTGGAGTAAGCCAAGTATAAGACAACAAATCTAGAGGCATCGGAAGACAATTTAGGGAGCTTGGATGTTAGGGTCTTTGGAGAGGAGAGCTAGAACTGTTATGCTTGCGCTGGATGACTTTGTACTTCTTGTTTTTCTTTATGCCTATGAGAGGGGTTTGTGTCTTGGTGGACTCCTAATGGTTAGACTGGTTCGACATGGTTTAGACAATGAAGCAAGAGAATTGAGAATTTTGTCGGGAAGAAAGAATGAAGAATAACTAATAATTTTTTTTTAAGGAAATGGAAGATGATATTTGTTAGTTGTATTTCAGTCAAATAAGTTTTAAACCAATCTATGAACTTTTTAAAATTAATTCATTACTTAAATAAGTTTACAAGTAAAAAGTTCATTATATAATGAGATGACATGCTCAATAAACCTCTCCAATACTCTTAAAACATGAAGGCAAATTCTTCATTTTAAATCACTCCTACATTTCAATAGAATTTTCTCAAAAAGAATGCAGATCTTTTAACAATTGAATATAATTTCTTCAATCCACATCACCCCTACCCAATTTCATCTCATAATTAAGAAATAAAAGGAAGTAATGGAATTAACTAGGTTATTGTTGATAAATATCTTATGTATAATTTGCAATACATCTCACTTGATCCATTTTCCATCGACTTCTGTCCTCATCATAAGCATTAGCATAAGCATAAGCATAAGCATGTGCGCCCAGCTCATCTTCTCCAAATCCAAAGATACAGCCGAAAACCTTGAAAAAAAAACACAGTCCACTCTTCACCCTTACTCCCAGTCCCATGGATCTAACCATCTTCATTGTAAGATTCATTCACTCCCTCAATTGCCTTCCAGGTTATTAATAGCTAACAATTTGCAGTTCATCAATACAATCATGTGATTATGCTTTTGTCTTTACCCAGTGATAAAAATAGTATTGACGTATCTCCAGTTCAGATTCTGGATATAAGATCATGATCATGTCGGTGCTCGTGTCACCTTGTCCAATCAACTTTCCTTGTTCGTTCAGAATGAAAACCCTAAACCCACCACAGTATGTATTGGGTTCATATTAGATCAAGTTAATCTTAATTCACACTTCGGGACAAAAGTTGGCATCTTTTAGATAATCAGTTATCAATTTGCTAATAGAGTGACGGATTGATGCCCACAGAACAAGTTTTCTCCTCGATGATTCCGATCATGTTCCTTCCTTTGATTGTCCCGTTCGCCGGCGTCTTCCCGATACTGACAATTAAGTGAATCTAAAGTAAACAAATCCTTCCGTCGTTTCCGGTGTATGACGTGGCAACATCTTGCTGTCTCGATATCTAGATTTCCTTTAATACCCCGGTGAGACGGTGATCAGTGATTTTATTTTGACTTCAGCAACTGAAGCTCGATTTTTACCTCTCCATCAATGGCGGACCTGAAGCTAGCTTTTGTCGCCCTTCTACTCATCTTCCCACTCGCACTCCTCGCACTCCTAGCCCTAATCGTCCGTCCTCGTCCGGTCAAGATCCCGTTGAAGAACCGTCACGTGTTCATCACTGGCGGATCCAGCGGGATCGGCCTGGCCCTCGCCCACCTGGCGGCGGCGGGGGTGGAAGGCGCCCGCGTCTCCATCTTAGCCCGCTCCCTCGACAAGCTGGAAGAGGCAAGGAATTCAATCCGCCTCTCCACGGGGATCGAGGCCGCGATTTACGCTGCGGACGTTAGGGATTTTGACGCCGTCCAAAAGGCTGTGGACGCCGCCGGCCCTATCGACGTCCTGATAGTGAATCAAGGGGTCTTCATCCCAGGGGAGCTGGAGAAGCAGGAACTAAGCGAGGTACGGTTCATGATTGACATTAATTTGATGGGGAGCTTCAATGTGGTGAAGGCTGCTTTGCCCGGGATGAAGGCACGGTCGGACCGCCGGCCGGTGTCCATCGCTCTCATGTCGTCGCAGGCCGGCCAGGTAACCAATCGAACGGTTCTGTCAGAATCTTTTTTGCTCTGTTTATGGTGAATTGCTGAATTTGGTAGAAATTTGGGGGAAAACATTGTTTATGATTCAGGTTGGAGTTTATGGATACACTGCTTATGCAGCAAGCAAATTCGGACTCCGGGGAATGGCTGAAGCACTTCAGCAGGAAGTCATTGCAGATGATATCCATGTATCTCTTATTTTCCCTCCGGACACTGATACTCCTGGACTGGCTGAAGGTATGAAGGAATGATATCTCTTCAAATCTGGTTCAATAGCTTATATAGGTTTGAATGGCTTTAGGGATAATGATGTTTTGTAATTGCAGAAAACAAGAAGAGGCCTCCGTTGACAAGTATTATAGCAGCAGCATCTGGCGCAATGAAAGCTGAGGAGGTTGCTAGGAAGTGTTTGGATGGGATCAAATCTGCAAGTTTCTTTGTACCTTGCAATTTCGAGGGTGTGATGCTGTCTATCGCAACCGCTGGTTTATCGCCCCAGAGATCATACCTGATGGCATTCGTTGAGGTGTTTGCTATGGGTCTAATGCGAGTTGTAGCTCTGTTTTTCCAGTGGAATTGGTATCAAAGTATTGCAAAATGGCATGCCAAATCTGCTAATTGTAAGTCTCCTCACACCCATACTAGTCTCTTGTTTTGCTGTAATCTGTTGCTAAGTTTCGGAATTGGGTTCGAAGAATGGCAAGTTAAAAGGTGGAAAGTTGGAAACTTTAGTTCCCTGTTATGTTCTGGATTCTGCTACCTGTGTTGAGAGATCTTCACAGTCTGACATTTTCCAACAATCTTACGCTCTGAATCTCACGTTTGCTGATTTGTGTGTTCTAGGAACCTGAAGTCCGGCCATAACTGAAGAGGAAGCCTACTAAGTTCCTGACCAGGAAGCGAGTTAGTTCTGATGGATAGCTTTCAGCTAGATTTCGATGAGTTATGCACTGAATTTTGTTGTTACTGTGTAATTTTTGAGACTTTTGACCTCATTAGTGAAGCAACTTGATCCTATTTCTTCATGGAAATTTAAATAGACCAGGCGTTTGTGAAATTGACTCGATCTTAATAAAGCTAACAGTTCGTATAATAGACTCGTACCGACTTAATATTTTAGCTGTCAGGAATCGGGATGTAATCTGAAACCTTGTCTATAGTTTGGAGAGTAGAGGAAATGCAGCAGTGCTGAGATTTTGTGCCGAAACCTTGATAATGGTGAGCAAAAAAATAAAGATACATCCAGAATGGAGGATGTGGAAGAAGAAGAGTAACCAATTACATCCTAATGCAACTGAACAAAAGAGGCCAATGATCTATATATTATTAAGAAGGGGGGGTTCTATTCTGAGGAATTTGGCAGATGTCCGTGATCGATGCTAAAAGTGCAGCAGTTCTTCTTCCTGCAAAAATTCATGAGAAGATACCACAGGATAGCACCAGCAGTCATCGCCCCACTAATCAGGTACACAATCTTGGTTGCAATCACGAGCAAGAGCACCAAGAATGCAATAGGGATGAGGCTGAAAGCACAGAGTAAAGGAAGCCTCATTGGGATCCTGTAAGGCCTCTCCAGCTGCGGCATCTTCCACCTCAACCACAGGAAAGATGCAATCTCCAGCAGCATACTCAAGCTGTATATGAAATTTGCTGATGAAATGATGTCCGTGAATTGCAGGAACGACACCCCAAGTGTCATCAATGCTGGGACAAGGATCCCGACCCACGGAGTGTGGAACCACTTGGACCTAATGGCGAAGAACTTGGGCAGGATCCCCAATTCAGCCATTCCGAGAATCTGAAAGGAGCAGCTACTCAGCTGCGCCTCGAATAAGCCCATTGTAGATAGCGCTGCACAGATCTCGAGCCATATCTTGAGCCAATTCCCAGCAATCATTTCAGCAGCAGTGGCGTGAAACCCTGGTCCCCATTGTGTCTGCTTCACGTCCAGGGCTCCGATCACAGCAAACAGAGGGATCAAGTATGAGAGACAAGTCATGATCACAGCCACAGGAAGCGCAATAGGGAATGTTTTCCCAGGCTTATCAACTTCTCCAGCTAGGGTACTGATATTGTCCCAAAAGTTCAAGTTCCAAAACAAAGTATTGAGGAACAAATTCCAATCTTTCTTCACCGTTGGCTCCCCCATACTGAGCCATCTCTTTGGGCGGATTTTGGGGATGGCGATCAAAGTCATCAGCACAAAGGGGGAAAGAGAAATAATTCCAAGCCCCACAGCAGCATAACCCACAATGTTCAATCCCAAATAATTGATAAAAGACAGAACGATGATAGCGACGATAATTGCAACGGTACGTTGCCAACCTGACTCCAAAACGGGGAAAAGCTTGACAAGGTACTCGATGCAGAGCACAGGGAAAGCAGCGACGTTGATTACCCCGCTAAGGAATTTCCAGGAACCCATCAAGGATCCGCAAAAGGGTCCGAAAGCTCGCTGAGCCCAGATCACGAATCCGCCGTTTCCGGGGAAGGCGGTGGAGAGCTCGGCTGTGATGAGAGCTTCCGGTACACTCCATATGAATGGGAAAATAAGAAAACCCAGAAGAGCGTAGAGAGGGCCAGCGGCTTGAACCGCGGGTTCTTCCCCGTAAGGACCACCTGCAACTTCGAAATAGATTAGGAAGATGAGAGGAACTAGAGTGATTAGCTTTCTGGGTTTCAGGGAATCATCCACCGGAGACTGTGATAAAGCGTTCGTTCCTCCTCCTCCTCCTCCTGCTACTCCGACGGCCTGCTCTTCGTCGGCCATGGCTGATGATAGGTATAAGTGTGTATGCACGGCTGAGAAGAGAGTGGTTCTTCTTTTAATCTTTATTCACTATTTGGAGGAGTCTACTCTGTTGCGTAAGTATTATAAATCTCGATCTGATTGAATGGCCGTTTAGTAGTAGGAAAGATTCTGAAAATATAGTGGATTTTTTACGGATCACTTATCTAAACGTAATTATAACTTAATTTGCTTTATTTTTGGAATCTACTTGTTCAACCATGTTTGTTCCTTTTTCGTGTTTATCTTTGACAGAGTGAGATTATAAATCGGTTGAATCTATTCGTCGATTGCCCGAATTAGTAGTGGATTGAGACAGCTCTATTATTTTTTATTCCAGCTGACTGCACTAACTTTGACTTATAGTTTTTTTTGGCTTCTACTATGTAAAGTTAACAAATATACCTTTTTTACAATTTTTGTTTCGTTTCAATATTCTTATATTTTGTCACGTTTATATGTATATTTGCAGGTAGTCGATATCTTGACTTAGCAGCGCCCCCAAACATATTCTCAAATTGATTCTCTACATATAGTGAAAAACCTATTCGATGAAGCCATGAGAGAGAAAAGTAGAGAGAGAGGGAAAAGGGGTGAGGGGGTGTTTGGTGAGGGGGTGAGGGGTTTTTCGGGGTTAGGTCTAGGATTCATGATCGATACGTGCGTGTTCTCGAAACTAGGGGTAGGAAGATTGGTATTTCTTCGTCGGATCGCTTCAAGGATGCATCTTTCAAGATTTCGGTGGTGGCAGGGGGTCCTGAACATTTCATCTATCTGGATCTTACTCTGCTTCGGTGGGTAGGAGAGGAGTTGCAGAAGGCTGTGGAGAAAGGGTGGGTGTTGGAAAAGGGATTGGTGAAAAGAAGCGGCTCTAGAGCGCTGCTGATAGGTCGGTTCACGGTGAACAAGGTGAGTTTTCTCCGTTTGCTGGAAATTTGTGGCAATGGTAGAAGATTTTTCGTCGCCATTCCTTCAGAGGAAGATGTGGTTGGGTGGAACGCTTGGTTGAAGGTGGTGCAAAGTGTGGTGGGAGGGGAGAGTAGAAGGGCTATTCCGGCTTTGACGGGGAGGCATTCTTACGCGGAGATGGTGAGCGGAGGTTTATGCAAGTTAGGGGAGGCGGCAGAGCCTATCCCAGAGCAGAGTCGCATCATTGTTAAGGAGGCGGAGCTGGAGAATAGAATGAGGCGTCTGCGTTGTTGGGTGGTAGTTAATTTCATCCTTGACGAAAGGGGATTTGTGGTGTGGTCGGAATTCCGAAAATGGATGAGTAGATGGTGGGGAGTGAAAGCGAGTTGGAATGCAAGATTATTAGGGGATGATTCGTGGCTCGTTGAGTGTGGGTCGGAAGCTTCCTTCAGAAACATAGTGGAAAGGGGAGATTGGTTTTTTAGGGGGCAAAGGTGGAGGTAAGGAGATGGTTTCCGGCGGCAGGTCGATTAAATTTGTTGGAAGGTCAGGGGTTGCGGTGGGTTCTGGTATTTGGGTTGCCAGTTCATGCAAGGTCGGAGTTAGTTTTTAGGCAGATAGGTGATTTATGCGGCGGTTTTGTTGACGGGCAGGACACGGGATTTGCGGCGATTCGCTTGAAGGTTAGAACAAGGAGGGTTGTGCCGGATTCAATTATTATTAGAGTTAAGGAAGTCGATTTTGAGCTGAAGGCGTTGGTGGAACCGTCTTTCCCTTATCCGGCGGATACAGGGAAAGGGGTGGCGTTACCGCCGGAGTTAGGAGGGCCGAAACCAAAGGAGGCGGCGGCGGCCCAAGTTTCAGAAAGGGAGACGACGGCGGCGGCTCAATTTCCAGAAAGGGAGGTGGCGGCGGCGGCTCAAGTTTCCAAAAGGGAGGTAGCGGCGGCTCAAGTTTCCAAAAGGGCGGTGGTGATGACATCATCGGGGGAGGTGGAGTCGTCGGCGGCGGCGGTAGATAGGCTTTAGAAAGGGAGGCGGCGGCTGCTATAGTTTCAGATAGGGAAAAGGAGTTGGGTAGGGTTTCAAGGGAGAAGGGTTATCTCTTGGGTGGGCCGAGTCAAAAGCCCAACATTTATGGAGAGAATGAAGAGGCAATTTTAGGGGATTCATAGTGGGCCGCCTGGTGGGCCTATCGATTTACTTTTTAGTAATTCAATTGCTGATAAGCCTTTGCTAATTAGAGAGGATTGTGGGCCTTGTTTTTTAGGGCCTGGGTTCAGTTTAGAGTAGGTGGGGTCTGGGCCTTCAAGGGGTAAAGACTCTTTTCCTAGGCTTGCTGGTGGGCCTTTGTTGGAGGAAGGTGAATTCCAATTAGAAAAGAAAGACGATCAGATGATTGATTCTGGGAAGCAAGTTTCTGTTCTTTCTTTGCTTTTCTTCTTGCAGATGGGGAGGTCTAATTGACAAAGATTTTTTCGGGCCAGAAGAGGAGGAGGGCTCAAGTTGTACGGAGGATACAGAGACGGAGGAAGATGATTCTCAGGAGGATGAGGCAATTGAGGCAAAATGCCAAACTCTTGCTGGGCTGCTGGATTTAAGGATAGAGGGTTCTACGGAGGAAGCGTGCAAGAAGATTCAAGAAACTACTAAGGCTGTGTTGGGTCGACGGTCAAGACGGGTGTCAAAAACTAAAAAGGAGAGAGAGCTCAGGAGATTGAATTGGAGTGTATCCGATGGTGGGACGAGGAGTTCGGATTGTAGGCCAAGGTATGTTTCCCCTGTTTCAGTTCAGTTATGAACCCTAGGATATTATCTTGGAATGTTAGGGGGTTAGGTGATGTTTCGAAGCAGTATAGACTTAGGAAGAGGATTTTGGATGCCCGAGCTAATATCTGGTGCATCCAGGAAACAAGTTGATGCAGTTAGATAGGGCAGTGGTGTTTGGTCTGTTTGGTAGGAGGAATGTAGAGTGGGAGGTGATTAATGCAAATGGAGCTAAAGGCGGGATTTTGACAGCGTGGGATGCCAGTGTGGTGCAGATTCAGAGTCATTGGGAGGGACAATTTGTTTGCTTACTATCTTTAGGAATGTTGGGGACATGGGCCAACCTTGTCCGGTCAAAAGGATGATTTCTTAGAGGAACTCAGATCTTTTTTGGGGTGGTGGAGACTTCCTACGTGCATCATCGGGGACTTTAATATGGTAAGGGAGCGGGAGGAAGCGTCTAGTGGTCATCGGTCAAGGAGGGAGATGACGATGTTTAATAGGTTTATCGAAGATTGGGGGTTAATCGACTTACCTATGTGTGGAGCGACATACACTTTCTCTAACATGCAGGAAGAAGTCTCCATGTCTAGGTTGGATAGAGCTTTAGTGTCGGTGGAGTGGGAGGACATGTACGGGGGGTGCAACTTGAGAGCTCTGACAAGATCGTGCTCGGATCATAGGCCCATTCTTTTGGGGGTCTCGGTTGATCGGATCATTCTTCGTCCGTGGAGGTTTGAATTGATGTGGATGGAATTCCCAAACTTTAATGAGATCGTGAGCTCGTGGTGGCGGCTTCCAGCTTCAGGGTCAAACGCTTTGTTTAAGTTGGCTAGGAAGTTTAAGGCACTTAAGGAGGAGTTGAAGCGGTGGAATGTGGTTACTTTTAGGAATAATGAGGTGGTTTGCAAGGAGATTTTGGACAAAATCTCGGTTTTGGACCGAAAGGAGGAGTCCCAACAACTCTCTTTGGACGAAAGGGTTGAAAGATGCTTCTTGAAGTGTGATCTGGATAGAGTTTGGAAAAGAGAAGAAATTTCCTGGAGACAGAAAGTGAGGGATAAATGGACAAAGGAAGGCGACAGAAATACTTCCTTTTTTCACAAGGTGGAGAATCAGAACCGGCGCCGTAATCTCATCACCTCTTTAAAGATTGGAGGGGTGTTTTTTGAGAATGAGAGTCTCTTGGCGGAGGCAGTTGTTCAGTTCTACAAGAACCTGTATACCGAACAGGTCAACGAGCGCCCTTTTCCAGTTAATGGGGGGTTCAATTGCCTTGACCAGACTGATAAGGACAGTTTGATTGGTGCCTTTTCAGAAGAGGAGATTTGGGAAGTGGTTAGAAAGTGTGATGGGGAGAAAGCTCCGGGGCCAGACGGTTTACCTATGGAATTCTTCAAGGCCCATTGGGACATTGTTAAAAGGGATGTGATGAGAGCTTTGGAGGATTTTGTGAGGGAGGAGTCTCTTCCCCGAGCTATCAACAGTACTTTCTTGGTTTTACTTCCGAAGAAGGATACAATTGAGGACATTACGAACTTGAGACCTATTAGCTTGGTTAGCTCCTTTTATAAGGTTTTGTCTAAAACCTTAGCTGCCCGTCTGAAAAGGGTTATTGCCAATGTTATATCTGTCTACCAATGCGCTTTCGTGGAGAAACGACAGATTTTGGATGTTGTTTTGATTGTGAATGAGGTGATTGATTCTAGGCGGAGAGTGAGAAGGCCTGAACTTGTGATCAAGTTGGATATAGAAAAGGCTTATGATCATGTTAATTGGGACTGTTTGCTCAGAGTAATGCGGTGTATGGGTTTCCCGGAGCAGTGGATTCGATGGATCTCGGCTTGCATCTCTTCCGCTTCCTTTTCAGTTCTTTTGAATGGGGAGGCCAAAGGGTATTTTGGGAGCTCTAGAGGGTTGAGGCAAAGGGATTCTCTGTCCCCTTTTTTGTTCATCTTGGTCATGGAGGTCTTGTCTAGGTTCTTTGTGAAGGCAAGGGAAGTGAATCTTTTCGAGGGGTTCTTCATGAACGAGCCAGAAAGTAGGGGTGAAGTCCATCACACTCTTTTTGCTGATGACGCGGTGATTTTCTGCGACGCAAGGTTGGATCAAGTACAGCAGGTGTTGGCGGTTTTGATTTGTTTCGAGGCGGTGTCTGGGTTGAATGTCAACGTGCAAAAGTCGGTCATGTTTACAGTAGGTGAGGTGGGTGATGGTAGGGTTTTTGCAGATGTGCTCGGGTGCGAGTTGGGGAGTTTTCCTGCTACGTACTTGGGCCTTCCCCTGGGTACCAAGTGCGCGTCCAAACAGGTCTGGGAGCCAGTTGTGACAAAGGTCAGAGGTAGGCTTGAGTCTTGGAAGACGCGTTTCCTCTTTTGAAGAGCGTGTTATCCCAACTTCGATCTACTTTCTGTCTATTTTCCAAGCGCCAATGGCAGTTCTTAAGGAGTTGGAAAGAATGCAAAATAGGTTCTTGTGGGAAGGTTGTGGAGAGGAAAAGAGACCTCATTTGGTGAAATGGGACCTTGTTAAGGCTCCAAAATCCAGAGGTGGGTTAGGGGTCTTGGATCTTAGGAGATTGAATCAGGCGCTCTTGGGAAAGTGGGGATGGAGATACGCCACCGAGCAGAATTCATGGTGGCGAAGTCTGATTGTGGAGAAGTGCGGAGTTGGTCGGTCGGTGTGGAAACCGAGATGGGAGCTGCAGAACGCGGGGTGGTCCGTTTGGAGGGATATCGTCTTCAATTCTTCAAGGTTTTGGGATTACTGCTTATATCGAGCCGGGGGTGGGGGAGTGTCTTTTTGGTTTGATGTTTGGATTCCGGGTGTGTGTTTGGCTAGAAGTTTTCCTAGGATTGCAGCTGTAGCATGTGACTTGGATGCTCGTGTGTCCGAGGTCGTGGTGTCTTCTGACAGGTACCAGTGGCATATTCCTTTATCTTCCGAGCTGCGGGGAGGGGCGGAAGAGGAGAAGATGAGGTTCATGGAGGTCTTGGAGGGGATCTCTCCAGGGTGGATTTCACAGGGGCCCCCTGCTCCTGTCTGGCATTTTTCCACTAACGGATTTTTCTCTGTGAGCTCTTTCTTCAGGGTTCTGTCACCTCAGAGTGTCATTGGTGTTGAGGATTTCCCGATGGAGGTCGTGTGGGTCGATTATGTCCCTACCAAGGTTGCGGGCTTTCTCTGGCAGGTATTCCATAAGCGCATTTCTACTTTTGACAACCTTCAGAGGAGGGGTTTCGTTGGTCCCAATTTTTGTGTGTTATGCAGAGCCGACCTTGAGTCGGTGTCGCATTTGTTGGTGTCTTGTCCTATTACTTCGCAGGTGTGGTCTACTCTTAGTTCCAAACTTGCCATATGGGGTCCTCACCACGCGGACGTGGCTATGTTTCTACGTGAGTGGCAAGCTAGGAACTGTATGAGTGAGTTCACAAGTTCAAAATCGTTTTGGTTCATGCTGTGTGGTGGTGCATTTGGGGGGAGAGAAATGAGAGAATTTTTAGACATAGTTATCGTACTAGGGAGCAAGTGATTTGGAGGATTGCGGTGCTTGTGTGTAGGTGGATTAGGGTGGCCGGGCGCATTTCCCCGGACGAGTTTAGGAGGTGGATGTCGATGTGGCATCACATTTTTGATCTTGGTTGAGAGCTTCCAGGGTTTTTCTGGGGGGTTGTACAGTTTGGAGCTGTATAGGTGGGATTTTGGGTGATTTTTGGGTGTGAGGCCTGTTTTTCTATGCGCCTCAAGTAGATAGGTTTGTACGAGTGAGCGCCCTTGAGTGAGGGGACTACCGTATCTTTTGTTGGAGCTCCAGTTTCGTTGTGAGGCCGGGGCGGTTTTTGTGTTCGTAGTTTGGGTTGGAACCATAAATTGTGGTACATCCGATGTAAATTTTGGTTGCTTCAGTTTTTAATGAGAAACTATATCATTCATCAAAAAAAAAAAACTAATCTACCCTTCCGTCCAATTGCCGTTACAAATGATGATTATTGCTGACTGTACGTGACACCTCGTTGCTGACTAGGAATTCCACCAAATTAAATTTAGTAATACAAAAATAAGATAATATAATCAAACTTTAGTGACTGATGAGTAATTTGGATGTCTCCTCTTCATATCTAGTTTCTATATGGTTCCTCTTTCGCCACCATCTCCCACCAGCTCACCGCCGATCCCGTTCACTGTACATTCTACACGACGAACCTTGTCGTCTCCCACCTCTCCACCCTTCCTTGTGCCGCTACCGGTCAAAATAATTTTTGAATCCTGAATCATTGCCACTGCATCGCCGATTATCAGAGTAACCGACACCACCGTAAGACGACGGTGGCAGAGGAATTTAAATTTCCCTCTGATCTCGCTTTGTTCTGAATCGACATCGATCGGTAGACGAATCTATCCCCGAGAACTTCCACCATTGGACGAGGTTGACAGATTCCGATTGGAGGTCAAAAGCGCGCGTGTGAGAAAGACTCAGATCGTCAACTGTCAAATCCATGAGCTCGTAGCAGATTCGGAGGGCAGCAACATTGGATGACTCATTTTTTAACAGTTACGGCGGCGACTTACTGAAATGTGGCATGGATTTATTATATTATTTTGTAGTGGTGGGAGATGGTGGCGGAAGAGGAACCATCATATCACAACTTAGATAGAAGAGGCATCCAAATTACCAAATTAGTCATTAAAGTTTGAGTATATTATCTTAGATTTTATTAGTCATGGAATTCCTAGTCAGTTCTTGATGGTAACAAATCTCTAAGAATGGTTCAAAATCAACAACTTTGTTCCAATGCAGTTAAAAAGAACCATAATCTAGATTTCTAGTTCTAAAAGTTGACTAAAGAACATACAACCTGATACCAAATTAAAATTTTGGAACAGACATTGAAGAAGAACATCTCGACCCTATTTAGCCGAATTACAAGATCCAGATTCAGAATCTAGTACCAAAATACATGTTTCTAAAGCGTCTTGTTACCAAATCCCAGTTCTCTTAACTGAAGGGCGAGATTTTTATGATTAATTGTAAAAAGAATTAGGATTGGTGTGAAACTCTAATATTATTTAGGGATAATAGGCCGGAAGGTCCCTGTACTATTGAAAGATAACAAATAAGCCCATCTACTATTAATTGCACCAAACAAGCCCCTCTACTTAGAACATATAACAAACAAGCACTTCTGTTACAAATGTGACAAAAGGCGTTACTGAATTGTTGACACAGTTGACACGTCACTAACCCGTAGGTTGTTAGAGTTTACACGTCAGCCGATTGGAATGTCAACAACCCTAAACGGCATCGTCTTTTACTATTTGGATTATTTCACTACAAAACAAGCTGCATTTAACAGCGGCAAAAATGACGTTTAACAGCGGCCACATGCCGCTGTTAAATTGACCAAATGCGAAAATAATATAACAGCGGGAAAAATAGATGCGGTTAAATCAATTTATTTAACAGCGGCCCTAGCCGCTGTTAAATTGTTTCGTCGGGAAAAAATATTGGCTGGAGCTCTGGCGATAGAGCCAGAACTCCACGACACCCAACAAAGAATAGGCAACTCGGCGGCGGCGGCGGTGGTTGCGATGGTGATTCCAGCGAGCGTGATGGGGACATCCTTGGGTCATCAACTGGTCCAATCACTAGGAGTCAAACCAAGGCCTTAAGGAACAAGGTGGCAACATTCATGGAGGCTTGGAGTATGCCAAAGCATGAAGAATTGGAGCAAGGATGCTGGACATTACTTAGGATGGTTGACGAGACTGAATGATGATCCAACGGCAAGATTCAAACGTTTTGTGATCTTCAATGACCATTCTGCCATTTAAGAAAGTGGAGGGGCCTTCATGAACGAATTTCATCCCCATTCATGCATTTGTTTTCATGTTCATTCACTTCCACATTGGAACCATGCACTTGCATTAATGTTCATTCACTTCCACATTAGAACCATGCACTTGCATTAAGTGTGAACAATTAATGGTGTAGTTTTTCTAGATGACTAGATTCAGCGAATCTGGTGTAAGACACATTTTCTCCTACCCTATTTAAAGGGTTCTTTGTAGTTTGTTTCAAATCAGCTTGTTTGCTCACAATTAAAAGAATTCAGACTTCGGTTTACAATATTTGTTCCTTAAAGCTTTTGCTCGTTGTTGCTTGGCTTAGGGAGTTTGGTTTATCGAGATAAGGGTATTCACCCCTTAGTTCGTGGTACCGCACACACTTGATACCTTGAGTTCTTAGCTCTATAGCTAAGGGTTCTGGTCCGATTTCCATCTTCTATCTTGATTGTGTTTTCGTTTGCAAATTGTTCAAACCGAGTTGTGTGGATTGAGCCAACCTTGGCTTTGGTTCATATCAGTTTGGTATCAGAGCTCGGTTCAACTCTTGGATCAAAGCTTCTGTTGTTTTTCTTTTGATTAAAAAAAACCAAAAAAAAATAGTAGCATTATTGGCTGAATCGTGATTTGTGTGATTTCAGATTTATAGTTTTGTACTAACCATTTCTTGGTGGTAAAAGCTGGTGTGCAGGTTAAGAAGAAACAAAGTTTAAAAATCAAGAGGTCCAAAAGAATAATTTCGACCCAATCAAAGCAAAGCCACCTAACCAAGATTGTGTCTAGAAGTTATAGCGGAATTCTTAGAAAGGGGGGTAAACAATTTCTGTTCTTTCAAAGTCAAATTCGTTTTGAATAGTTTGTTTTTCGAAAACCTAGCAAAGAAATCTGACTAGGGCTTAGAGTGAACTCAGCTAGGGTTGTGTTTACTTGAATTTCGAATTAATTGACTTCTAAAGCTTTGAAGAAACTTGCAACTGCTCATAACGAACTTCCTTATTGCCGATTTCTGTTTCATCTTTTTCTCACCAAAAACTTGTGTGAAACACGAGAGGCAAAAGAAAGAGTGTGTGAGGTTCATTAGAGAGAGTTGGTGAGGCCATTGTGACTAATCATTGTTCAAGATGACACATCCAGCAGGGTTCGAAGCAGCAATGAATGCGATGAGGACGGAGTTCCATGAAGCACTCAACACTATGGCTCAAACCCTCACCGCGGCCATCCAGAATAATCAGCCAAGGGTAGATGATTCTGATGTGGAGGATGATGCACCTCCACGAGGTGGAGCAAGGCCACATAGAGAAGCTTTAAGAGGAGTGATGCTGGATGATGATATCCGAGGAGTGAAAATTTTGGTTCCCAAATTCCAAGGGAAATCAGACCCGAATGCATATCTCGATTGGGAGAGGGCGATGGAATTCTTCTTCCAATGCCATCAATTTTCTGATCGCAAGAAGGTAACGCTTGCTGTTGTAGAATTTACTGACTACGCTTCTGTTTGGTGGAGTCAGCAAGTTAGACAAAGGGAGCGCGAAGGGAAGAGGCCTATTGGAACATGGGAGGATGTGAAACGTGTCAAGAGAAGGAAGTATGTTCCAGCTTCTTATTGCCGAGATTTACACACTAAGTTACAAGCTTTAAAGCAAGGTGGTATGACTGTTGAAGACTACCATAAGGAGATCGAGATGATAGTGTCTCGATTGGATCTAATTGAAGATGAGGATGCCAAGATTGCACGTTTCCTAGGAGGCTTACAGAGGGAAATCGCCTATCAAGTCAACTTGCAGAATTTCATCGACTATGATGAATTGGTGCGACTAGCAATACGAGTGGAGAAGCAACTCAAACTTGGCACTGGATGGAGATTCAATACGCCAACCACTACCACACCATCATGGAAGACGAATACCATGAAGAAAGAGGAAGGCACCTCGGGAGGCTTTAACAAACCTAAAACCACTCAAGGTACCTCAAATCCTAAATCTGGTTCTTCAAATACTACTAATCGGCCGAGTGGAATTCTTTGTTTCAAATGTCAAGGGCGTGGACATATGGCTAGGGACTGCCCTAATAAAGCCACTATGGTGATCCGAAATGGAGAGGTGTTCACGGATGATGAGGACGACAAGGAGGAGTTCCAAGGAGGTGAAATCAAAGAGGAGGAATCGGAGGAAGAGGATGAAAAGGTTCCAGAAGGTTTGGTCAAGTTCAATAGAGTGGCCATTCGAGCATTGAGCACTCTAGTTAAAGACGAGTTGGATCAGCGGGAGAACCTATTCCATGTTCGTTGTGTCATCCACAACAAACTTTGTAATCTGGTTATCGATGGAGGAAGTTGCACGAATGTAGCAAGTCAAGATCTGGTAGAAGGCATGAAGCTCACCACCATTCGACATCCTAAGCCATATAGACTTCAATGGCTTAGCAAAGCAGGAGAGCTAAAAGTGACAAGGCAGGTATACGTCCCTTTCAGTATTGGTCGATATACTGACAAATTCTTTGTGACGTAGTACCTATGGAGGCTGCTCATATTCTGCTTGGGAGGCCATGACAATTTGATCGATTTTCTCTTCATGATGGGAGGGCTAATCGATATTCCTTAACCCATAAGGGGCAAACCTACAAGCTCAAGCCTTTGTCACCAACCGAATTGTACCAAGATCAATTGGAGAAGCAACAACTTCGTGAGGCTAGAGAGAAGAAAGAGATGGAGCTCAAAACAAGAGAGAAGAGTGAAAAGAAACAGAGTGACACCCCTTCGAGTGCAAAAACAGAAATGGTATGTCATAGAGCTCGAAAAGGTGAGGCCGAGAGGAGAGAAAACCTTTTAGCTACACGTGGTGAGATCAAACAAACCTTAACTTCTAGGATGCCACTCGGGTTATCGTATACAAGGAGTGTTTGAATTCTGATTATGCTAATGTAACTGATTCTCTTCCTAGTGTTATCTCTTCATTATTACAGGAATTTGAAGATATCTTTCCGGAGGAGATTCCTAAAGGACTACCACCGATTAGGGGAATTGAGCACCAAATCGACTTTGTTCCAGGAGCATCCATCCCTAACAAGGCCGCATATAGAACCAATCCGGAAGAGACCAAAGAGCTTCAGAGACAAGTGGATGAGTTAATGGACAAAGGGCACGTTCGAGAAAGCATGAGCCCTTGTGCCGTACCGGTTATCCTCGTGCCAAAGAAGGATAAATCATGGAGGATGTGCGTAGACTGTCGAGCGATCAATAACATCACGGTAAAGTATCATCATCCTATTCCTAGACTTGATGATATGCTAGATGAGTTACATGGTGCTTCTATCTTTTCAAAGATTGATTTAAAATCTGGATATCACCAAATTCGAATGAAGGAAGGAGATGAATGGAAAACCGCATTTAAGACTAAACATGGTTTATATGAGTGGATGGTTATGCCATTTGGTTTGACAAATGCACCTAGTACATTCATGAGATTGATGAACCACGTGCTTAGGGCTTTCATAGGCAGATTTGTAGTCGTTTACTTTGATGATATTCTGGTTTACTCATCTAATTTAGAGGATCATGGTGGACACTTAAAATTGGTGTTAGAAACCCTTAGAAAGGAAAGACTGTTTGCCAATATGAAAAAGTGCGTCTTTTGCACCGATCACCTTGTGTTTCTTGGCTTTGTTGTTAGTTCTACAGGAATTAGGGTTGATGAGGAGAAAATAGAGGCAATCAAGTCTTGGCCAATTCCCACAAACATATCTGATGTTAGGAGCTTTCATGGTTTGGCCAGTTTCTATCGAAGATTTGTGAAGGATTTCAGTACTATTGCTGCACCACTCACGGCCGTAGTGAAAAGGGATGTACCCTTTCATTGGGGAACACCTCAACAAGAGGCATTTGAGCTATTAAAGGAGAGACTCACCAATGCACCAATTCTGATGCTACCCGATTTCAGCAAGGCATTTGAGATCGAGTGTGATGCTTCAGGAATTGGAATAGGAGCTGTGCTCATGCAAGAAAAGAAACCGATTGCATACTTCAGTGAAAAGTTGCATGGAGCTACTCTGAATTACCCAACTTACGATAAGGAATTATATGCACTTGTTCGAGCATTAGAGACTTGGCAACACTACCTATGGCCAAAGGAGTTTGTCATCCATTCTGATCACGAGTCATTGAAATATCTCAAAGCTCAACACAAGCTGAACAAGAGGCATGCACGATGGGTTGAGTGCATCGAGTCTTTTCCCTATGTTATCCGTTACAAGCAAGGTAAGGAGAACGTCGTGGCTGATGCCCTATCTCGAAGGTACACTCTTATCTCTACTCTTGGTGTTAAGTTCATTGGTTTTGAATACATTAAAGACTTATATGACACCGATAATGATTTTGGAGATGTGTACAAGGCGTGTGAACATTCGGCACATGATAAATTTTATAGGTTAGATGGATACTTGTTTCGAGAGAACAAGTTATGTTTGCCTAAGTCTTCGTGTCGAGATGTTTTAGTCAGGGAAGCACATGGAGGTGGGTTAATGGGGACTTTGGAATTGCCAAAACGATGGCATGTCTTCAAGAGCACTTCTACTGGCCTAGAATGAGGCATGATGTGGAGAAACATCTAGCCAGATGTGTGGCTTGTCACCAAGCCAAGTCTAAATCACAACCACACGGGTTATACACTCCTCTCCCTATTCCTATTGCACCTTGGATTGATATATCTATGGACTTTGTGTTAGGCTTGCCTAGGACTAGGGGTGGTAGAGATTCAATTTTTGTGGTGGTCGATAGATTCTCAAAAATGGCACATTTCATTCCATGTCATAAAACTGATGATGCATCTCATATTGCTAACTTGTTCTTTAGGGAAGTTGTTAGATTGCATGGAATGCCTCGTACTATTGTGTCGGATCGTGACTCTAAGTTTCTTAGTTATTTCTGGAAAACACTTTGGGGTAAACTAGGAACGAAGCTACTATTCTCTACTACTTGTCATCCACAAACTGATGGTCAAACTGAAGTAGTCAATAGGTCGTTATCACAATTGCTTAGAGCCATAATCAAGTCCAACATTAAAACTTGCGAAGAGTGTTTGCCACATGTTGAGTTTGCATATAATAGGGCTGTGCATTCGGCTACTAAGTATACACCATTCGAACTTGTGTATGGATTTAATCCATTGACTCCCTTGGATTTATCACCTTTGCCTTTGCATGAGTTATCTAATACAGATGGGGAAGCAAAAGCAAAGTATGTTAAAGAGATGCACGAGAAAGCTAGACTCAACATTGAGCGTAGGACAAAGCAGTACGTTCAAAATGCCAACAAAGGACGCAAGGAAAAGGTGTATGAACCAGGAGATCTCGTTTGGATACATTTCAGAAAGGAGCGGTTTCCAGAACAGAGAAAGTCAAAGCTGCTACCTAGAAGGGAGGGTCCTTTTAAAGTCTTGCAACGCATAAATAACAATGCATATCGCATAGACTTACCAGGAGACTATGGCGTTAGTGCTACTTTTAATGTTGCCGACTTAACCCCTTTTTATGATGATTTTGCAGATTCAGATTCGAGGACGAATCCTTTTCAAGAAGGGGGGAATGATGGGGACATCCTTGGGTCATCAACTGGTCCAATCACTAGGAGTCAAACCAAGGCCTTAAGGAACAAGGTGGCAACATTCATGGAGGCTTGGAGTATGCCAAAGCATGAAGAATTGGAGCAAGGATGTTGGACATTACTTAGGATGGTTGACGAGACTGAATGATGATCCAACGACAAGATTCAAACGTTTTGTGATCTTCAATGACCATTCTGCCATTTAAGAAAGTGGAGGGGCCTTCATGAACGAATTTCATCCCCATTCATGCATTTGTTTTCATGTTCATTCACTTCCACATTGGAACCATGCACTTGCATTAATGTTCATTCACTTCCACATTAGAACCATGCACTTGCATTAAGTGTGAACAATTAATGGTGTAGTTTTTCTAGATGACTAGATTCAGCGAATCTGGTGTAGGACACATTTTCTCCTACCCTATTTAAAGGGTTCTTTGTAGTTTGTTTCAAATCAGCTTGTTTGCTCACAATTAAAAGAATTCAGACTTCGGTTTACAATATTTGTTCCTTAAAGCTTTTGCTCGTTGTTGCTTGGCTTAGGGAGTTTGGTTTATCGAGATAAGGGTATTCACCCCTTAGTTCGTGGTACCGCACACACTTGATACCTTGAGTTCTTAGCTCTATAGCTAAGGGTTCTGGTCCGATTTCCATCTTCTATCTTGATTGTGTTTTCATTTGCAAATTGTTCAAACCGAGTTGTGTGGATTGAGCCAACCTTGGCTTTGGTTCATATCAGAGCGAGTTGGTGAAGGCGACTTAAAATCGGTGGTGGCGGTGGTGATTCCAGCGAGCAACTTGGTGAAGGCGGCTTCATATCGGCGGCGACGGTGGTTGCGATGGCAATTCCAACAAGCGACTTGGTGAAGGCGGCTTCAAATCGGCAGCGGCGATAGTTGCGATGGCGATTCCAACGAGCGTCGTCGTCGGAGGGTTCCTAAATCAAGGAAGAAACAAGGTTTGGTTTCAGAATACCAAAAGGATTCCGATTCGAAGAAAAGAGAGTAAGACTCTTACCTACAGCGGCGACCGATAGTACTTGTCGTCGCTGGAACGGAAGTGAAGAGTTTTGAGCGGCCGGTCGACGGAGAAGGGTTGAAGAGATGAAGGGTTTATGGTTGGAGGGAAGGGAAAATAGATCGGACGACTCGAAATTGTTCTTTACATTAGATCTGGCGGTGCAGAGGGGCGATCCGTGTGTTTAATTTAACAGCGGCCTTGGGCCGCTGTTAACTGTTAATTTAACAGCGGCCTGAGCGCTTTTAAAAGCCGTTTTAAATGATTTTAGCAGCGGCCACTTAAGTGGCCGTTGTTAAATTGTCGCCGTTAAATGCAACGTTTTTTGTAGTGTTTGTTGCTAAAAACCTTAGTCAAAACGGAGTCGTTTATGGTTGCTGACATTTCAATCGGCTGACGTGTAAACTCTAACAACCTACGGGTCAGTGACATGTTAACTGTGTCAGCAATTCAGTGACGCCGTTTGTCACATTTGTAACAAAAGGGCTTGTTTGTTATATGTTCTAAGTAGAGGGGCCTGTTTGGTGCAATTAATAGTAAATGAGCATGTTTGTTATCTTTCAATAGTACATGGACCTCCCGGCCTATTATCCCTATTATTTACTACATATACTAGTTTTCAAATGATTATTTTGTTCATTTTAATCTAATCTATTGGATCTGATTTTTAATCTAACAGTGTCTAATGATGTGCTAGATAATGCTTTCTTTGGGTTGTGGTGCACGAATAGTCGTTGTGGCTTTGATGTTTTTTTGTGGAATAAAAATTGATATTCATGGGAAAAAGGAAAAAAGGGAAAAAAACAAGATATTATAATTGATTGAAAGAAGAAGGGATTGAAATGCGAGCCTTAAAATATAAATGCTTATCTCCCAATCACTGACAGGGAAAAAGAATTACTGACACACAAAAAAAAAAAAAAAAGTAAGAAACTAAACTTGTGGTTCAAACTGATAGCATATTTAATTAAGGAAAATATAGCCCAAACAAATGGCTTCAACAACAACACTGAAGCAGAGTAGCGTACAAGTAGAATGTTAAGTTGTGGGAGAGGAATCGACTTTAATCGTGGTCGTGACAACAACTCCCTTGGAATAAGTTGACAAAGCAGCAGCACTGCCAGCACCAGTATTCCTCTACAAAAAATACAATACATTGTTACACGTAATCTTGTCTACAAAATTACAAAACCTAATCAATCTAACTACGTACATAAGATTCAGAGCATGCAAAAGACGAATATATATAGAGGAGTACGTACTAGTAGGGCGAATAAGCGTGTCGTCGAATGATGAAGAAGTAGAGTTAATTGGCATTGGAGAGATTGCAGGCTCGAACGCAGCAAGGAGGAAGGCAGAAGGAGTTGATCTGGTAGCATTTGCTGTTGTAATTAAAACAATCAAGATCACCATTGCCAGTAGTACTGCTACAGCATTATAACAAATGAAGTAGTGTATAATATTCTTCTTCCTGCTAAGCGCCATCTTCCTGAGACCCTGATCCTGATATGTTTGTGGTTGAATGGTTGCTATTATTATTTATAATATAATAGATAAGTTTTAGTTTGTTATTCGGCTTCAGAATATTAGGCTATAGGAGACTCGTTCATAACTAGTACTGAAAAGGTATATGTAAGTCGGCACTCTGGCAGTCAGTGTGTTTAATTTGCATGCATTTCTGCCAATGAGAATCTAGCTAGGTTCGGCTGGGAATCAGTTCAAACACGCCCATTATTTTTTAGTTAATGGTCATTTCATTAGTATATAGTTATCATCGATTTTTTTATTTGTCATTTCTTTTTTCTTTACATTCCATTTTTTATTTGTCATTTCCCTCGTCTTTTTTATGAACTCATTATACTTGATGCAGATTTGGTGCTAACGGGTAAATTCACAACAAATAAGTTTTTTTTTCTTTTTTTTTGTGTGTTTATTCGTTGTTCATGTGCTAGAATGACACATGAATAATACATTAATAACATTATATGCACACAAAATTCAACTAACATTTCTCACTGAATGATTGGATGAAAAAACTTATAAACACCCAATTTGTGTGTTGACAATCTTCATATATAAAGAGGTTACGAGAGATATACATGAAGAAATAACAAAATATATTTTTTCATCAAACTAGGTCATTACAAATATAATAGCATGCTTGCTAGCAAGTACGTTTTATATTATAAATGATCCAAATTTTAGACGCACTTAATTTAGAGATAATTTTATTACATCTATTGATTTCAATGTTTATTTTGACAAAAATAATACTTTAGATTGATCTAGAAAATTTGAATATGTTCCATTGACCCAACTCCAATATGCTCTAAAATTTAGAGTTGATTTTGCTATTTTGGCACCCAAACTTAACAACCTGATTTTTACCCGAAATTTTAGGATTATGGTTAATTTTTAAATATAACAACTGTGACCCATTTATAATAATAATAATAATAATAATAAATAATTAATAATAATAATAATAATAAAATAACTTTGACCCGAATGACCCAATCCGAAATAACTTGCAACTCGTAGTGACAGCAACTCATTTCGTTTGACATCATTGTAATAGTAAAATTTCTAAAGATTTAAAGTTTCATGCAAATATGATCATACATTGTGTCATCTTGAAATAATAATATAATATTGTCATGTGAAATTTTGCAAATATTTTTATACACTTTGATCCGCCCAGCTCGACCGTGGATCAATACTGTGGTTCTTTGGAGGTCTGAGCAATGAGTCCGTCCTCGGGATGCCTCGGCGGGTGGTACCTTGCAGGGCGGACGTGCAAGGCGGTTAGTATATATGAGATGATATGTAGGGAACGTGGGGAGAATGGGTTACAGAGAAGTACCGGGAGAGTGCCCTTTGGTGAGGGCGGAACCGATAGCCTTTAGCGTACAGCGCGGAAGCTTGTAGTATCAGGCGTATGGTCACGGGTATGTTGTGTTGTCCTCTTCTGAATGGGGGACCCGCTACTTATAGGTCCAGTGGGTGTAGCGAGACCCACGTGTCATATCCTGAGTGGGACGCGGCAAATCACACTCAACAGTGATGGGCGGTGGCCGCTTTCCTGTCTTGTCGATGTGACAGGTGATCTTCGACTTAGGGCGGTCCGTTATCTGCCCCCGAGTGAATGACCGCCTTGGTCATGAGGGCGGAATGGACTCGGGCCCATCAATTGCCCCCTAGTATGGTCTCGAGGGCACGAGGGTCTCGAGACGATACTATGGAACTGTTCGAGCGGCCCTGAGGGCGGACTTGACTTCGGGCCTATCACTTGCCCCCTAGTATGGTCTCGAGGGCGTAAGAGCTCGGGGCGATACTATGGAACTGTTTGTACGACCATGAGGGCGGTCTTGTCTTTGGGGCCTATAAGATCTCCCAGTATGGGCTCGAGGACGCGTAGATCTCGAGGAAAAACTAACAGATTGGTAACAGGCTAGCGGCGGCACCGCCCTTTCGTAACTCCATGATCGCTGTTGTGGGCGGGTGTGGTTCCAGTACTCAATTAAGTATTGGAACGCCATGGTCCCTGGTGGGGGGCGAAACCGCCAATGAAGTTACACAAATGTCCTTGTCAGAACACTCATCGGCGTTTGGGCAATTACCGGCATGCTGCTATCGCCGCCATCGCCGACGACTGAAACGGGCAGGGCTCTTCTTTGAGGCGGAATTGCACGCGTTTCATCCTTTTTGCAGGCTAGTAACCTATTCGCCCACTGTCTGGGGGACACGTGACCCATTTATACTTGGCGACGTTTCGCTTCCCACGTCACTAGTTTTAAATAGGGGTCCCCCCCTTCATCTGCTAGCACTTCATCTTTTCGGCAAATTCCTTGAGAGCGTCGGCCCTTTCTCATACTCATCTTCCTTGAGGTCATACGCGCCTTTCCTCTTAGTTTACCTGTGCTTCTATCCGCCCCTCCCTAAAACACGATACCGAGGATGCCTTCTGATGCTGAGTCGTCTTCGTCCGCCGAAGCAAGTAGGTGTTCTTGAAACTTTCCTGCATTCAATTTTTTATTCCGCCCACTATTCCTTTGCTTGCCTTGCTTGCCCCGTCCTTTCTATTTCCTTTGCTTTGTTAGGGTGAGATGTCTTCTAGTGGGTCGTCGTCGTCTTTAGATTATGACCATTTAGAGAGAGTGTTGAGGGGTACGCGGGGATGCAGGCGTCCAACTGTCCGCCCCTCTCCAGACACGGGAGCAAAAGTTGTTCCTGTGTCTATCCCCCTTTGGCGTTCATTTCTCCTCCCCTTCTGATTTGTTCTCCTTATCCTTCTGTTGTAGGAGGCTATGATGAAGGGAGGAGAGGATCTGAGGCGGATGTGTCGGATGAGACATCGTCATCATCATCATCTCCGCCACCGAGTCCGCCCTTAATCCCTGAGCCGTTCGTGGGAGAAGAGTGTGATGATGATGAAGGATCGGATGTGGCAGATCCTAAACAGAAAGGGCAAATGCCTTATCCAGAGGATAGCGACCTGGTCTTCAACCCATACGCGGATTACGACGCCGAGTATGTTTTAGCCGCGGATGCTGAACCGCTGCCCCTTCCCTCGGCGGAGCAACTCCGAGCGCAAGCTGAGGCTCGATTCAACGTAGTATCCAAGAAGGCGGATGCGCCACCAAACAATGGTCGACGATTTTGCATCGTGGCAAGTCGGCTTTACCAAGGAGGCATGGGGCTTAAGCTGCAAGTCGAACCCGTAGAGAAGTACGGGTATAAGGTTATGTCCTGGGCAGATGTGGGCGGGCGCACCTGCTGACAGCCGGGAAGTGTTGGGTCCGGGGTACTTTCCCTACGTCAAGAAAAATGCTCTGGTGAGGCTACTGAATGAGTGTGATATGCCTCAGCATTTCTCATACGCTGCCCCGCCAGGCTGTGCTCGATCGGCAAGTGTCCTCCGGGCTGGGTAGGTGTGTGGGTCGAGGCGCTTAGGTACGGGCTTGCGTTTCCCTTTAGATCCTTGGGAGGTGGATGTGCTGGATCTATTGGGAGCGTCCTTGGGAGCGCTCCAACCCCATGCCTGGGCGGTTATGACCGCTTTTAAGGTCGCTTGTGTGAAGAGGCACGTTGCGCCGAGTGCCCGAATATTCCGCCATCTCCATATCGCCAAGATTGGCCAGAACGGCATTACTTTCTCCAAAAGGAGGGCGTACTCGGGGAGCGGAGTATATGGAACCATCAAAGCTGACTCCTTGTGGTGGCACAGTTTCTTTTTTGTGAAAACTGAAGCTCTGGAGGACACATTCTGGGCTGGGCGTCTTCGACCTACATGGTCCTATGGGGCCTGGAGGAGAATGATGCCGCCATTGTAGACTGGGTGAATACCTGGAACTACAACTTGAAGAAGCGAGGGCGGAACGCTTTGAAAGCGTGGCTGGGCGGTGGCGGTGAGCTGATAGTGACCTAGGATAATGATCCATTCTGTGCGCCTTTACGGTTAAGCCTGTATCTTGTCAAATGTTATCTAATCTGTAAGCTCTGTCTTCTTTGTTATCTTCATGCAGAGAGTGCTATCTTTGCGGTGCCGCTAAATGCCAAGACGTGAGGCGCATCAGCGGATACTCAGCCCCAGCCTGAGGGGTCCGGAGCTGACCTGTCCCAGAAGGTGAAGGACGCGCGGCAGGCACGGAAAGATCAGGCGGACAAAGAACGCCATGAGAAAAAATAAAAGCTTGGAAGAATATAGCACCGGGCGTCTGCTGGAGAATATAGCACCGCCCGTCTCCCGGCATGCAGCCAACCCTGAGTGGGAACGAGATTCTCACGCGGGCCGCCCTTCAATTGGCGGCCGACTGGATATCAACCACCCTCAATACGAGGATGGGGTACGCCATTTGGCGATGGAGCAAATGGCGATTGGGGCCAGGGTAAGATTTTCATCGAACTGCTTTTATTGTTTACCACGTCAAACTGTAACGTGTAAAAATGTCACCTGCAGCTGCTAGGAACCGCCGGCGCTTTGCTATTCACCGACCAGGCGCATAGGGAGGAGCAGCCCCAGGGCGCGGAAGCGGACTCTCAGTTGCGGGAAGCCCGGGCCGCCCCAACAATGGAAAGCCAAATACTCCAAGGCTAAAAAGGAGATGGACGAAGAGGCGGCTCGGCTTCTGGTAACTACTTCTTATGAATTGGACTTGCTCCGCCTTGCGCACGCTAACCAGGCCACTGAACACATGTTGGATTTGCAGGCTGAGCAAGAGAAACGCCTGAAAGCGGAGACCGCCCTGACCCAGGCCGAAGCTGTCAAGGAAATGCTGAAAGAGAAGGTGACTCTTGTGGAAACGGCCAAGGCGGGCATGGCCAAAGACTTGGAGGGCAAAACCAAAGATCTTGAAAGCCGTGACGCAACCTTGAAGGAGACAGAGGGTACCCTTCAGGCCTTGAAGGCGGACATCGAGAAGAGAGTGGCGGCGAAAACTGCCGAAGAGCTGGGCGACCGGGTGCAGGGTGCCATTGATAGTGCTCTGACAGCAATGTAACTAAGGAGCTCCTACGGAGTCCTAACGACGGCACCTGGGACCAGGAGCTCATGTTCCGCTCTGCCTCTCGGTGACTGATGGCGCAAAAATTTAAAGAAGAATCCACCGATTCTCAGGTGATTCCTGCCGACCGACGGAAAGAGCTGCTGACCGAGGCTTATTCCGAAGTGAGCCAGCGCCATAAGGAGCTGAAGAAGAAAGCGAAGGCTGGGAAATCCCAAGTGGGCTCGTCCAGCGGGAAACAATAGACTGTTCCCCTTTTTTTTTTGTCTGGAACCTTTCTAATATGGAACCACTATGCTTCCTCCTTCTTACTTTCCTGCGTCCGAGTTCTATTTCTTGTTTGAAAGAAACCAACGGATTTGATTGAGTTGAATATCTCGCCCTGAATAACCCAGACTTGGGAAGATGTTGGGCTCCGCCGTGGGGGGCCCGAATGGTGATGAGTTGGTTTCCACCTTGGGGAATCCGAACTTAACGACTGAGTTGGGTTCTGCCTTGGGGGGCCGAATAACAAGTTGGTTTCCGCCTTGGGGAATCAGAACTTGACGGTATGTTGGGCCCCACCTTGGGGGACCCGAACTTGGCGCAGGGGTTAAGTTCCTTCTAGGGGAATTTGAACCCGGCCATCCTTTTGTTTGTATTCGTCCGTTGATATATAATATTGATATATATATATGAGTGAACTTGGCTTCCCTTCCTTACATATACGCCCTTAGTAGGTCGTTTTCAAAAAAGACAAACCCAAAAAAAGTAAGGGCGGGAAATGGCGGAGTAGGCTAAACCTCTTCTTCGTTGGTCATGTACTTCCTCAAGTGCATGGCGTTCCAAGTCTTGTGAATGGGCTCGCCGAAAGGATGTTCGAGTTTAAAGGTGCTTGGGCCAATCACTTCTCGGATCCTGTACGGCCCTTCCCAGTTGGCGTTTAGCTTGCCTTGTTGGGGGATTGGCCGAAAAACCTTTCGTACCACCCAGTCACCTTCGTCCAGTTGATGAGGGCGGATATGGGCGTTGTACCGTCTAGCTAGATGTTCCTTCTCAGCTACAAGGCGGATAGCTGCGTCCTCCCTTCGTTCTTCGATCATGTCCAGATTATGATGTAGGGCAGAATTATTGCCGTCTTGATTGAAATGCTGAATCCTTAGGCTAGGCAGATTTACCTCTACGGGTAGGACTGCTTTGTTTCCGTACACCAAGGTGTAGGGGGTTTCATCTGTAGCCATTTTGTATGACGTCCTATGCGCCCAGAGAATATTGGGCAACTCGTCGACCCATTTTCCCTTTGCCGCATTCACCCTTTTCTTCAATCCTTGCAAGATGAGTTTGTTGATGGCTTCCGCCTGTCCGTTCGCCTGAGGATACGCTACGGACGTCAAGCGAACCATTATCTTGAATTCTTCACAAAAGTCAAGGAACGCCGTGCAATCAAACTGGGTGCCATGATCGCAGACGAGTCCCAGAGGAAGGCTGAAGCGAGTAATGATGTTTTTCAACACAAACTTCTGCACCTGGTACGCCATGATAGAGGTGAGAGCTTCGGCCTCGACCCACTTCGTGAAATAATCCACTGCTACGATGATGTATTTTCTCTTGCCCACCGCCTCCGGAACGGCCCCAATAGATCCATCCCCCCAGAAGGCGAACGGCCATGGTGCAACTATCGGCTGGAGGGTGGTGGAGGGCAGGTGGTGCATGTTAGCGAACAGCTGACACTTGTGGCACCGTTTGACCAGTTCTTCAGAGTCTCGATGGATCGTGGGCCAATAGTAACCTTGCAGTAGAACATTCTTTTTAAGGATTTTGGCGCCTATATGCATTCCACACACGCCTTGGTGGATTTCTCTTAAGGTGAAAGCCGCCTCTTCATCACTTAGGCACCGCAAGTATGGACCTGCCGAGGATTTGCGATATATTTCTCCATCCAGCAAAATGCACCTCGCCGCGCGTCTGCGAACCTTGGTGGCCAGTGCCCGGTCTCCGGGAGGGCGTCTGTTTCAATGAAAGTCTGTATAGGCGTGCGCCAGTCCGTGAGTGGCTCGGTGGGTGGGGTTACCCTTGTTTGGTCGTCCACAACCATGCACTCCCCCTCGTCTCTTTCTTTTTCTACCGTGATTATCCTGTCATCCTCAAAGCTGAGAGCGGTTGCGTTCTTGGAGAGGGCGTCGGTGTGGGCGTTGTCTTCTCTTGCTACCTGATGGATCTCCGTTGTTTCAAAACTTTTAAGGGCGATCTTGGCTTGATCATTGTATGGGACCAGAGTTTCTTCCCGGACCTCATACACCCCGCTGAGTTGATTGACCACAATGGCGGAATCGGAGAAAATCTTGAGGTGTGATACTACCATGGCTTTGGCCATTCTAAGCCCCGCAATCAGCGCCCCGTATTCTGCCGCATTGTTAGTTCGTGATTTGTTAAAGCGGACGGCGGTTTCGTGCAGGACCCCTTGGGGGGTTTTCAGCACTATGCCTGCTCCTGCCCCGTTCTTGCTCGACGCCCGATCTACGTAGAGCTCCCAATAATCATCCGGGCGTCCTTCCGCCCGAACGCACCATTTGACCACGAAATCCGCTTAGAGTCTGCGCCTTGATGACTGTTCGTGGCTGGAAGTGCACGTCGTACTCGCTGAGCTCGACTGCCCACTTGGACATGCGCCCTGCCACTCCCATGGACCTGAGAGCTGCTTTGAGTGGCAAGTTTGTCACAACGTGAATTGTGTGAGCGTGGAAGTAAGGCGCAGCTTCCTGGAAGCGATGATCACCGCGTAGGCTGACTTCTCCAATGGAGAATACCTGGTCTCAGCGTCTACCAACGATTTGCTTGTGTAGAAAACTGGGCGTTCTTCCTTGTCTGCCCGTTTCACGAGAACGGAGCTGACTGTTGTAGCCGCGATGGCGATGTACATGTATAGCTCATCTCCTGGAAGCGGGGCTGCTAGTATTGGCGGAGTTGTGAGAAATGACTTAAGCTCCTCAAAAGCCTTAGAGCACTCCTCCGTCCACAAGAATTTGGCTGCCATCTTCAGAGTGGCAAAGAAAGGCGCCGGCCTCTCGGCAGACTTCGGGATGAACCTGTTCATTGCCGCCCTGTCAATGTTTTGACATCCCTGACGGTCTTGGGAGGTGGTGTCTGAATGATAGCTTCTATCTTTTTGGGGTTCGCCTCAATCCCCCGCCTAGTGATTATGAATCCCAAGAACTTTCCTGAAGAGGCACCGAAAACGCACTTCTTTCGGATTCAATCGAAGCTGGAACGCCTTTAAGGTGTCAAAGGTTTTCCGGAGGTCTCCCAGGTGGTCACCTCCCGCCTTAGTTTTAACCAACAGGTCATCTACATATGCTTCCATGTGATGACCTAGCTGATCTTGAAAAACTCTATCGATCATTCTTTGGTACGTTGCTCCGGCGTTCTTCAAACCAAATGGCATCACATTGTAACAGTAATTGCCAAAGGGCGTCGAGAACGATGTTTTTTCTTGATCCGCTTTTGCTAAAGGGATCTGGTGATACCCCGAGAACATGTCCAGGGAAGACAACATTTCATGGTTTGCTGTGGCGTCCACTAGTTGGTCGATATTGGGTAGCGGGTATGGGTCCTTGGGGCAAGCGTCGTTGAGGTTGGTAAAGTCTATGCACATCCTCCAGCTTCCATCCGCCTTGCCCACCATTACTACGTTGGACAACCATGCAGGATATTGGACCTCCCTTACGAAACCTGCTTCTAGCAGTTTTGTGATCTCCTCTTGGACCGCTTGTTTCCTCGTCCAATTTACTGTCCGCTTCTTTTGTGATACGGGGCGGGCGTCTGCCCTGACAGCCAGGTGGTGCTGCATGATCGCGGGGTCCAGCCCAGGCATATCCTGGGGTTCCACGTGAACAGGTCAGCGTACTCTCTTAGGAGAGTCATCGTACGCTCTCTATCTGGGATCGGCATGTGAGCGGACAGTCGTACCACTTTCTCGAGGGCACTAGGGTGCAGTGGAACTTCCAAATCCGCCTCTGCCGACTCCGGGCGGACATACGCATCATCTCTAGTGTCCACGGAAAAGCACGCCTCTTCCTTCTTGAGGGCCACCCTATAGCATTTTCGCGCCAGTGGGGTGTCTCCCCAGGCTACTCCTGTCCCTTTTGCGGTAAAGGGGAAATTCATTACATGATGGACTGTAGAGGAAACTGCCTCAAAAGCGGCCAAACTGGGTCGCCCCATTATCATATTTTACGCCGTGTTGCAATTTGTGACGTAAAATTTGATGTGTTTTGTCTCCTGGTGGTCATCATCCCCCAATGTGATGGGTAAGGTGATTACGCCCAGTACGGGCACGTCGTTACCCGGAAACCGGTCAACATAATCTTGGAGCGTTTGAGCTGAGCGGGGTCTAGTCACATCCTGCTGAAAGCATCAGCTGAAAGTATATCCGCCGAACTGCCTTCGTCGACTAGCACCCGTTCTACCAAAGTGTCCTCAACGATGACACGGATCACCATTGCTTGGGTGCTGGGACTCCCCCCCCCCCCGCGCAAATTTGCCGATGTGAATGTTAATGGCGGTTCTCCATCCGACCGTCTGACCATGGAACATTCACCGGAAACTCTCATGTTCTTGGGCGTATCTTCCTCCCCACCCAAGATCATGCTGCATGTTTTCTTGTATCTGTGTCTCCCTTCTTCCTTCTGGGTACCCGGGTCTTCCTCTTTTTTGTCCGTGATTCTGTCAAAGACACTCGCCTTTTTGGGAGGTGTGTGTCTATCCGCCTTGGGAGGGGGTGACTCCGATCTTTCTTTTTCTCTTCGTCGTGGCGATTCTGAGCGTTCCCGCTCCTTCCTTCTTCGGCTGCTCAAAATGAACTCCTGGAGGTCGCCATTCCTTAGGGCTCGCTCAATCTCATTGCGAAGTTCCCGGCAGTCTTCCGTGTCGTGACCTCTCTGCTCGTGAAACTCACAATACTCATTGGGGTTTCCTCTTTTTACTGCCGCCTTGGTAAAGGGGCCCGCCACCGCATCCCTCCTTTTTTTTCTTGGAGGACGTACATGAGTTTCCGCCTTGACTCCGACAGGGGTGTGTATCTCTCTTCTGATCTTCCCTCTCCATGATGGCGGTTGTCTCTTCTGTCGTCAAGGCGTTTGTCCTTGCGCCCTTGATACCCTTTATCTCGGTTTTGGTCTCTTGGACACCCATACCCCCCTGTATCATGGCGACGTTCTCTTCTACTTCAGCGCACTAGAGGATACATGTCTCCAACTCGTGTGGTTTTTGGCTTCTTGCGGACCAATTCCTTCACAAGCTGGTACTAAGCGTGGAGGTCTGGATGTGGTGAAGCACAATGTCCAGCGCGAGGTTGGTACCGCCGTGACTGCCTTGGCCATTTCTCGTAGTATTGTCGGAGAGTCTCTGATTGGTTTGTTTCAAGCTCAGAAAGCGATAGGATACGCCCCGCTCCTTTTGGTTTGAGACTTGTGGAGAAAAAGTTGGCAGAAATTTCCAGTTTTTATAATTCCCTCTGCTAACCCTCCATACCAGGTTAGTGCAGCTCGGTTAATGTTCGGGGAACGTAGGGCAGTAGGTGGAGTCCGGGCCGTGAACATCTGCTGGCGATAGTGAACGTTGCAGATGCTGGTCGGATCACCCGTTCCGTCGTAAGCCTTAATTGCTGGCGGCACGAATCCTTGTGTGTGGGGGGGGGACGCTGAGGAGACTCTTGTCAAGAGGCTGCCTCATAGCGAGTTGCTTAGGGCCTGACTGGTGGCGTGGGAGGAACAGTCGGTACATTCGAGTCCGCCATGCCGGGAGCCAGTCTGCCGGATGAGCCTTCTGCGTGACTTCCTGGTGTCGCCTTGGCTACCAGGAACTTCATCATAGCCGCCATTTCAGCATTTTGTCTTTGTAGATCAGCCACCTGTGCCGCCAAGTCCCTCGCAGCAGGATCAGCCATGGTTACGCCTCCAATGGTGGGGGAATGTGAGATCCCTCCGCGACCGCCCCAAGCCCAAGAGGGCGGCTGATGTGACTTTATTTAGTGCATTTTGGGCTTATTATTGACCTATGAAATGCCCGTACTTGATCCTTAAATGCCATGCTTAATATGCTTTTATTGAAGTTTTGTGCAAAGTGTCCATTTGTTGTCCGGTTGCCACTTTGAGGCCAATTCCGTGTCTATTGGAGTTTTTTTCTTTGCATTTTTAGGATTTGGCGTTGAAGTACCAGTGACAAGGAGCACGTAGGATCAAACGGGAGGTCAATTGGAGTCCGGACGAGGGAGTTATGGATGTTGCAAGTTCGGGATTTATGCAGAGTGCAGAGGTGCACGCCGTGCATAGGTGCACGCCGTGCACTGCCCCCTGCACTATAAATACCCACGTTTTTTACTCTTTTGAGAGAATTCTTTCATCTCTCTTGAACCCCAAACACATACCCACGAACCCTCAACCCTTAGAACACATTTTGGGAGCAATTTGAAGCCATTGGAGCTAGGATTGAAGCCAACAAACCGTGGAGAAGTGCTTACAAGTGGAGAAGTGAAGATCATCTCAAGGATTCATCCATGGTGTTCTTGGTGACCATTCTTCCTTCTTTTCTCTTGACTTGAAGGAGGTACTAAGTTGGACACCACAACGCAGGTATCGTCAAGCTTAAGACGGTAACTAAGCGCTTCTTGGGAGGCACCCCATGTTATCCTTAATTTTTTGTTTTTAATTGTTCTTTGAGGTTTTTGTGTTGTTTTAGCTTTTTTGAATAAGGTTTGACAAGCATTTTGGATCACTCTTCACCAAGGATCATCATGGAACTCTTTCACCACTATTACGTCTATGCTCCTCTCTACCAACGCGGTAACTTCGTTCCACCTTACCCTCTCTCTCGTGATCATTGAGGACAATGCTCATGTTAGTCGTAGGGGAGTTTGAGGTTTGGTGTGATTATTTTGGTAGAGATGTAATGATATGCTTTGATGATTTGCATGATCTTGATTGTTTCCAAATTCCTCTATCGTAGAATCATTCGGTTCTTGACTTTTGGTGTTTAATTGACTTCAAGCCTTCACAATGATGTTTAGATTGTTCCACTTAGAACCTATAACCAGCATGTTGGCACTAATATCAAATGAGTCTAAGCCGGAACAGATATTAGATCACTCTTGTATGTTGGTTGATTGGTTTGATATGTGTTTTTGTACCACTCGATAACACCGTTCTAAGATGATAAAGGCAATTAGAAGTTCACCACATTCAGCCAAAAAGCCTACCCGAATCATTATCCTTTAGGATAATAACCCCGTTGAGCCTTGGCCTGTTTGTTGGATGATACACATTTTCAGCCCTACCCCATGTTTTTCATCACCTTTTTGATCCCTCGTGATTGTGGCTTGAGATTAGACGGAAATCCAATTCAAAATCTTGTGTGGAAGTTTTAAGGGGCTAAGGATCAAATGGCTAATTTGTGAAGGAATTGTTCAAAAGAAAATGCTCAAAAGGAAGTGTTCAAGTTGCTGAAACTCTTGAAATGCCAAAAGAAAAGCTAGGCAAGCTCTGGCACCTAAGTGAAGTGTCGGGTTGAGCACTAGCAAAGGCAAAGGCTGTGAGCTAGGAAGGTTCAACACCTAAGTGAAGTGTTGGATCGAGCACTAGTATGCAGTAGAAAAAAAAAAGAAAAAAAAGAGAGTTCTCAAATTGGCCCTTGTTGTAGTGATCCTAGCTTGAGCATAAAAAGTGCAGATCTAGAAGCGGACGAAGTTGAGTCGATAGCCACATCACGATCACTCACCACTTTCCAAATTACCCTACCTCCGCTTAATCCGTTCCATCTCCCGAGTTCAAGTCCTTTTGATTAGAGTTGGTGTTGTTGTGGTCGGTTTTTCTGTATCCCAATTAACCACTACTTGGAGTGTGCATCAAATAGTGAGGTTTAGACTTGTTTGATTGATGTTCTTGCATGTGTAGGTTAAGTTTGTTCGTGGAATAGTTTAAGCCAAATTGTTATTGTTTGAATCTCAATGGGACTGATCTTGTCATTTGTGAACTTGGATGTTTTCTGATTCATTTGCTTGAGGACAAGCAAAGCTTAGTCGTAGGGGAATTTGATGTGACTTTTTTTAGTGCATTTTGGGCTTATGATTGACCTATGAAATGCCCGTAGTTGATCCTTAAATGTCTGCTTAATATGCTTTTATTGAAGTTTTGTGCAAAGTGTTCATTTGTTGTCCGGTTGCCACTTTGAGGCCAATTCCGTGTCTATTGAAGTTGTTTTCTTTGAATTTTTAGGATTTGGCGTTGAAGTATCAGTGACAAGGAGCACGTAGGATCAAACGGGAGGTCAATTGGAGTCCGGACGAGGGAGTTATGGCTGTTGCAAGTTCGGGTTTTATGCAGAGTGCAGGGGTGCACGCCGTGCATAGGTGCACGCGTGCACTGCCCCCTGCACTATAAATACCCACGTTTTTTACTCTTTTGAGAGAATTCTTTCATCTCTCTTGAACCCCAAACACATACCCACGAACCCTCAACCCTTAGAACACATTTTGGGAGCAATTTGAAGCCATTGGAGCTAGGATTGAAGCCAACAAACCTTGGGAGAAGTGCTTACAAGTGGAGAAGTGAAGATCATCTCAAGGATTCATCCATGGTGTTCTTGGTGACCATTCTTCCTTCTTTTCTCTTTACTCCCTTGGCCATGTGTGGCTGAGTTTATAGGGTTCATCTTGGATGGGTAGATTAGTTGTGCTAAGATAGAGGGATGATTGTATAGAACTTGCCATGATTGATCTTGGTTGTATGAGGATGATTCCTAGACTTGTTCTTAATGCCATTTTATGCATGTTTGCTTGATTTGGTCCATTCAATGTGATTTGATGCATGAGAGTGCTTGGATTGCATAGATTGTAGGTCTAGGGATTGAAGTGAGTGTGTTCTAAGAGATTAGATCATCTTGTTTCAACCATTTTCACTTGATTTCTCTCTTGGGCATTTTATCGAACACTTGGTGTGCATGTGGATTTTCATTCAATTGAGTTTGAAAATGCTTTTTGGTGAATCTCTTAGTGTTAGGGCATTGATATGAGAGTGTTGTGCCTAGCCTTGTGGTCATAGAGTCTTAAGAGAGGGTCTTGTGTCTTGGCATTTCATCAAACACTTAGAATGCATCCTTTTTCACTTAGCTTGAGAGCGAGAGCCTAAGTTGAGTGGTATTAGGATAGGGATTTGGTGCTACGAGAGTGCATTGAGTCTATAGAAGTGAAATGCATGGTCATCCAAATGCAAACTCGATCTTGATTGACTTGTTTGTTCAATTAGTCCTCTTGAGCATGATGAAACTACCCACCAAGAGAACCCCCTTTGTCTTTGATTTGCACCACTTTATTTTTCTTTCTTTTTTTAGTTTCCTTTAAGTTTTTAATTTCTATTTCAAACCAAAACTCCTTTCAAATGAATAGACCGTCTACGAGGAATGTGAGTAGTGGCCATTGAGAGAACCCCGTGGAATACGACCTTGAATGTTGTGAGTTGAAATTCACACATCAAGTTTTTGGCGCCGTTGCCGGGGACTTTCTCAATCCTAAGAAAGCATTTAGTAGTGGACCGTTCTATTCACTTCCCTCCGTTTTAGTTTTGCTTCTTTTTATTAGTTTGTTTGGTTTTGTTATCCCGCATTGTTGTATTACTTGGTTGTGTTTGTTGAGCTTGTGTGTAGGTACCAAGTCATTGATCCACCAATCCGTTCTCTACCTCATTTAGTTCATGGTAGCGAGGTTGCAAGTAAGATGAACTCGTGGAATGGAAGTAATGGTTATGGTTCCGATCAATGGTGGAATCCATCTCCTAACCCATACTATGGTCATCCTACTCCATCCAACTACTACCAAGAAACTTGTGAGGAAGATGGCCAATGGTGGGGTCAAGAACAACAAGCTTCAACACCCATGTGGAATGAGCAATGTCCTTATCCATCTCCACCTACCATCAAATCTTGTCGGAGTATTATCAAGAGGATTTCACAAGTCATGAACAACATTCTCCACTGCCTTCCATGCTAGAGGAGCTCTTTAAGATGGTTAAAGAAAGCGAGCGTCCTCAAGAGGATTTCACAAACTATGAGAAACCCTCTCAACCTCCTTCTATGCTAGAGGAGCTCTTGAAAATGGTGAAGGAAAGTGAGCGTCCTCGAGAGGAGTTCGTAAGCTATGAGGAACCTCCTCCATCTCTTCCCACGCTTGAGGAATCTTTGAAGATTGCGGAAGACAATGCGAACCAACTTAATCGTCTAGCTCAAAGCGTGACGCTCATCAAGGAAGCTCTAGAGGAGGAACAACACTCTCCACCTTCCCCACAATTGAGGAGATGTTGCAAATTGCGGAAGATAATGCGGCCCGGTTGGATCGTTTAACTCAAAGTGTGAAGCTCATCACCGACACCTTTGAACCGGAAGTGCTTGTCATGGAAGAGGAAGAAAGTGAGTCTTCCCAAGAGGAGTTCATGAGCCATGAGAAACCTCTTCCACCTCCTTTCATGCTAGAGATCTTGCAAATTGCGGAGGATAATGCAAATCGAGTTAACCGCTTATCCCAAAGCATAGAGCTCGTCACGAAGATTCTTGAGAATGAACGACATCCCAATCATTTGGAGCAAGTTTATGATGATGAAGATGACACTTGTGAATCCAAGGAGCTTGACACGGAAGAAGAGTTGGTAGTGGAGGAGATTGAAGAACATGTTCTTCCCAAGAACACACCAAGTAACGATGATGATTGGATAGAAGAATCAAGGAGACTTGAGGATGATGGCACTTTAGAGGAGGTGAGACATGTTGTGAAGACTCTTCAAGAAGAGGTGGTATCGAGAGTGGAGCACGAAAGTGAACAACACCACCCTATTGTGGTGCCACCAAAGATTGTGAGTGCTCTTCAATCTTCTTGCTTGGTCATGAAGTATTTGTGCCAAGAACCAAGGAGACATGCAACTCTACTCCTCATAAGGTGGTCATGGAAGTGGAGCCACCTCTCCTTGACCCGGATGACTCTTCGAGTGGCATCACCAACTTGGAGACGATGGAGCTAAATGGTGGCCCCTCACCTTATATCTTCCTCAAGTTCCAAATTTCAAAGGTAGCAAGCCACCCCAAGGTACCAAGTGTTATGTAAGCATCAATGTGCATTGGCTAGCCTACCATTCTCCCAAGATGTTTCTTGGAGCTCAACTTTCATCGTGGAAGAAACTACTTGACTTGAAGGAGGTACTAAGTTGGACACCACAACGCAGGTATCGTCAAACTTAAGACGGTAACTAAGCGCTTCTTGGGAGGCACCCCATGTTATCCTTAATCTTTTGTTTTTAATTGTTCTTTGAGGTTTTTGTGTTGTTTTAGCTTTTTGAATAAGGTTTGACAAGCATTTTGGATCACTCTTCACCAAGGATCATCATGGAACTCTTTCACCACTATTACGTCCTATGCTCCTCTCTACCAACGCGGTAACTTCGTTCCACCTTACCCTCTCTCTCGTGATCATTGAGGACAATGCTCATGTTAGTCGTAGGGGAGTTTGAGGTTTGGTGTGATTATTTGTGGTAGAGATGTAATGATATGCTTTGATGATTTGCATGATCTTGATTGTTTCCAAATTCCTCTATCGTAGAATCATTCAGTTCTTGACTTTTGGTGTTTAATTGACTTCAAGCCTTCACAATGATGTTTAGATTGTTCCACTTAGAACCTATAACCAGCATGTTGGCACTAATATCAAATGAGTCTAAGCCGGAACAGATATTAGATCACTCTTGTATGTTGGTTGATTGGTTTGATATGTGTTTTTGTACCACTCGATAACACCGTTCTAAGATGATAAAGGCAATTAGAAGTTCACCACATTCAGCCAAAAAGCCTACCCGAATCATTATCCTTTAGGATAATAACCCCGTTGAGCCTTGGCCTGTTTGTTGGATGATACACATTTTCAGCCCTACCCCATGTTTTTCATCACCTTTTTGATCCCTCGTGATTGTGGCTTGAGATTAGACGGAAATCCAATTCAAAATCTTGTGTGGAAGTTTTAAGGGGCTAAGGATCAAATGGCTAATTTGTGAAGGAATTGTTCAAAAGAAAATGCTCAAAAGGAAGTGTTCAAGTTGCTGAAACTCTTGAAATGCCAAAAGAAAAGCTAGGCAAGCTCGGCACCTAAGTGAAGTGTCGGGTTGAGCACTAGCAAAGGCAAAGGCTGTGAGCTAGGCAGGTTCAACACCTAAGTGAAGTGTTGGATCGAGCACTAGTATGCAGTAGAAAAAAAAAAGAAAAAAAAAGAGAGTTCTCAAATTGGCCCTTGTTGTAGTGATCCTAGCTTGAGCATAAAAAGTGCAGATCTAGAAGCGGACGAAGTTGAGTCGATAGCCACATCACGATCACTCACCACTTTCCAAATTACCCTACCTCCGCTTAATCCGTTCCATCTCCCGAGTTCAAGTCCTTTTGATTAGAGTTGGTGTTGTTGTGGTCGGTTTTTCTGTATCCCAATTAACCACTACTTGGAGTGTGCATCAAATAGTGAGGTTTAGACTTGTTTGATTGATGTTCTTGCATGTGTAGGTTAAGTTTGTTCGTGGAACAGTTTAAGCCAAATTGTTATTGTTTGAATCTCAATGGGACTGATCTTGTCATTTGTGAACTTGGATGTTTTCTGATTCATTTGCTTGAGGACAAGCAAAGCTTAGTCGTAGGAGAATTTGATGTGACTTTATTTAGTGCATTTTGGGCTTATGATTGACCTATGAAATGCCCGTAGTTGATCCTTAAATGTCATGCTTAATATGCTTTTATTGAAGTTTTGCGCAAAGTGTTCATTTGTTGTCCGGTTGCCACTTTGAGGCCAATTCCGTGTCTATTGAAGTTGTTTTCTTTGAATTTTTAGGATTTGGCGTTGAAGTATCAGTGACAAGGAGTACGTAGGATCAAACGGGAGGTCAATTGGAGTCCGGACGAGGGAGTTATGGCTGTTGCAAGTTCGGGTTTTATGCAGAGTGCAGGGGTGCACGCCGTGCATAGGTGCACGCCGTGCACTGCCCCCTGCACTATAAATACCCACGTTTTTTACTCTTTTGAGAGAATTCTTTCATCTCTCTTGAACCCCAAACACATACCCACGAACCCTCAACCCTTAGAACACATTTTGGGAGCAATTTGAAGCCATTGGAGCTAGGATTGAAGCCAACAAACCTTGGGAGAAGTGCTTACAAGTGGAGAAGTGAAGATCATCTCAAGGATTCATCCATGGTGTTCTTGGTGACCATTCTTCCTTCTTTTCTCTTTACTCCCTTGGCCATGTGTGGCTGAGTTTATAGGGTTCATCTTGGATGGGTAGATTAGTTGTGCTAAGATAGAGGGATGATTGTATAGAACTTGCCATGATTGATCTTGGTTGTATGAGGATGATTCCTAGACTTGTTCTTAATGCCATTTTATGCCATGTTTGCTTGATTTGGTCCATTCAATGTGATTTGATGCATGAGAGTGCTTGGATTGCATAGATTGTAGGTCCAGGGATTGAAGTGAGTGTGTTCTAAGAGATTAGATCATCTTGTTTCAACCATTTTCACTTGATTTCTCTCTTGGGCATTTTATCGAACACTTGGTGTGCATGTGGATTTTCATTCAATTGAGTTTGAAAATGCTTTTTGGTGAATCTCTTAGTGTTAGGGCATTGATATGAGAGTGTTGTGCCTAGCCTTGTGGTCATAGAGTCTTAAGAGAGGGTCTTGTGTCTTGGCATTTCATCAAACACTTAGAATGCATCCTTTTTCACTTAGCTTGAGAGCGAGAGCCTAAGTTGAGTGGTATTAGGATAGGGATTTGGTGCTACGAGAGTGCATTGAGTCTATAGAAGTGAAATGCATGGTCATCCAAATGCAAACTCGATCTTGATTGACTTGTTTGTTCAATTAGTCCTCTTGAGCATGATGAAACTACCCACCAAGAGAACCCCCTTTGTCTTTGATTTGCACCACTTTGTTTTTCTTTCTTTTTTTAGTTTCCTTTAAGTTTTTTATTTCTATTTCAAACCAAAACTCCTTTCAAATGAATAGACCGTCTACGAGGAATATGAGTAGTGGCCATTGAGAGAACCCCGTGGAATACGACCTTGAATGTTGTGAGTTGAAATTCACACATCAGCGGCTCGGAGGGGGGTTTGTGTATCCATTCTCAAAGGTGTGTCCACGCGAGGGCGAGGGTCTCGGGGGACGCCCGCCGGGACGACTTGCTTGGCGGGGGTGACAAGTGCTCCCGCGGGGTTACGGCTCGTGGGATTTTCCTCCAAATTCTGCATGTTGTTTAGTCATTCGGGAATAAGACGTTTAGCTATCCCCTATCTGGTGCGCCAATTGATCCGCCCAGCTCGACCGATGGATCTATACTGTGGTTCCTTGGATGTCTGAGCAATGAGTCCGTCGTCGGGATGCCTCGGCGGGTGGTACCTTGCAGGGCAAACGTGCAAGGCGGTTAGTATATATGAGATGATATGTAGGGAACGTGGGGAGAATGTGTTACAGAGAAGTACCGGGCGAGTGCCCTTTGGTGAGGGTGGAACCGATAGCCTTTAGCGTACAGCACGGAAGCTTGTAGTATCAGGCGTATGGTCCCGGGTATGTTGTGTTGTCCTCTTCTGAATGGGAGACCCCGCTACTTATAGGTCCAGTGGGTGTAGCGAGACCCACGTGTCATATCCTGAGTGGGCCGCGGCAAATCACACTCAACAGTGATGGGCGGTGGCCGCTTTCCTGTCCTGTCGATGTGACAGGTGATCTTTGACTTAGGGCGGTCCGTTATCTGCCCCCGAGTGAATGACCGCCTTGGTCATGAGGGCGGAATGGACTCGGCCCATCAACACTCAAATATCATTTGCTAACACATTATACAAACTATTTACCCACTCAACACTCAAATATCATTTGCTAACACATTATACAAACTATTTACCCACTCGCCGAATTAGCTTTATCAGTATCTTTTTAAAACGTGTGAATACACTTAGGGGTCGTTTGGTATAGGAGATTGAGAATTAGGGGAGATATGAAAATAGGAGTTGAAAAGTGTTTGTTAAAAGTTGGAGAATGCTAAACTAACTTGTTTGGTATGTATATTTGGTAAAGAAAATAGTAGTGGAAGACAGTGGGACTCATTATTCTATTAGGGGGAAGTCAGAATTTCTGATAAAAGTAAAATTGTCAGAATACATATTCTGGAGGCAATCAAAAACTCTGGGTATCTGAAATACAAAAACACAGCTCCATTAGACAGTAAACAAACAAGAATATCTCAGAATACAAAGTTTTCAACAAATACAACTAGATTTCCCCTATACCACATTTATTTAATAGTACCATCATCACGTGTTATAAAAATCTATTACAAATATAAAGTTCAGTTAACATTGCAATTTATATTCAAATTATTTTCATTTTGTTGATAAAATTGAATGTATGATGTGTTTAAAGAGTACTAGTATTTTTTCGGCCCGTTGGCCGACTTTATTTGGTATAATTAGTAAATGAAGAATAATTATGTAAATGAGTAAATTTAGGATTATGTTTAGCCAAACGAAAACCAACTAAAAATTTTGAATCAAAATATTGAAATCAAACTAAAAACTCAAGGGTAAAAAATTTTATATTTTAGTAACATCTTTAAGCCATTTTGTATTTACGTAGCTTAGTAGCTCTCATATAAGATCATTTTTTATTTTAATATAGTAGAATATGATGGAAAAAAATAAGTGGCCCTACAGAGAGCATTATTAAAGAGTTTACCAAAATAATAAAAAAAAAATTCGACTAAGTGATGATTGGTCAAGACAAATTAAAATTGCATGTTTTGTAGGTGTATTATTATATATCTTATTCATAAAAAGTATGTATTTTAATTTCTATTTAAATATTATATTATTATTATGGTTATCCTATTTTATTAAGTGTTCTCATCAATTTATTATTATTATTATATTTGGATATATATGATATGCATCAATTAAATATTATAAAGTATGTACTAAATAGTAATGGATAAATAATAACAATTAATAAATATTTATAAAAATAATAGAAATGCAAAAAATTAATTATCATTTAAATTATCTACTTGAAAACAGTTTATTTGAGTTCACAAATAAAAAATATTTTTCTTAAACTTCACTCCGCTTCAGAGATATTGAAATTTTATTATTTAATTTCTAAGTCTAATAAATAAGATGAAATAAAATAATATTATTGGTTCGTATCTTCAATATAAGGGGAATACCCCATTTATTTATAAGTGCTTATATAATATGTATATTATTATTGGTCCGTTGGTAGAGTTAATACAATACCAAAATATATATACTAAATAAAGGAATGTTATGATAAATTTAAGGATATTTTAAATATTAATTAAGTTTTATTACACACTAAAACAAAATAGGTCCACTTATGACCATTAAAAATTTTCAAAGGAGAAATGACATAAACAATCATACCTACTGTTCAAACAAATTTTTCAGATGAGTGATGTCCAATAAACCAATCTGACTTCGAAAATTTTGTTATATAATATTTAATTAATCCTAAAGTCTTACAAACAAAAGTCAATTCAACACAAATAACCAAATTAATAACAAATCATTTGAATTTTGAAGTATTTGCAAACAAATAAAGTCAAGACCATCATCTGTCTAAAAAAGTATGTCCAGGTGTAGTTCAACATAACAAAAATAAAGCTTTAGTTGACACGTTAAAAGAATAAAAAAGTAAAGATCACTAAATCCTAACCCTCAAATACTACATCATAAACTCTAATCTTAAATCGCATGTAAAACTCTAAATTTGACCGTAAGTCCAAATTAAAATACCATAAACTTGGATTCAAGCTTGCTTTGAAAGCACTATGATTTCAGTGAATGTTAATGGGACTTTGAGTGGATACTTTGCAGCTAAGAGAGGTTTTAGGCAAGGTGATCCGATTTCGCCATTTCTTTTTGTCTTATCTATGGAAGTGCTGAGTTGCATTTTTGAAAGGGAAGTCAGGAAGGGTGAATTTCATATGCATTCGCAGTGTAAGGGGGTTCAGTTAACCCATCTCAGTTTTGCAGACGATCTCCTGGTATTCACAAAAGGGAGTTGTGATGCAGTTAAAGCTATCGTTGGGGTCCTTGAAGAGTTTCATCAGTTATCAGGACTTAAATTTAACCCAGACAAGTGCCAGATTTACTTAGCTGGAGTCCAGGAGAGTAAGGCTGAGGAGATTGTAAGAGTTTCAGGATTCAGTAGGGGTGACCTCCCCTTCAGGTACCTAGGTGTACCAATGACCTCAGGTAAATTGCGGAGATGTGACTGTAAAGTGTTAATTGATAAGATCACTTGCAGGATTACAGATTGGAAAGCTAAAAAGCTTTCTTATGCTGGCAGAATACAGCTGATTCAATCAGTTATTCAGGGAACACTGCAATATTGGATGGCTGCCTTTTGCCTACCCTCAAGTGTTATCCTAGAAGTTGAGAAGATTTGTAGTTCTTTTTTGTGGGGAAATGTAGATGGAGGAAGAAGTAAAGTGTCATGGAAGGCCATTGTAGTTCCTAAAAAGGAAGGGGGATTTGGATTTAGAGATATGAGAAGTTGGAATGTAGCCAATGTGGTATAAGACATATATGGCAACTATTACTTAAGGCTGGCTCAATATGGGTTGCATGGATCTGTTATTATAGATTGAAAAGCAAAACGTTCTGGCAGGTTACATCAACTTCAGGATCGTGGCATTGGCTGAGGCTTCTTAAACTGAGAGAAAGCATACAGTCACATGTTACAATTGATAATGAAGGGGATTATCTTTGGGATGGGAAATACATGCCTGCGTTTAAACTTAGCTGGGTTTGGAACTCAATCCGGCCAAGGTACCCGGAGGTAGCATGGTATAAGTGTGTATGGAATGGATATAGCATTCCGCGGTACTATGTTATTACTTGGCTGATTGTAACTGATCATGTGACCACGAGAGACAAGGTGAAACGATGGGATCCTCTAGTTGATACTGATTGTGCTCTTTGTGAAGAAGAAGAGGAGAGCAGGGAGCATATATTTGCAGATTGCAAATATATAAGGAAGTTAATGGACAGATTTTTCCCTGGGTTTAATGGAAGCACGGTAGAACAAATGGTGGATAGAATCAGTATGTTGGGAGATGGCGTGGAAGACAATATACAAAAGCTGCTTTGCAGAACTATGATATGTAACGTTTGGAAGGAGCGTTGTCAAAGAATTTTTGGTACGAAAGATTGTAGGAATGTGGAGGATTTACAAAACATTATTAGAGACGAGATTTATACTTATGCTATAGGCCACCCCAAGAGGGATAGATTAGTAAAAGTAGTAGTATAGTTGAGTTTTTTCTATAGTTCTTCGTCTCTATTGTACTGTTATTCCTTGCTAGTTTGGTGAATGAAACAAATCTAATTCATCAAAAAAAAAATACCATAAACCACAATAATAAACTTGAAACCCCTAACACTATGTCCTAATCTTTGAACACTAAACTACAACCCTCAAACTCTAATATTCAAACACAGATATGAAAAAAATTTAGTGCTAGGATATCGGTACCCCGTGGGTACTGGGCGTTTTCCCGTTATATGTATACTTAGATTTCATTAATATGTTCAAGTCAAACTAACTCAACTCGATCAATAATCTGAATTGGAAAAAGTTATTGACATGTAACCCACTTTACTTAATATCTCATGACTCATACACTTATACACTCATGACCTCACTAACCATTGCTTTTACTAAGAATTCTTGATAGTTTTTCGGCTTGTTGGCCAATTCAAGATTCTTTCTCTCACTTCACAATTGACAACCTAAATAAATCAACTCAATAAATAATTGCCAATATGTTCCTTAGTTATTCGAACCAAAAAACAATAGTGAAATATATATATCTAAGTATCATGTATTTTTAACTATATATGTCGAACAAATTATTGTTCTTATGATTTTGAGGCACATGAACTTACTTAATTCTTAAAATCTTTCTACATTTCTCGAGTTATATGAATGTTCAAACTATATTCCAACTCGTGTCATGAACAAAATCCACTATGGGTTATGGAGCAGTACATATTATTTACTTTAAAGGCCCGATGTATCTTTAAACATTTAACTAAAAAATTCTGGAAACAAACCCTTCTAACTTAATTTTTTATTTGAATGGAACAATATACATACATAATGTATTATTTACTTTAAAATCATGATGTTTATACCTTCAACATGAGAATGTTGGAAAATAAAATATTCTAACTAAATTTTATATTTGATTTATTATTTAATTCAAAGTCACTGTACCATCTTGATCATATTATTTTAATATGAGAAATCCAATTTATAATGTTGATGATCCACTTAATTGATTGATTAACATCTTGATCATATTATTTTTATACGAATGATTTTATATTCTATAATTATAAAACTCATACATATATATAAGGCCTAATACACTTATCTAGCCAAACCTTTTGAGAAAATGTCAAATCTAGTCAAACCTTTTATCGTGACACTAATCCGGCCAAACGTATAATAAATGGGTCAAATCTATCCGTTTGACTGCTTTGACCGCTAACGGTAACGACCCTTTTTTGCGAAGACGTTAGTTAGTTGTGCCAGCAGGGCTGCCACATATGCAAGTTTAGGATTTATTTTTGTCTATGTCGGTTGCCACGTGGGTAAGTAACTTCTTATCAGAAGTCAAAGTTGCCGGAGCTGAAATTATTGAAGAGGTCAATCGACGGGAATGGCGAGTTCACTTGATGCGATGAGAATCCAGCGATGAAATTCAACGGACTCGGCAACAACCCACCTTCCAAAAAACCCTGCTGCTATACAAACCCGTCGGACTCAGATCGTTGAAGAAGCTCGGATCCACCACACTCGTCGGCGACGGACAGAATAAGCTCGGCGAAATCGGCTGCAAAGAACCAGGACCAGGAGACAATATCCCCGGCGGCAATCTCTCTCCCATCTCCACACCTTCCATGAAAAAATCCCCAAAATCATTGTTCCCTATCTCATTCGAACTAATCGCCTTATCCTTTGGCGACCTCACCTTCTCAATCATCGCGTACCTCGCCGCCGACGACATCGCCCCTGGGTCGTTCCCAAATGAGTCATGAAATCGTCTGGATTGGTGTGGATTACTTTTGAGGAGACTATGTAGATGATGATCGGCGCTCGCGGCGGCTGCGGAATCTGATTTGGAATCTAATTAGGGTTTGGGTTTGTTGCGATGGTGGCTTTCTGATCTTGTGGGAGTCTTTACGGAATTTGAGAGCTTGTGGGCGTGAGCCTTGGAGCTCTTTTCATGGAGATCTGGTGACTGGGTAGTCTCATGAATCCATTGACGGTGGCTACGGCGGCGGTTGTGGAAGAATCGACAGTGGTGGTGAGGTTTGAGATTGAGGAGAGGATATGGAGATATGGTGACCGGGCAGTCTGATGAATCTATTTGAGGCGGCTACGGCGGCGGCGGTGGAAGAATCGGTGGTGGTGATGTTTGAGATTGAGGAGAGGATTACGAAAAGAAGAAGCATTGTTTGCTAAGTCAAATGGAGAAATTGAGAAAGTGATTTATTTTTTATTTTTAATTAATTATATTATTTTTGTGGACTTCTATTTGCCAACTCTGTCCATGTCATTGGGGACTAATTAACAGTCGCTAACAGAGAGACGGAAAAAAGTAAAGTGGTGAATTTCGGTTTTTCGAAAGGTTTGGCTAGATTTGACATTTTCTCAAAAGGTTTGGCTAGATTTGTGTATTAGGCCTATATATAATAATTTAGTTAAAATATGACTGAATATGCTTGGAAATCAAAACAGTTTTGGACGATTTAAAATTTTAGATGACGTACCATATATTAGATCAATTTAGGATGGATTTAATTTTAAAATTCTCATTGATTTAATATGTTGAATGAATCCTATGTTAGGCCCGTTGATGATGTTAGAGAACAAATTTATTGAATGTGTTTGGAAAATTTTAGTGTATAATAGATTGTAAAATTATCAAAGTGTGTATTATGGGGTGATATCTGTTCCTTTAATGTGTAGGTGTAAGTAATGCTTAATAACGGCTTGGTTATCTCCACATAGTTTAAATATAATATTACATTTTTACTCAAATATATTAAAATTGATATCGTTGGATTCGAAAAATTAAGACGAACAACATTTGTGAAGGAAACAATATGTTTTAAGTAACACATAAAATGTTATGAAAAGAAAACTAATTAAAAGGGAAAAGAAATAGGGAAGAGAAAGAGTTTTAAAAAATAAATAAAAAATAAATGGTATTTACCTACATTGAAGGAGCAGCCTCCAAAAGAAAACGTGTCAAACATATTTTATCTAAAATGCTTATATATATTCTTAGATACAAGGCAGGCATCTTGAATTCTTGATACAAAAGCAACGCTGCCACATAAGGGGGGATACGTGGCAAAGGCGAGCCAATTTGGCAGAATTGAGCAGCAAGTTTGGCCACCGATTGAACTCACGATTCATGAAGACACTTGGCTTAACATAATCAAAATCAACACCTCAGCAGCATGCTGAATTCCTTCCTCCTATTAAAGAAACCTATAAAGCAAGGTCCGGCCGCGTCAAATTTTTTTGCCTATTTTGCGTGTTTGGTTACTGTTCATTAAGGACGACAGCCCTGGCTGCCTACTTGTCTAATGGGCTATTGGGCCATTTTCATATTTTCTTGGGCCTCTGTTTAAGCTGCGTCAGGTGTCTTCAATTTTATCTTTTACGCCGATTCCGCCTACTATTTCTTTTCTTCTTTGCATGTGTGCATCAGCAGTTTGCTGCTGCGTCCGATTTGGTGGGTGAGCCTATTTTTCTGTTGTATTGACACGTTTCCTTGCTACGTGTCTGCTTTGGCCTCCATGCAGCTCATTTTCCTTTGGTTGTCTTGACACGTCGCTTTCCTACGTGTCTGTTTTGGTTGCCATGCAACCTGCCGATTTTGTTTCATGCTGGCGTGTATGTATCTATCGGCTGTTTTCAATCTCTCTACCTACTATCTATATATACCTCACTGCTTATGTGTTTCTTCTTCACATGTTTTCGTTTTGTGACTGAATTAGGTTAGGTTAATCATGTCTTCGTTTGTTTTGTCTACGATGAGTTTTGACAAGTCTGACGCGGAGTTGCATCTCCGTTTACTTAATACATGGAAAGTTGGGAATCCTTCTAGGCCGGATCAGTTCTACGCGTTTGGAACATTGTGGGTCGATGCAGAAGTATGTGTTTCTTTTCTTTATTGTTTCTATTAGTTTTTTCATTCGATTATTATTAGATTCGTACCAGTAATTGTTTATGCCGTGTTCATGTGTTCTGCGTAGGGTACTGAGATAGAAGGCACCTCGCATCGGGCGTTTGATGATATCTTGGAAGATCAAATTGTCGTGGGCAGTGTCTTTGAACTTGCCAGATGCCCTTTGCAGATGTTGCGCAAAACTTTCCGTACATGTTCTTACCCGCGGATGTTGGCTGTAGCTCCATCAAATGTTGTTCGCGTCATTGGCTCGCCTACTCCGGCTTTTCCACTGACGGCTTTCGAATATGTAGAGTTTGAAGACTTGCCAAATCGAGAAAGCCCATGTCCTCATCTGTCAAGTAATTAATTTTTTTTTCCCATATTCCCAATTATTCCTCACTTATTTTGTGATTGTTTATTTTTCTTTGCATTTTGCCATATTGTAGATGTGATTGGTCGCCCTATATCCATATCCGTTCCCAATCATATTACAGCAACTTCTACTAATACAATAATGCCGGTACGAGAAGTCGTTCTGGTGAACAAAAGGTATGATTTTTTATTTTAATATTTCTTCCCTCCCAAAATTTTTGACTCAATCGTATTTGGGCATGTAATGGATTCATATTTATTTTCTTTTCAGAGGGTTAACATTTCCAGTAACTTTGTGGGCTGATTTCACACGTATCCTCGATGCCCTAGCTTTGATGGCACGCGATGGGACGTCACCCGTTATTATATCACTTGGGGCTTTACGTGTAGCAACATTTAATGGTTTGTTTTTATGTTGCATTTTTATATTTCCCCGTACTTGAACTATCGCATTTTTACATTTCAGTGTTTATAACTACCGATTTATTTACAAAGCTGCAAATATATGACTGCAGGTGTGTTAAGTGGATATAGTACTGCCGCGACACGAGTCGTTGTAGACCCACCTAATGCGATTGCTGATAGTCTACGTACGAGGCAAGTGCCACTTGAAATAATTGCACATTTTTTCGAACAATAACTTATGCTGATAAACTTAATTTGTCTTCGCAATCAGTTTCCAACCATCCGCCGGAACTCTTAAGTGCATACCGGCTCTATTCGAAACAGCGGAACAGAAAGCAACGGATGTTTTCCACTCTTTCCGAACGGTGTCTGAGTTAAATGAATTACACGCCGTTTCGGCTGATGTGGTATGTGAATTAATATTGGCACTTTCATTTGTTTCCTTTGTGTTTTGGTGATGGAATTTTTGAAATTAATCACGTCCTTATTTTCTCCAAGAATTGAATATTCTACTAATTGTGTTTGCTAGGAAACTCGATATCGGTGCAAGGCCATAATTGTTGATATTGACAAAATTCAGCATTGGCACTATCGAGGCTGTAAGGAATGTTATCGCTCTGTTGCTATGAATGATGACAAGTATTGGTGCGCTGTCCACCACGACCTCACTGAGACCGACACACAGGCATGGTATGTTTTCTGCTTTCACATTTCGACAAACAACAACACCTTCTCAGACATGAATGCATCCCTTCAATATTTGTATGCTTCATGGCCTCATCATGTCTATCTTTGCCATTCGCAGTTACAGAATAAAACTAACCGTAGAAGATCATAGTGGACTCGCAAATTTTATACTCTTAGAAAGATCAGCAGATCAAATTCTACCCATCACTGCTGCACAGTTAGCTCGTGCATATCCAAATGAAGATGGAACTTTCCCTCCACCAATTGAAGCTCTTCTGCAGGCAACTGCCACGTTTGAAGTTCGCCTAGCCCGAAACAGTCGCCCAAATGTTTTTGGTGAGTTCCAAGTTTCACGTGTATGGGATCTACAACCTTCTCCAACCGTAACAAAGCTTCCACCGTTAGTTTCACTGTATGTATCATGCAGGTATTTGCCACATTAGCATACAAATATTAGTTTTACGTATTGTATGCAGTATGTGTTTAACTGCTTTCTTTTTTGTTGTCAAGCAGAAATCCAAATCCACTTCCATTTGCGGAATCTTCAAAAATGCATAATGCTACTTACGCAAATGCAGCTACACTCACTTCTCCTGCCACGGTCAATTCGCCAACAAGTGACACTGTTTGTCCCTCACCGCAAGCTTCAGAGACACTTTTTGCATCTTCGGACTCAGTTCCATCAGTTTCCACTTCAGCCTCAATTCCCTCAGCTGTCGTTCCAACCAAACGTCGCCGTAGCACGCCCATTTCCAAAAAAAATGGGGTATTTACTTTAATTAAGTTTTCCAATGCAGATCCTTTTTTAATACTGTGACATTACTAAGTTGGCCTCCCGCTTTTATAAAAAAAAAATTGCAGGAAAGAAGCTACCACAATTAGGGCTGTTGACGAACCAACCTGCTCGTGTTCGGCTCGGAAAAAGCTCGCCCGTGACTCGGCTCGAAACGAACCGAGCCGGCTCATTTATTAACGAGCCGAGCTCGAGCTCATGCCTGCTCGGCTCGGCTGGCTCGCGACCCAGCTCGGTTCGTTGGCTCGAACAATCCAGCTCGCGAGCTGGCTCGTTTGAGCTCGTTACACGACTCGTGAGCTGGCTCGAGAATGGCTCGATCAAGTAGCTCGCGAGCTAGCTCGATTGCAGAGTTCGCGAGCTGACTCGATTAGCTCGTGAAATGGCTCGATTTTGGCTCATGAAATGGTTCGATTTTGGCTCGATTATTTTTAAAAATTCTAGATCTTGTAAACAATTATATTCATTTTGATTTTTGAGTATGCCTACAAATTAATGATAAGTAATAATTCAGAAAAATGAGTAAGTTCGTAATATAACATTGTTTATTATAGTATGCTTTAGTGAATTATACTTTATAAGTTCGTAATATATCATTGTTTATCATAGTATGCTTTAGTGAATTATACTTTATAAGAGATGAAATTGAATAAAGTAAAATTAATATATGCTAACTTAATAAAGAGTTTGCAAGATTTACATAATTGAGTATTTGTAGGTTTAAATTTTAGAATATATAATTATTTTTATTTAATTACCACTGCTCTTTCAGTGTTCGGTAATACTAAGAAGTAAGAACAAAGAACACAAAACATTTATAATTTATAGTTTTAGTATTAGTATGCTTTAGTGAATTATACTTTATAGTTTACGGTCAAAATGTTTATCATATGACCAATTTTTTAGGGTTTAGGGTTTAGGGTTTAGGATTTAGGGTTTAGGATTGAGGGGTTAGGGTTTAGGGTTTACTATTTTGTGTTTAGGATTTAGGATTTAAGGTTTAGGATTGAGTATTTAGGGTTTAGGGTTTATTGTTTAGGGTTTAGGGTTAAGGGTTTAGTGAACTTTTTTGTACATTTTTTCTCTCTCTCTAAGATCAAACTACTATTCCAGTTCGATTCTGAGTATTAGCTCTAGAAGAATTACTACGGTTATCCGAGTAGCAGCAGGTACCATCTAACAAACTATAATTGTCTTAATTAGCCATTCGCAGTTTCATAGTCTGAATTTATTCATTTCACGAGTCTAACAATTCTCATTATAATAGAAAATAACAAATACTCTAACAGGGCGTTTGGTATGGGGTGATTCTTCTGGTCTTCCCTAGGAATCTCGGATACCAAACGGGTTTAAATCTCTTAAACAAACAATTTCCCATCCATGGTACGTTGAAATACATGGTTTTATGAATCTCGGATACCAAACGGGGTGTAAATCTATCTCTTAAATAACCAATTTCCCATCCAATTAAATAACAAATTTTTTTACAAAAAAAACTAGAACTAAAACATGCGTAGATGACATTAACCCCCAATTTCCCAATTTCAATATCCCCAATAGGGAAAACCTAATTTCCATTCGACATTGACCTTCTGAGGACGAAGAGAGACCGGCGAGTCGGCGACTCCACCTTCTTCTCATCGGCCGGTGGACGAAGAGACTCCACAGCCGGCGGCGGCCGCCTCTTTCCAGACCGGGGACGAAGCGACTCCTTCTTCGACAATCGACACTCTGAGGACGAAGTGAGACCGGCGGACGAAGCGACTCAAACTTCTTCTCATCAGTATTTGCCGCCGCCGTTTGCAGCAATAGAGATTTCACTCTACTCGCCGTTGCGATTTAACTGGTTAGTTTTCTAATCGCTACCCCCGATCCGAGCTCGAAAGCTTGCAAACGAGCTCTAATCGAGCTCGGGCTCGTTCAGGCTTGTTAACGAGCCTAAACGAGCTCGAGCTCGAGTAGAGCTCGAAAGCTTGCAATCGAGCTCGAGCTCGAGCTCGTGTAGGCTCGTTATCGAGCTAGCTTCGAACCGAGCCGAGAAGAGCTCGAGCCAAGAAAATTTTGGCCGAGGAGCCGAGCTCGAGCCAGCATTCAAACCTCACGAGGCGAGCTCGAGCTGGGCAAAGCTCGGCTCGGCTCGTCAGCATCTCTGACCACAATAGAAAATGAGCGTGGACAAGTTCTTTTGTAAATTTTGCTAAACCTACAAGTTTGTAATCACATTTCAGAATTTACAATGGTTTACACACACAACATTACTAATTGATTTCGCTTATCTGATGTCTACATTGCAGACCAACCCCACCCCCTACAACCCCGAAGAAACATGTTTAGCTGGTGTTTCACGTTTGGTATATTCTCGTGACTACCTATAATCTATTGTGTACCGATTGTTGTCACAATATGTTTTGCATTGCTAATCAATACATTTTCTTATATATCTTTATACATCCACAGGAAAATCGTCTGGTACTAACTTTTTGGGATTGCCTGTGACCTACAAGCCACGTACATATACGGATATTATCGAGACTAAGTAGACGGTTATTATCGGCACTACCTTCTCTCCGCAATTTTGGGCGCGTGTTTCTTACACGTTATGTACATATAAGGAGAACATCACTACTACTAGAATATTATCGGCACTACCTTCTCTCCATATTTTTTGGATGTGGGTTCCACTCACGCCATGTACATATACGGAGAACAACTACTACTTCGCCTATTTTACAGTTCATACGTATGTCTGCTGAACAAAGATCTACACTCTTTGATTCTATCACAGACAAATGTTTTACGTTTGAAGTTGCTCTTCTCGCACCTGGTCATATTTACCCTGGAGATTTTGTAGTTTCGACAATTTGGGATGTAATTTCATTTAGTTTGCTATAAACATTACCTTTTAGTGTATAATGTACATTAATTTACTCAACCCAGTTATACTAAATATTTAACATAAAACAAATTTTCGTCCCATCTGGTCATACATTTACTAATCTACGTCAATGTATAAATAAAATCTACGTATAATATTGCTAATATTTATTAATGTATTACATAACTTAACTCACTGAATTAAATTCTGTTAATTACTAAAAAAAATTCCCGACTTTCAACATCGTTAGTAACCAAGTTTCGAAATAATTATTTAGCACTTACAAATAAAATCGACCATCACATTATTTGCTTTATATGTATATTATACAATGAGTACAAAAATTTTATCAAATATCATAAGCTAAAATCTATTATATCCATTCCGTATGCGAAGTTTTGAACATATAACTACAATTAACGATTTGATATACATGTGACATCCCAATTGTTGTATCTCATTGTCACTCGCATATATGATTAATACAATTAATTCTTTTGTTATCGATCTCCTAGAAAAAATGAAAACCATCACACTTGAGGGCCATTAAGGTGATGAAATTGGAAACGAGAATTGAGATTCAATTTCAAAACAGTTGATGATTGACTTAAATAATTGTAATACACTTCTCATTAGATCAGGAATTAAAATCAAATTTCCAAACTCAATCCCATCTACCAAACTACTTGCTACAAATTTTATAATAGTTTACAGACGCATACTCTACATTCCTACCCAATTTTGTCTACAGACACCTCCTACTAAGTATGTGTCAATACATAAGGAACATGACACCGCATCTATTGTCCACGTGGTATTGTTCGATATTCTCTAAACTCTTCTCAATTGTGATCTCAATCTATTACTTTACATTATCCCTGCATCACCGCCTAATTACAATCATCACAAAAGACACCAACCGCCGCTTAATAATAATCATTACACCAAGATCTTAACATCACCGCTTCATTTCTAAGCATACATTACAATTTTGGCCTTATCCAACAAATCATTACTCTTATCTCATAAAACCCATAATGTTATGATTACAACACCAATATTAGTTAGTCATTTTGTCTTTATCCAAGCTATTGTTTTCCATATCTAAAAAAAAATGAATTCCATAACAACAACATCGTAAGAATGACAACTATACCAAATCAAATTTATATAAAACCTAACCACATTGTATTTATTTTACTAAAATCATTGGCGAAAACAAAGGGTATTTCCTTAAACCTGGTCATAGCATTTCTTAAATATAAATAATTACGCTACATACAATTTCTATAACAAAATATATTCACTATCGGACGCCAAATTCGTACCATAAATTTCGGAATCCATGTAATACATCATCAAGATAAAAAGTATTCCTTAATAGACAAAGAATGGAAGCCCCATATAGTCAATAAATTAAAGAAAAATTCAACTATTAAAAATAATATCTCCCTAAATTGACTTTATGATCTAATGACTATAAAGAATCTTTTTTCCCACCTTCTAACCACTACACTACATATTCAATAATAATTGTATTTCAAATTCAAATTTACTTATAAATAATTATTTATCTTATTACTTTCACTTCAAATTTTAAGACCCCCGAGATTTCGAGGCCACGTGCCGGAAACAGGCCGACACACCCTCTTGACCGGCGCTGTCGGACACATGGTTCACTAATATGTTGTCCTCGCCACTGAATCACAACTACATCAATATGAATATGTGTACTCTATACAATACATAAAAAGTAGACAAAAAAGTCCAAAATCAATTATTTGTATTTCATCAAAACAGTTAGTAATTTATAAACTTTTAATTTCTCAAATTCAAACCCAAATGAACCTTTATTTTTGTAATCCCAAATTCAAACTTGGCCAACTTCATTTCTGGTCTACTTAAAAAACAGAATCGACTAGGGATAGCGTAGCAATAACAACGTACACACATATTACTACTTTATATCGATTACATATAAATGATTCTTACATATTGAAACTAATCGGGTTAAACTATACTTTTTAAACTCTATCCAAAAAACAAACAATTTGTAAATTCTTGATGTGATAAATTCACACCTGATCAAAATTTTATCCATATAAGAGCCCGACATACGTAAAAATCATATTGAATTATACCCAAAATTCTAACAACTTCAACAGTATTATTTGAACAAATCCGCGCTCGAACCAACTCTTATTTATGTAAGGTTCCGACGTACTAATATACTATTATGATAAATGATAATAAAAATATTTACATTTTCACACTTGATAGTAGAAATAAAAAAAAACAAACAATTTGTAAACTCTTGATGTGATAAATTCACACCTGGTCGAAATTTTATCCATGTAAGAGCCCGACATACGTAAAAACCATATTAAATTATACCCAAAATTCTAACAACTTTAACAGTATTATTTGAACAAATTCGCGCTCGAACCAACTCTTATTTATGTAACGTTTCGACGTACTAAAATACTATTATGATAAATAATAATAAAAATATTTACATTTCCACACTTGATAGTAGAAATCAAACACCAATTAAGAATAGCAACACATGGTACAACACATGAAATACTATTCTAATAGCAAATAATAATAATACAATTGCAATAATTTATTCCAATCAATAATCTGTATCCTATATCCTATTACTATTACGTATTCATCCATTGCTTATATAAAGCTATCACATGAACAATGACTTCGGCAAAAAAACAGCAACACCACCCAAACTTATCAAATCCATAAATAAGCTATAAACCTTTTTGAACCTACCTAATTTTCTAACCGGAGTTGATATAACAAACACCGCCGTCTACATTCGTCCATGCCTTACTGAACTCCACTGTTACTACTCCATCAAAGAGGAAACGAAGGTCAACGCGTACAATGACTACCCAAGTTGACTCGGAAGCCAAACAATGTCGAAGTTCAATTGATAAAAGATCACGCCTGCTTCCACTAGCTGAACTTCAACAATCCCGCCCACCTGATCGTAGAGGTAATTTATTTAGTCATAGTACTGTTCATAACAACGGCATGGTAACTACAACAACTACATCATCATCAGCTACACCACTCAATCTGCATTTATCACAAATTGACAATCAACGTGATTTTATTCTCGATCTCGGTCTACCATCCATTGAATGCGAATATTGTGGCGCAATGTTTTGGCCTGATGAACGACTAGATCGAGAAAAAAAAAAGAATACAAAATATATATACTCTTTATGCTGTCAACAAGGAAAGGTTGATCTACCTTTGTTAAGAGCTACTCCACCATTGCTTGACACACTTTTAGATATTAATGGAGATAGTACGTCACGTCATTTTAGAAATAATATACGTTCATATAATGCAGCATTTTTCCTGGACTTCTTTTGGAGCTAAATTTGATCCAAAATTGATCAATTCACGTGGTACGAAACTCACTAATTTTATGTGGAGAAAACTATCACTTTATGGGATCTTTACTTCCACCAAATGGACAACGCCCTCGCTATTCTCAACTATACGTCCACGACCCAAATTCTGAAGTTAACGAACAAATTTCACAATTTCCGGCAGCAGAATCAAAATTACGTTCATCTTTGATCCAACAATTACAAGATATGCTCGATCAATACAATGTCCTAACTAAGACTTTTAGACAAGTTCGCTCATCTCTCAAACACCCACAAAATAAAGATCTCCGCCTACGAATTACAGGTCAACGTATACCTAACGGTAAACAATACGAATTACCAAGTGTGTTGAACTAGCCGGTCTTATCCCCGGAGATTTTGAACCAAATCATGAAGATCGAGATATTATTGTAAATAATTGCAACTCGGGACTCCAAAGAATTACAAGCCTTCACCCACTTTTTGATTCGCTACATTTTCCCCTACTATTCCCATATGGAAACGATGATTTTCACAATTGTATTAAATATAATCCAACTCGCATACCTCGTGGGCAAAAACGCCAACATGTAACTCAACGTGAATATTATTGCTTCCGAATTCAATACCGTAATGTTGAAGGAAGCACACTAATTCGCGGAGGAAAAACATTGCAACACTGTTGTATTGATGCATTTACAACAGTAGAACAAAATCGTTTAACATACTTACGAAACAACCAGAAAACACTACGTTCAGAAATATACAGTGAATTATACAACGCACTAGGTCGTGGAGAAACAAGCTCAAAGAACATCGGTCGAATCATTCTACCATCATCACTTACAGGTATGTACGATCATATCTATAGCTTGCCAATATCCAGTACATGAATATCAAACATAACCCAATTTTTTTACTAATTATTTCATCTATACTTTATTTCATCCACAGGCGGCATGCGCTACATGAAACAACCCTTTCTCGACGCTATGGCTATATGTCATTATTTTGGAAATCCTGATTTATTCATAACATTTAGCAGCAACGCTCAATGGCCTGAAATAACCAATGCCTTCAAAAACATAGTCGGATCACATGGAGAAGACAAACCAGCCATTGTCGCCCGCGTCTTCCGAATGAAGTTACAACATCTGAAAGACGATATCAATGATCACCATATATTTGGCCGCACTGTTGCAGGTACATCTACTAACAATATCCTATTTTATAATTCCTATAAATATCTTGATATATTTATTATGTACATACAGGTATGCATACAATAAAATTTCAGAAACGCGGTCTACCTCACGTACATATATTAGTGTGGCTAGCAAACAACGCTAAACTTGAAACACAAGAACAAATAGATCAAATTATATCTGCCCAACTACCAAATCCAACTGAGGATCCAATCGGCTATGCAAGTGTGACGAAATTCATGATTCATGGCCCATGTGACATTGACAATCCAAAATCGCCATGTATGGTGGATGGCAAATGCAAAAAGAAATTCCCAAAAACTTACAATACATAAACAATTTCAGACAGACACGGCTATACCTTATACAAACGCGAAATGACAAATATTACGGTAAATAAATCAGGCAAATATCTAGATAACAGATACGTTGTCCCATACAACAGACACTTAATTATCAAATATCAAGCGCATTTTAACATTGAAATATGTCATAAAGGCCAACTTATCAAATATTTGTTCAAATACATTACTAAAGGACCAGATCGGCAAACAGTGGTAGCAGAAACAACATCACATTTACCCGAAACATGTTCCATTAACAATACACATCCAGTAGATGAAATTGCTCAATATTTAGATTGTCGCTCTATATCATCTTACGAAGCAATTTAGCGTTTATTCGAATATCCAATTCATGAAAGAAAACCAAATGTTGTCCGTCTTTCCATACACATGCCACTCAGTCAGTCAATAGCATTTCAAGGGTCACAAACAATTCGAAGCATTGTTGGAAGACCTGGTATTACAAATACAATGCTCACACAATGGTTTGTACTTAACCAACGTGATCCATCTGCACGAAAATACACATATGATCAAATACCAAATGCATATGTTTGGTCAACACAATTAGACGATTGCTCTCCACGCAAACAAGGATTTGCAGTTGGTAGAATTCTATCTGTTCCAGCTGCAAGTGGAGATATTTTCTATTTACGAATGTTATTGGGCAAAATCTCTGGTGCATTAAATTTCAAAGACTTAAGAATGTTAAATGGGATTGTGTATGACAATTATCAACACACATGTTAAGCCATGGGTCTATTATCATCAGATAATGAATGGGATCTGGTCATGTCAGAAGTTAGCAGATGGGCACATCCTGCTATTATACGCTCTATGTTTGTATCGTTACTCATATTTTGTCAAGTAGCTGACCCATCAAAGTTATTAGCTAATTGGTGGGAATCTATGTCCGAAGATTTTGCGCACAGAAAACAACAACTAGACGGTATCGAATTCACTCAACCACAACCAATACAATTATATGACCAACTTCTTACCAATTTAGATTACCTACTTCATTCATATTCATTAAGTCTAAAACATTTCAAATTGCCTCACCCAATGCCAACAGTCACACGTGAACAAAACTACAATAACATATTAACACATCATCAATACGATAAGCAAACAGAAGCATCTAAATCACAAAAATATTATGCTTCACTAAATAGTGATCAAATTCGTGCATATTCATCAATAATGGACGCAATAGAAACCAAAAAAGGAAAATTCTTCTTTTTACATGGTCATGGTGGTACAGGGAAAACATTTTTATACAACTGTATTATCTCCAAAGTTAGAAGTACAGGTGGTATCTCATTAGTCGTAGCATCATCGGGTATTGCAGCAACTCTTTTACCAGATGGAGTTACAGCACATTCACGTTTTAAAATACCCCTCGAAATTGATAATTTATCTACATGCACAGTAAAAAAAGGGATCAGACGTAGCTGAATTACTAAAAAGTGCAACTCTAATAGTATGGGATGAAGCGCCAATGATACATAAGCTATCCTTTGAGACAGTTGACAGAACTATGTGCGACATTATGAATATGCCACTATCTGGAGAAAATTACGTACCATTTGGTGGTAAAGTCATTTTGTTGGGAGGTGATTTTCGTCAAACTCTACTAGTTGTTCCAAATGGTAGTCGTGAAGACAACATTAATGCAACTCTACCACGATCTTATTTATGAACTTTATGCACATTATTACACTTAAGAATCAACATGCGAATAACTACCAATTCAATAAATACTACTCCAATGTTTGACGGCTTGACATTTCCAGATTGGGTATTAGCAGTTGGCAACGGAACTCTACGTACACGCCCAACAAGAACACATGCAATGCCTAATGATCTTATCACAATTCCCTCACCATTTTTAATTCAAACTACAACCAAACCACTTGATGAATTAATATCGCGCGTGTATCCTTCTTTTCAAAAATCATATCAATCATTACAATATATAAAGTCTAGAGCAATAGTCAGTCCAACTAACGCGGTAGTATCCGAAATTAACAATATACTACTTGCACAAATACCAGGTCCATCAAAAATTTACTTCAGTTCGGATTCACTGTCACCAACAAAAACAAACATTGCGACACTCGAGCTAGAATACCCATTAGAATTCCTCAATTCTCTATCATTTAACGGCATACCTGAACATAAACTAGAATTAAAACCATTTACAGTAGTAATGTTACTTCGCAATATCAATCCGACATCTGGAATGTGTAATGGAACACGTATACTGCTTACAGATTTTGGCGAATATGTAATCAGTGGTCTAATTGTTAGCGGGACGCTAGAAGGAACAACTGTAGCAATACATCGAATAATATTAGATGTGACAGACAACAGATGGCCATTTACCCTTAGAAGACGACAATTTCCGATACGAATATGTTATGCTATGACAATAAATAAAAGTCAAGGCCAAACTCTCGATCATGTTGGTATATATTTACCGAAACCAGTTTTTAGTCATGGTCAACTTTACGTAGCGGTTTCTAGAGTTCGATCGGCAAACAGATTACATATACTTATACCAAATATCTCACCAAATCCGGATAATGAGACAAGAAATATAGTATACCAAGACATATTACACGAAATAATGGGAATATAATCTCAGCCAACTTGCTCATCCCCTGTTGAAAACTTCAGGAGATAGAAGCATAGTCATGATATCGACTGTTGCTGGTATAACTTCTTTGAGTGTTGGAACCATATATGGAATGCACAATGTTAAATGCTTAATTCACCTTTTTCCATTCAAAGATATCTTACCCATATAATATAATTATGTTTTGTTGCAGCTGCAATGGTTCAACTTAAAAAAGACTGAACCTATAGGAATTGCTTCTGCGAGCCGTTGCTACTCCTATATCCCACCTGCCATTCCACTTCACGAGAAGACGGTCATTAGCTGGTAAGGTGAAAACCATTCCAACACTCACTTGACTGAGCATCAACTTCTTATCATGAATTTTTGTTATTATGAATACAGTTGCTGCAATGAGCGATGATGCTAAACTAAGCATTATGCAACTAATGCAGGTCCTTTCTTTATCAAGACAAACAGATAGTGTTATTGAGTTAATCAAGCTTCAAATTAAGGATTTCGACCTTCCTTTTATACAGAGGGTTCTTAGCCTTTTAGTTTAGGAACATGCTATAATAGTGTTCTATCTCTTTGTATTTTTAATATATTGAAGCTTTTTTTTCCAATCTCCGTAAGAATCTGAATTCTTGGTCCACCTCTTCTTGGCAGGTTTAGTATTTAACTTTGGCCTCTGTTATGCTTTTTGAATTTCTGTCTTCTGTTTCCATCAGTATCATTTACATTTTAGAACCATATGACAAATTGCTACAAACAGTTAAAGATGCCAAACATCCATATGTACAAACAACACTAATAACAGAAAAAGATGAGTATGATCGCAATGACAATGAAAACAAACTCATCAGAAATCCGAAGAAGCAAGTTGCATCTCGACGAGTAACAAAGTTCGATAGACTATGCACATTGGAAAATCACAACTAATATCAGAAAGTACTGTGAATTCGTCATATGATACGAAAAAATCAACAAAGATGATGAGAAACGTTCATACATAGATAATCCTTCCAACATCATAGTATGCACCAAGTTCCTCCAGGACAGTTAACATACACATTGACATGGAGAAAATACGGCTGAAAATATACTAAAATCTAAGTTCACATCATTCTGAATCTAAATCGCTGTGTTGTTCTTCTTGTCCGTCCGCAACTCCTCTAATTGGGTATGCAATTTATGAGCCGTTGCTGCTAAAGACTGTTGCATTTAGAGTTGAATTTTCGAACGTATTCGAATATTAGTAGGTATCCATTAGCTACTGAGTAGAAGTCGAAGACTTCTGTCCATCCATCAGTAAACCACAGTCTTCCGTTACTGTCGCGGTGTAGCTGAATTTCCCAAGTGTCTCCAGTTTGGATTCGAAGTGTAGCCACCAGGCTGTCTAGCCTGTCATTGAATTCAGGTGATAATTGCTGCAGGTAGTATAGGTACGTTAAATGTAACTGAGATTCATACAACATATAATACCACTATGAACAGAGATTTGAAAAGAAGAAAATTGTGAATGTAGTAGTTTTATTTTGAACTTCCTATATGATCACAATCGATTGGAAAATGAATGAAATATACGGACATAATGAATAGAAGATATGCAATACAACTGGATCATGCATCATTTTTAAGATTAATAACATCTAATTTATGAAATCAAGAAGGCTAAATGGATGATATTGTGATAATATAGATCTGGAAGTAAAACTGTACCTGACGTTGTCGTTGTCTGTTTGTATCGGTGATATATGCGCAAAAGTGCAGTGGCGATAATCCTGCCATGTTCGACTGGCGGCGTGTGGTGGTAGTGAAATCCGGCAACTATGGTGCTTCAATTGAAGCGGCGGAATTTAGGGTTTCTCAAATGATATATATATAGTGGAGGTGACTAAGCAGGCTTATTATTCTTTTGGTACCTCTGCTTTATGAAAATGTTAGTTAGTACCTCGGAAACTTTGATATGCAATAGAGAGAGTCATGGTATGATAAATTAATAAAAATGAGGCAATGGTATGTATTGTGCTGATGCGAAGCTGGCGATTTAGCCTGTTTGCTGGCATCATGAACTCTCTTCCTGATGACAACAGCAAGTGTAATTGGTTCCTTCAATGTGTGTAAATAAAAAAATAAAAAAGGGTGCGGAAGAATAAAGGAAGTAAAGTGTTTTCATGAAGATACGATAAATATTGCCTACCTTTTGAGTCAATTTACGAAATTAGAAAACCCAATTCTTACATTTACAAAATTGAGATACGCTACCATGTATGACTCAACATCAACACGATTAATGTATCTCTAGCTTACCCAAAAAAAAAAAACAGTTGTTACCGTTACATCATGAATCGTGTATCTGTTAAAAAACACAATTCCTCAGGTTTTGACCAACCAGAAACGCCAGTGGTATTAACTTCATCCTAAATCTACGGGAAAACTCTTGCTGATCTTGCTGCTCATAAGAAAGCTACAAGAGTTGCTGAAGATAGGATTACCAATGTGTTAAAGATAAAAAGAATACAATCAAATAGTGTGTTTTTATTCTTAGGGTACCAATATGTAAAATAGTTTACTACATACACACATATCTGAACCCAATCACCCGCAATCCCTTATCCTTATCCATTCCCTTACCCATTCCCTCACCCATCCATTCTCTCTCAAACAACTACACCAATATATCACAAACTCTTCGGCTAACCCAACACCCTCATTTCCTTACTCATTCATTCACTCTCAAATAACTACATCAAGAAACCGAAGACTCATCGACTACCAACACTCAGCACCATGTCATCCTCAAAGAATCAAGCTCGTGCAACACGACCAACAAGCAACAATCAAAGAGCTCAGTTTCCGTCACACTTCTTCCGTCTGATTGTCGACGAAGAAGAACATTCCAGAATGCTGGTGAGTTTGCATGTCATAACTTCTATAATTTATCAGCCAAAAACTTTACTTTCAATCTCTTGCCATGACAGCCTTCCTACACTTTTCCCCTAAATTGTAAACTTGAAGATAAAAAAGTAATCAAGGTCATAACTCAGTTTTAATCCTTAATCTAGCTGCGATTTTCACCACCGATGGAACATATTGCTTCAGTTTGTATCCTTTTATGCTTCTCTTGCTTCTTCATTATGCTATTGCTAAGCTTATTTACCTTCTTGGCTTTTGCTGCATTCTTCACTATTTGCGGTCAATGATATCCAGGTGAACAACTTGATAACGAGTGTGGGTATTGATCTACTTATTCTTAAACCCATCTATTCCTTAAACTCAAGACACAAATCAAATATGCCAATTACTAGCCATCTTATTTGCACTTATTTGCTTCAATATTAATTGTACCTTTTGTTTCTCCATTGTTCAAAGTGTTTGGTTCTTGGTCAACTAAGGCAAAGAGAACTTATAAGCCTGGATATTATGTTATCAATGAACTTATCATGATTTTAAAGTCATTTCAAAATATTACCAATCACCATGCTTTCATGATTATAAGTTCAATCTTTACATTCCTTGGTTACCCTGCTCGGACACAGCTTAGCAATTGAATTCTGTCTTGATGTGGAACAACTCCCATTCCCTAACTATGCCTCTTTAACGTTGCCCCAATCATCCTCCATGCTGGCTACTCTTTGCACTGTTACTGATTGGGTATTCATGGTGAAGATCATATATGATTTGAAATTTCTAATTGATTTCACAAGAATATGAAACAAAGATTTGTTAAACACCAAACTTCAGAATTAAGTTCCGTAAATATCGTGCCTGTACTCGCTTTTAATTTTATAATTGTTCTACAATGTTATAGTTTAATGATATGTGAAACAATGAAATTTGTCCTAAACAACCAAGTACACAGCGTTACGTAATAAACTTCTCAACACATTTCCATTGATTTTGAAACTCAACTTCATTTTAAACATATAGTTCCTTACCCATTCTATGATCAATAACAATGTTTTTTGCTCACAATTGCAGCCACTGCCAAAAAAATTCGCTAGACACTCACGTGGAACCACAGCAACACTACAGACACCAACTGGAGAACAATGGACAGTGGATATTATCTGTGACAACGACGGAACTAAACAGTTTGCTGGACAATGGAATGACTTCTACACATTCAACTCCCTCAAATTAGGTCACTTCCTGTTGTTCAAACACAATGGAAACAACCACTTTTCAGTTGCAATCTTTGATACATCCACCTGTGAGATTGAATACCCTATTCGCAACCCTGAAATCTTCAACAACCAATCAGGTTTTATTTACCCTTAATCTGCTTTTCTTACATCATACTCATAAAAATTAACCACAATTTTTCTTTGTGTCAATTCCAGCTGACAATGAAACCATAGAAGCTGTAACTGTTGATACCTTCCATACCAACTATCCTTTCTTCAAGCTTGAATTGAGTAAATGTGCTGCGACAGCTACAGAAATTGTGGTATGTCCTCTATAATCAACTCATCTCCACACATGTTAACACAAACCAAATAAACTTTACACACATTATTTTTTTTGAACACGGCATATACCAGCACCTTTCACTGAGGCACATCCTATATTCAAAAAGGTTAAAACTGTGTTGTTACAACATGGTCGACGATCATGGAAAACTAAGGCATAGCTGCAGCAAAAGAAGTACGTTAGCATTGGCTGGGTAGAATTCGCAGCAGAAAATTCAATAACCAACAACCACATTTGCTACTTCGAGCTTCTTACAACAACTCCTCCGATCCACTTCAAAGTCACAATCGTTAGATAAAATTGAGACGGTGTCATGCAATCTCTTCACTTTATTTATATTCTGTCTACTATCTATGTATTTTGACTCTAAACGTAACTTTGAACCCTGTAAGACTACTATCCAATCGTGATGCATTACATCTAGACCGCAAGAATAGTCTGTGTTTCACTTAACTATATCTACATCACACATTCACGTTCTACATCAGCTATCAACCACGGGCTGTTATAGCTTCTGCTTCACCTCCGCAGCGAAGCGCAGATACAATACCTAGTTTCTATATATCTGCTGGATTTCCCACTCTCCCGATTCCCAGACACTGTTTCTGTTTCTTGGTGATGGCTGCGAGTAGTGAAGACAAGTTCCCACCACAGAGCCAACAACAACAACAACCTGGCCAATAACATGTTATGCGCCCACTCCCTACGCCACTTGCTCCTAATTACAAGCCTTCTGCCAAGCTCCTCGTACTCCCTATGCCTCTTTTTTCTGTTCATCTCCTAGCTTCGATTATGTCCCACTTTGTCAATTACATATATGTAACCGATGCAGGGGAAGGTGGCTCTTGTGACCGGAGGCGACTCCGGGATAGGCAGATCGGTGTGCTTGCACTTTGCACTTGAAGGTGCTACTGTTGCCTTCACATACATCAAGGGAGTGGAGGACAAGGACAAGGACGACACCCTGGTCATGCTGTTGGAAGCCAAAACTGTTGGCGCTAAAGACCCTCTTGCCATAGCTGCTGACATTCGCTTCGATGACAACTGTCGGAAGCTTGTCGATCTCGTGGTTAACGAATATGGACGTATCGACATCTTGGTCAACAACGTTGCAGAGCAACACTTGACTCGATCTGTGGAGGAGATCACCGAGTCCAGGCTCGAGAGGGTGTTCAGGACCAACATTTTCTCTCATTTCTTCTTAGCCAGGTAAAAAAACTTCAAATCTGTACAGGATTTCAGCAACATCAGCCAGTTGTGTAGTTCAGAACCTCTTTTTGTGTTAGGCACGCTTTGAAGCACATGAAGGAAGGGAGCTCGATCATCAATTTGACGTCGGTGAATGCCTACAACGGAGGTTCCGAGGTGCTGGATTACACGGCTACAAAAGGAGCCATTGTGGCCTTCACTAGAGGCTTGGCTCTGCAGTTTGTGAACAAAGGCATTCGGGTCAATGCGGTGGCTCCAGGGCCGGTCTGGACACCGTTGCAGCCAGCGTCCATGCCACCAGACAGCATTAAAAAACTTGGATCATCAGTTCCGATGGGTAGAGCAGCACAGCCTCACGAGATCGCACCTTGTTACGTCTTCCTGGCATGCAACCAGTGCTCCTCTTACTTCACCAGCCAAGTTCTGCATCCTAATGGTAATGCACTACCACTTCTCACCTCTTTACTCAACTCTACCCTTTGTTCATGTTTGGGAGTTGTGTTTCTGTCTTGCAGGAGGAATGATAGTCAACGCCTGATTGTTGCTTCATCTTCCCCATACAAATCTGTTATGATAGTCATTGCCGGAAAATAAAGTCTGTAGAACACGATAAAAGACTTGCACTTGTTTGTGTACCAGTAAGTAGAAGCGGTGAATGGTGATCGAATTATACTGATAGGACTAGTTGAAACACAATAAACTTCATTCTGCATTGTGTTCATGCAACAGAGAGCCTATTCTATATCTTAATAAATACCCAGAATCCAAGCACGGAATCATATGACATATGAAGCATGATCCCCCACAGAGAAAGAGGATACTGAAAACAGTAAAAAGATAGGAAAACAATAACTGGAATCTTCTTCAGAGTGTGTTGTGATTACGGGATGCAAAAGACTGTAGAGATCATAATGCTCCCTCCCAACAACTCATTTAAGTCATATCATAATGCAGGACGCAACACCAATCAAGGAAATTGGCTTCTTCCATCTTCAAAAGCCGTCACTTGCATGTTCCTCAATTTCAGATCCTCTTCTTAAATAAATTTGGAGATGGTGTTCTACTGTCACACCTCAATGTCCCATCTGAAAGAGCAAGAGATGGAGAAAATAAAGACCTTGATTAGGAAGAAAACAGGTTGACATAATGATGTACCTACATCCAACCCAGTACTGTACCAACCTGGACATGGGTAGCTTCTGGATGACACGAGGCAGGATTGGCGCCATTAACTCTTATATCTTCCAATCTTTCCTCTTTTTCAAATGCTCGAGCAAGGGAGTTGTCTTCCACAGCTTTTCCCTTGAAGCATATACTTGAGGCTTCCCCAGAGACAGGGCTGGTACTTCCTCCATTGTTGCGTTTCGAGGAAAGCTCCAACCGGTCGATCATCCGTGCAACGCCAGCGATTCCAGCACTCATCTCTCGATGCACTCCTTTGCTCAGCTCCTTAACAGAGCTGTTGCGTGCAAGCAACTTCTCCTTTATACCTTGAGTGCCTTTCGAGATGGATTCCTTATATCTGCACCAAACATATGTTAGCATCGAATTCGTGTGACAATGATAATAGCATGTTTTAAGTGTTTTTGAAACATTTACTTGGATGAAGCAGCAACCCATTTCGATTTGATGGAGTCCGACAACGACAGCACCCTTGAAGAACCGGGCTCATCATGGTTATCAGTTTGTGACTGTCCAAAGAAAATCCTGCCATCCCATAAAGAGAGCAAATCAAAATGAAAATGCAGTACATTTTCTCAACTTTCCATATGTCAACTTAGAAGTTTAACAAAATAGAACATAGGAAAACCATACCTGTTCCTGAATAGACCCTCCTGGTTGTCATTGGCAACCAGATTTTCAGCACTATGGAGGTTTGAAAGTGAAGGAGGCATGGGAGAAGTTGGTGAAGCAGCTCCAGACGACCCAGGGCTCAAACTGCTGCCTCCTGGTGAACTTTGTTGATCATTCCTGAAACCAGCATTAGAGGCATAGACAAATACCCTAGAGGTACCGTGTCTAGGTGGTGACCTATCCCTTCTCTGTAACTGGCGAGCTCTATACACAGCAGCAGCAAGGTGCTGCCCTATGCGCTCATCAAAGTCAGAGTCATCATCTGAGTAAGAGTCCTGTAAATTTCTCATCCACGGTCAAGAGGAGAGCTTTACAAAGGCCATCATGCACATGATTGGAAGCCACGAACAAGGTTTCACTATGAACAATCCAATTAATTACCTGTTCCACATCAAAATGTTCAAAGAGGTAAGGCCTAGTAGTGGATGCAGGACGAGACCGGGTGGTTAATCTTGAATGCCTCTCAGCTTCAACAGCAACCAAAAGCTCTTGACTACACAGGACAATCAAGTAACAAATGAAACAGAATTAGCTAATTGGGGTGTATTTTTAGCCCTAATCAGAGAACACATCGATGTTAGCATAAGACAACAGAAGAATAACAGGGAAACAAGTACCTGGATTGGTCTTTGAGGGAAAGCAGTTGCCAACATATAGGGCATTCTTTGCTTCTCTGGCACCTAAAGGAGAGTGAACATCTCAATTGATTTACATAGATTACAAGAGAATAGAACGTATCCGGCGATTGAATGTAATAGTTGAAAAGCCTACCAATCAAGAATACACTGTAGATGGTATTCGTGTCTGCAGTTGGTTACCTGAGTCAATAAACAAACATCAACAGAAAAAATTTGAAAAGATTAAACTGAAGAACACAGAAACCGATGAGTTGAAATTGGGACAACCAAAATATAAAAATCAAAACATGGACGTCTAACTGCAATTCCCACAAATTTCAAAGATCATCGAATCACACTGTAACAATACATTGCAAACTAAAGATGAAAACTTTACAACAACAAGAAAACCCAAATCAACCCCAAAAGAAGAGCAGGGAAAGTAAAAATAGTGATGATTACAGTGGCAGGGTCTTGAACAGTGAAAGGGTCGAGGCAGATACTGCAAGCATCTTCATAACTGTCGTCAATAGGAGGAGGAGGAGTATCAGCTCCGGGAGTTGGAAGGAGTGGAATGTCGCCGGAAGCCATTGAAGACGATGAGGAAGAGAGGAAGAAGAGAAGAGGGAATTGGGAATATGGTTGGAAACCTAGAAGTAGAACTTGGAAGGAAGGAGACGGTTTAGATGAGAAAGGGAAAAGGGGGAAGGGAATGGAGGAGTTAAAATGGAGGGAGTCAGAAATGAAGAAAGGTCTCGATTCAGAAGCTTTATTGCTTTGGTGGAAATGGAATCATCTCTTATTTATTATTTTATTTTTTCCCCCTTTAGTGTTTTGGGTTTACACTCTGCACTTTGTTATTTCCATCCAACTTCTCCCTTTGTTTTAATCAATTGGTACACTTTGAGCCTTTGCTTTATTTTTTCCTTTTTGTTTCTTTTGCATATTTTCTTCATTTTCCCTAATATTGTTTACCTATTTCAGATTACCATCTAATGATTTCATGATTTCATGATGATTGTATTATATAGTTTAGTAAATTAGTGAGAGACTAGTCGTCTCTTTTGCTTGAGTGTTGTAACAGTTTGGGAAGTGTTTTGGTAAGCTCTTCAAGTGGATGTTTGTTAGGCCAATATTGAAGACAATGAGTGATAATTCACTATGCAATTTACTTTCGGGTCTCTTAAGTTTTCGTTGATGCTATCATTTACAAGATTTGCTCTAAAATTTGCACATCCTTTCTTTGTCACAACAGACTCTAATTCACCATTAAGCCAACCGAGCATCCCATATCATCGATGTCATGTTGCACTACCTTGTGTTTTTTCCTGACTCTTTACTGACGTGAGTACTTTGCTTAGTTGTTTACCTCATTTAATAGTGATCTAACCAACCATTTGATTCTCTCTCTCGTCATTTCATTTTCATTATTTTATTGTTATTACATAAGATGATTTATTGTTGTTGAATTTTTATCATGATATTATGTACGAACAAAAAGATCAAGTGATAAAATTGTAAATATGTTATTATAAATTGTTGTTGATTAAAATAGGATGATGTTTAATAAGACGAATACAATTAGCACTATGTGAATAATTGGCATAAGATGCATTTCATCTTCATAAAATAAGGATCAAAAGTTTAATTTTCATGATTAATGAGGCACTAACACATTATAAATGTAAATGGTCACCAATGTATTGATTTGGAAGAAGAATCTATGAGAAAATTTGAGTTCATGGTTGCTTAGGGATAAATTGTTGATAATAGTTTATGATTGAAGTTTGAAATTACTTGAAAGTTTGGGAATCTCCTCACCTAACTTCTTGTCATCTCTATTCCCCCTAAACTTTTACATTACTTGTGTTTTTTTTTTCACTTTTTTTGGTTTTGCTTTTCTTTCTCTTGTGATATCTTAGGAGAAACAAAAAAAAAAAGTAAAATTTTTTTTTTGAACAAAAAGAAAGTAAATTAACCGGCCATTTTATCCCATCCTCGCATGTGGTATAAGACTTTCTTAAATGTTATTTGATTCAGTGACGAAGCCAAAGATGTCTACCCTTGGCTCGGACTCAGAGTTTCCTTGACCACCCTTGGCTCGGACCCAGAGTTTCCTTGACCAAATAGCTCAAATATATATTCGGCCGATTATATTTTATGTATCGGACTCAGGTTCTACTAAAATTCTACTACATCACAAATCCAAATTAAAATAGTAAATCTGTTATATTAGGTAGATGATTATATGACTATTTCGGTATTTTCTTATGCAGAAATTATAAAAAGAAATTGAGAGGCATGGTACGGATTATGTGGAGTCCAGCTTGCTGTCAAATAAAACTCCCTTCCTTGACACCATCAAGGAAGGATCTCAGCCATTGATTTATTTTTTATATCTAATGGTTTAAATTAAAAGGGTAAAAGGGTCATTTCACCATTTAATTTAATTTAATTTCTTTTTTAGTTTTTTTAATTAAGTTCAAACAGCCGATTACCGAAATTCCGGCGACCGGAGCTCCGAGGACTTCTCCGATGAATTTTCCAGACGATCGGATCTCCGATTTCGAAAAAATTTTCGGCCACCGGACCACTATCGTCGGGCCTATTTTTCTGGAAATTTTTTTTCGGTGACGTTTCGTACTCGATTTTAATATGTGTACACATTTTTGTACATGTGTACGTGCACATTTTTGTACATAAACTGTGTACTCATTTGCAAAGATTTTTCGTACACGTGTTATATATGTGTACATGTTTCTATACATGTGTACATGTTTTGTACACATTTTATACACGCACACGTTTATGTACTTACATTTTTGCACACGTACACACACTCTTTGTACACGTGCACATACTCTTTGTACATGTGTACACAATATCTTACATTTTATACACACACTTTATACACGTGTACACCTATTCGTACACATGCACACTTATTTTTTACACTAGTGTGCACATATTTTGTATGAATCATGTGTACACGTTTTATACACGTGTACACGTTTTATACACGTACATATTTATGTACTTACATTTTTTATACACGTACACTTATCTTGTACACATGTATAAATGTGTACACCTATTCGTACACGTGCACACTTATTATTTACACTAGTGTACACATACTTTATACTCGTATGTACATATTTTGTATAAATCATGTGCACACTACTTAATAATGTAATGTGTGTACATGTGAACGCTTATTCGTACACGTGCACACTTATTTTTATATACTAGTGTACACCTATTTTTACAAACCATTTGCATTTATTTAATAAGATAATTTTATTATTATATAATATTAATAAGTGTTTGATAGCATAGTAGTAGGAGTTTGATATTTAGCAAAAGAGGTCATGATTTTGAATCACATCAACAACATTTTTTAAAAAATATATATAATTTTATTGAGGACGACGACGGAGGCCGGCGACGACGAGCGGCGGAGATCCGGCGACGGCGACGGTGCAGGCGGCGGTGGACCGGCGGCGGCGGAGGCCAAGGTACGGCAGCCGACCTAATTATATGTGTGAAATGTCATTATTACCCCGTGTTGTATTTCATCCGTCGAATTAATTGGATGGCTGAAATTTATTTGATGCCATCAAGGAGCCTTTTTCCTGGACAGCAAGCCGGACCCGATTACGTGAGAACAAATAGAAAAATGTTATGATGTACTACCAATTTACCATCCATTCATTCATTCGTGGTGGCGACTCCTTCATTCCCACGTTTGTCTGACTCCAACGCTACGTGTCAATCTAATGAATTACGTTGAATTATTAAGCATTTCATTTCCTCCCTGTTACCTTTTTTTTTTTTTTTGCGCTGAAGCCCAACAAACGTGACGATCCTACATTTAAATAAATCGACATGTAGGCAGCTTTAACACCATTTTGGTGCTGAAATTTCAGCACTCTAATATTTTCCTAGGCACACTGTGGCCACATTGGCAGCCACGTAGGCAATGTATTTCCCCTAGTAAATTACCGGAATACCCTAATATAGAAAAAAAGTAGATTGATTATCTATTTGCCCCGCCGAGCCAAAAACACAAACGGAGAATTGGCTAACGACTGCCGGATTTATGACTATCGCCGCCGTGTCCACTGTTAAGCTCCTCCACATTTCAACCTCAATTTCCCTTCCGAAGCCCTGCTCAGTTCCTTCCAAATATCTGTTACTTACCGGACATCGCCGGCCTTTCAGACCTTTACGAGCAGCTCTGCCCGCTTCTCCTGTCGTCGGGGACGAAGAATCGCGTGGCAGCGGTGGCGGAGTAGTTGAAGGCGGAGAAGATGATGGTGGCGTTCCAACTCTCAGGGAACTTTGCCAAGATCACGTTCCTGACCACGTGCTGAGCAAGTAAATGCGTAAAGTTTAAATCTTTATATTTGTCTGCTGTTAGGGATGGGACGATTCTGATTGAGGGTTTTGTCAGGGCGGAAGAGGTTGGATATGTTATGCCGACGGATGTTCAGAAGCAAGCTCTTCCTGTTCTTTTTAGTGGGCAGGATTGTATTGTTCATGCTCAGGTTGGACTTTTATGTTGGAGTTGGGAATTGTTGTAGGATTTCTTTTATTAGGCAAATGTAATGTTTGGTTTTGATTCCATAGACAGGTTCTGGGAAGACACTTGCCTACTTGTTGCTGATATTTTCTGTGGTTAATGCCAAGAGATCAGCTGTGCAGGCACTGATCGTGGTTCCTACCCGAGAACTAGGAATCCAAGTAAGAATCTTGATCATCAATTTTGTTAAAATGGACAGTGAGTTGTAGTTGGATTGTGTAATTGGCTTGATTTAAGTGATAAGAATATCGGAGGAGCTTTTTTCTTAAGAAAGGAGGTATAAGAATGAGTATGTTTATGTACCTTGTGTTTTTGGTTTGTCTATGACCAAGGTAACGAAAGTAGCTCGAATGTTGGCTTCGAAGGCTGCGGATAATGAGAAAGAGCAGAAGTCGTCGTTCACTATCATGGCTCTTTTAGATGGAGGGATGCTGAAAAGACACAAGAGTTGGCTAAAGGTGAGGCTCGATCATTCATTCTGTAGTTCGTAAACAATGTGATTGTTATATACGTAAGTCATTTTGATAAGTATGGGCATTGATTTGTCTCCAGGCAGAACCACCTTCTATTGTGGTAGCAACAATAGCAAGTTTGTGTCACATGCTTGATAAGCATGTATTCAAGCTTGATGCGATAAAAGTGCTGGTTATTGATGAGGTAGGCTGCCATATTATTGATTATTTTTTTGACCAAGTTCATAAACTTTTTGCTGATTTTGTATTTCATTTGTTCTTCTGTCCTAGGTAGATTTCTTGTTCAACTCTTCAAAGCAAGTCAGTTCTCTTAAAAAGCTATTAACGATACATTCATCAAGCAGCAATCGTCATACAGTTTTTGCCAGTGCATCCATCCCGCAGCACAAGAGATTTTTGTATGACTGCATACAACAGAAGTGGACCAAAGTCAGTTTGCTCATATTCTCTATTTTTGAAGGCACTACTTGTAATTGTTAAGATATCTGTTTCTTCACAGTGTATTCATGTTGCTACTCTGATGTTACTTGCAGAGGGATGTGGTCCATGTGCATGTGAGCGCAATCAAGCCCATGCCGTCCTGCTTGCAGCACAGATTTGTGGTAAGGAAACTTTTCAAACATCTTTCCATGCATTAATTTTCATAGAGGAAAATTATTTTGAATGGCAATCGCCCCATTCTAATGGATGATGATCTTGAGGTGCACTTATGCTGCATGACAGGTATGCGCAAATAAAAGGAGACATGAAGTTTTGCTTTCCTTATTACATAGTGAAGCTCCCAAGTCGACAATCATTTTTGTTGGTGAACAGGTTTGTACACTCTATCCATCTATATGCAACTTGCAATTGATCACCCTTCAGTACGAATCAGCTGATTTCTTTGGTTGTGCAGTCTGAGAAGTCGAAAAATGCTGGAAATGATCCATCGACTATTCTTCTGGTTGAGTTCTTGAGAGTTTCTTATAGAGGTTCCTCAGAAATCCTACTTTTGGAAAAGGACATGAATTTCAATTCAAGAGCAGCTTCACTTTCAGTAAGCACTTCACAATCTCCATTTCTGAAACTTAGTTCTTCCTGTTCTTCCTTCCTCGTGACTATCGATGATGCGCAGGAAATGAGGCAAGGAGAAGGTTATCTCCTTGTAGCAACAGATATAGCTGCTAGAGGTGTGGATCTGCCCGAAACAACTCATATCTACAACTTTGATCTACCTAGAAGTGCTGTTGATTATCTTCATCGAGCAGGAAGAGCAGGTAGGAAGCCCTTTTCCGAGGAGAAATGTAATGTTACCAACATTATTAAGCCAGAAGAGCGATTTGTTTTGCAAAAGTACGAGAATGAATTGATGTTCAACTGTGAAGAGGTAGTTGTTTAATTCAAGTGATTGCGTTTGATTTGCAAGCTGTTGTATGCATATGACCAAAAGTAGTTGGACATATTGTCTGCTGACAAAAGTTTTGATATTCAACTGTATAATAGATCTGATACAACTTTACATGTTACAATGCTGTTCGGAATCTTGTTTATCAGTGTATTTGCTAGCTCGCAACTCATACTTACTCTATCCATCCGAAACAACAAAAAATGTAAGGGTGAGCAATTTGGTTTATATTACAAGTCCATCTTCAATGACAGAGTTTTTCAATATCACTGTAACTCCAGATCGAATGTAGAAGCCTTGAGAAGATCTGTCAGCCTCTTGCACACCCTGCAAAACCATTGGTAACCAGGTCCATGATAATTACAGCAGTATCATTTGGATGGAAATGAGATTTAGAAGCTATATATAAGTGAATAATGATAAAGATCATGGTGTAGGAGTGATGGTTTCAGCTCGTAGTAAGTACCTCTGAGTTGGCGATGATAACATTCTTCCCAATTCGGGCATTTTTGTCGATAATGCATTCTCTGCGCAGGGCAGCAAAGATCGAAAAGTTTAAGTGGACAAGAAGAGAATGCTAGAAGGCATGTTGAGTAAAGAACTATAGTTCTGCTACTGACCTGATTTTGGTGTTTTCTCCTATTCCAACAGGGACTCTTCCTTCTGCTGCCAGTGAAGCTACTTCAGCTTCGGTTTCATAGAAGTCGGCTCCTAACATGACTGTGTCCTGCAAATGTAAGCATACGGTAATGTCCTGTCTCAAGAATATTGAAATGCAGAACTTTCAACGAAGTCCATCTTCTCTCTGGAACTCAAGATTGAACAAACAAACCTTTAACTGAACGTTAGCATTGATTCGAGACCTGATGCCGATAACACTGTGTTCAATGTGGCAGTCTGTTAAGAAGCTACCATGAGAAATGATTGAATCAACTATCTGCAAAACAGAAACAAAGACCAGGGTTCTTCATGAGCGGGTTGCTGACAATGGTAAGTAAATAACATCATCTAATTAGCTATAAAGTTCTGACCTTGCTGTTGTCGATCTTGCTTGGTGGCAGGTTTCTCCTTGATGTGAAAATTGGCTTTGTTGCATCATAGAAACTAAACCTGGGTGGCTGCAAAGTTGCAATGTACGAGAAGCTCATTCACATAATACCAAGACACTGTAGTTGAAGATGAACATATCACAGAAAAAATAAATCATCTTACATGCTCAGTAAGAGCGAGATTTGCTTCGAAGAATGATCTGATAGTTCCAATATCTTCCCAGTAATCGTTGAACAAATAAGCCTGTGAAATTGGGTTTCAGCCAGAGCAACACAGTCCAGTAAAGAACAGTCCTTTCCTCTTGTTCTCAAAACTGAACTAGAGATAGCAAACCAGGTAAAATCCTTCACCTTCATATTATACTCGCTCGCTGAAGCTGGGATTATCTCTGATCCAAAGTCGTTGGCTGTTGGAAATCGCCATCTGATTGAACATCACGATTTCTCTGAATTAGTTCGAAGAAGGCATCTGATTCAACATCTGATTCAAAGAAGTTGAAGCAATCAAATGTACCTGAGAAGATTGAGAAGAATCTCCTTCTTGAAGAGGTAAACCCCCATGGAGGCAATGTAAGGTTTCTTTTCAGCTTCATCTTTTGAGAGCCCTAGTACTGTTGTGTCAACTGCCTAAATTTGATGTGTCTATCCATTGTTAGCATTACCATTAATGAGTTTCTGCAATGTTATTGGAAGAGAAAAGAAGCTGAGAGGTAAGACTTTACCATTGCCTTGAGATCAGCCCCTCTGGGCTTTTCACTGAATGAGAGAACCCTTCCTTTGTTATCTATCTTCATTAGTCCAAAATCTGAGGCTCGACTATCAATGAAGAAATAAACAGTGATAAAAAGTCCCATAGAATCATTGGCAAACAAAATTGTGACAGAGACGCGTACCTGTCATCTATTGGCAGTGCAGAAATTGTGATGTCTGCTCCACTCTGCCTATGATTCTATAATTATGAAGATCAGATGATCCATTAGTAAACTGGAATAGTCAGTCAACTAGCTTTAAATTAGTTTAAATTCATTACGTGCACAAAGTCCATGTAGTCCATTCGATACAGGTGATCTCCTGACAGTATCAGAACATCCTCAATCTCCTTACTTCTTGCACCCTGTTAAAACATTGAAAATCATTAACCAGTTTCATCTTCATTTGTTGGTCTGTCTGTTGCTCTTGAACCTTACCTCAAACAACCAATGAAACTGTCGAACGGCATCTGCAGTGCCTTGGAACCACCTCTTTCCAGTCTCCCCTGGAGTTTGAGTTGCAGCTAGAACCTGCCAAGGAAGCCAAAGTTTTGTTCTTTTTTACTGTGCAGAAGAAACAATGAATGTTGTGTTAGGTGTTTGTGTTGTGATATAATATACCTCGACATAGCCATCTCCGAAGTTGGTACCATTACTGCTGTAAGCTCGTGAAATATGTCTATTGAGTGAAGCCGAGTTGAACTGAGTGAGAATGTAGACCTTGTTGATCCCACTGTTGATGCAGTTGCTCATCGGCACATCAATTAGGCGGTATGCACCTCCGATCGGGACCTATCGTCCACACGAGAATGTTTCAATAACACCCAAGAACAATGAGAAGATCCGATAGCACTCAAGGAACAAAAGAAAAGAGCTTACAGCAGGTTTGGCACGGCGTTTGGTGAGAGGGAAAAGGCGAGTACCAGCACCACCTCCTAGAATGATTGCCACAACCGTCCTAGGGTCCCTCTTCTCCATCTCTATGTCCCTCAACTTGACAAATTTCAAAACCCAGTTGAAATTCAATCCACATTCCTTCTATATAGTGTATATAATGTAACAAAAAGAGCTGACCTTGGATCCTATAAGTAAATCATCTGCAACAGACATGCATACTATACGTTGCTTAGCAACTCTATGACTAACAAGACTCCTCCTTCCATGGAAGGACAATGGTGGTGTCATGTTGAGCTTAGTTCCCATGAAACCACCATTGTTGAACTTGGATGACCAGCTTCTCGTGGTGGGTAGTGAATTGGTGCAGCGGGATGAGGCGGCCATGGAGAACCGGCCGTCTGCTGAGACTGCCATGGTGTATGATGTGAAATTAGGATACTTTGACAGTAAAATAGGAAGGAGAGAGAAGTGTGTGTGTGTGTGTAATGGGTATTTTGGGATGGTTTGAGAGGGAGAAAGGATGCTTACGTTGGATGAATGTAATTGGAGGAATGGTGCCACGTTATCCAAATTCATTAGTATCCACCAGTTTTCTCTTCTCTGTGTTTTTCTTTGTCTGTTTGTATTTTAGGTTGGGAGGGAAGAGGACAGCTCTCTGCTCTTTTCTTTCTTTATTGTGATTTGTTATCACGTAAAGAATATGCTAATGCTTAATGCCCAATGCCTAATGTTTAAGACTGCAATTCCTCTATCAATATTCTTCTTAGTATCTCGTGTTTTTCATTCGGTCTTTGCATATCTTGGCTACTTATTTCAATAGAATATGCAATTTTAGTTCTTTGAGAAAGATAGATCAAGTTATCGACTAGTTATGACTTACACTTACACCCCAACATTCTAGTTATATATAGTAAACAAGTAAGAAACATTTTTTTGTGTTCGAGGTAGCTCCCGCAGGAGAACGGAAGATAGCCATGCAATCAAAGAAGGGTGTTAGTCCATGTTGAGAGGTTTGCCGATCTCTGACTTTGGAGGCAACTTAGAGTGTGTCGAGCCATATAATGGGCCGTTATTTGCCTGACGAGGCATGAACGAAGGTGAAGCTCGGACAGGAACCAACATTGACGGCAATGATTGCTCCACCGTCTAGATTATGGTAGGACAGGTTGTGGACTAAATAAACGACTTGGGCAGCATCCTTTTCAATATCTATACTTTGCCACCCAAAAACACGACAATGACGCAAGCATCCCTAAAAGCAAGACATTTTAGAATTAATAGGTTAGTGATGCCAAGATAGGATATACCTGTAGCCAAGATAATGAAATTAGTGTGATCGCGGTGGATAAAAAGGCGAACTACTACTGGCCATATTTCATAAGTGTTAGTGTATATGCAACATTTATGTAGTATACAATTCTTGGAAAGGAAAGAACTAGGGGTGGGCATATGGTGTATAGGTAGTGGGTACCCGCATACCCAACCAGAAATTTTGTGGGAATTGAGTACCTACTATCCGTTGCGCTGCAGGCTGGGATTTGGGATTGATTTTAGCTTAATTCCCTACCGGTTGGTACCCACTACCTATATGGGAATACTCATACTTGATCTTAAGTCCTAACAAATTTAATAATTTAGTAGTTACTTATAGTCTTATAAATAACATTAATAGATTTGTGCAAAATAAAAATTTAAGAGTTACTTAATCTCAAGTTGTAGCCGTTTTATCTATATGCGAAATTGTGGTGTAGTTTAATGGTCTAATGGACGTGGAAATGTGATGTAAATTGTGATAGATTACTAATTATGCGTTGTCATATTAGTCAACATTTTGTGTTTGTAATCATTTGTTGGTATTAGAGTTGTTTAGAATTTTACTTCTTTATTGTGGATAAAATGGGTAGTGTCATATGGTAATGGGTACTCACTAGTACTATCCATATACCATATGTGCACGAGGTTTTGGATGAATTTTTTGGAATTATGAGTATGGGTAACCAACCTGTTTTCCACTCTTGGATAAAACTCACTCATATAAGAATATGTCGTAGGTATCCATACCAACCCGTTTTCTACCCTCCCATGGAACTCACTCATTTGTAAGAAAAAGCATCAGAATCGGATTCATTTATATTAGTTTTCATTAAGTAATCGAAATTCCTCCACCTAGTGTGCTTTACAAGTAAAATTTGTGACCGTTATTTCTTCTGCCCAATTAATTTCCTTCCTAGATTCTTATTATTCTCCATTTCAGATATTTTTGGAACAAAAGTCGGCCCGAGAGGTTCCGGAATGAACGAGTCAAAGGACAAGGGGAATGAAACGATGCCGTTTGAGGGGTTGTGGTGGGCAAAGTGGAAGATGCTTAAGAATAAAGAAATGGAGGTTAGATATACAGTAAGTCTGAGCCGCACCAGAAAGCAGAAAATTCAGAAAGCAACTCCATTCCTTCCTGCTTTGATTTCTACCAAAGGACTCATCACCCACCGCCCATCTCCTCTTTCCTTTTCTCTCTTAATTGTTTGCAGGAGCATCCAGGCATTCATCATCCACAATGTCGTCATCTTCAAGGCTTCCCCTTTTTCTCATCTTTGCTTTCTTCCTTCTCTCTGCTCTTCTCTTCATTGACCCAGTTCGCTCTGAAGGTATGCGTTTCATCCCTTACAGTAGTGCAAAAGAAGAGATCTTTAGTTTTCCCAGTTTCTGATTTTCTCTTTCTTTGTTAGAGTTGGTGATGTTTGGATGAGATCTGTGTTCCGATACTGATTGATTGATCTGGGTTTACAATGTTTTTGCTATTAGATAGATATGATACCTTTACTTGGCTTGGATGATTATGCTTGACTATGTTGTAGATTGACTCTTCATTTTGATAAGGAAATATTTGTATGCTATTAAGCTCAAATCAGCTCTTTTCTAGTGCACTTCCTCCATCCTTTTGTTTCCTCTTTTCATCCATTTGCTTTCTGATGATTTTATTCCATCTATTGTATGCCATACAATCTGGAAGGTCTTTGTAAACAAGCCAGTAAGCTAGCCTTAACCTTTGTGCATTCTGAATGCATACATTATTGTATCTTTTGTTCAACCATTGAATCATGTTCATCTGTTACTTTTATATGATTATTTGATCTGAAGTTGTTGTTTGATATTGATATACTCATGTAGTTTGTAAACAAGTATCTGATAGTTGTTAGCTAGATGCAGCAATGTCTGTTTTTACTTAGTTCATAACTATATGTCTGTTCTGTCTTAGTTCATAACTTCTCATATAGGTCCAACCAATCCTTATTTTTACCTGCAGATGAGGATGATAAGCTTCTTCAAGGCATCAACGATTACAGAAGAACCTTGAATCTGACCACCCTGACGGAGAACGACAATGCAGATTGCCTTGCTGGTGAAATAGCTGATCAATTCAAGGGTCAACCTTGCACCAACACCACAGGGTCAAACACTGTGCCAGGGACTGAGCCTCAGCTGCCTAATTACCCCAGCCTTCTGGAGAAATGCAATTTGAACGTATCGAACACGAGGGATGGAGCTGTAATGCCTGCTTGTGTTCCCAACCTTGATCCAACTCTGGTGCTTAGTAACTTCACCATGAGTCAGTACTCTGATAATCTGAATGACACCAAGTATACAGGAGTCGGCATTGGTACTGAAGGTAACTGGATTGTCGTTGTTCTCACCACAAGCACTCCTGAAGGAAGCTTTGTCACTTACAAAGGAGCGGCTGATATGACGATTGCCGGTCTGACTTCTCCCTTGCTGCTTCTGCTGTTGGCATCCTTACTTCTGCTGTAAAAGAGGTTGCTAGGATGTCCCTTCTACCTTACCACTTTGTACTCTCTGGATTGCAAATTTATGTTGGCATATAAAGTTTCACGAGTAACTGCTCCCATTTCGGCGAAGTTGATTGTATCTTAGAGCTTGTTGTGTAATGGTATCGTGATATTTTACTTTTGGACCAAACATCTATACAATCTCTTTCATTACCTACTGCTACAGAAGATTATGAAACAGTACGAGCCCGATGGCTGTTTGAGACTCTTCCATTTGTTTGCAGTTGTTATGAAGAACTTTGTATGACAACAAATGAAGATGAGTAATGACTGTTTTGCTACAAATATGCATAATGTGTACATTATGATGTAAAGGCACAACACAAGAAGACCAATTGGAAGTGTATAGAGGTTGTAACAGATAAAAAATCAAAGGCTCTTTATTCTGGTGCGTTGGACGAACAAGTACTTCTGAATTGCCAAAATAAGGACCCATGTTGTCTTTGTTATCTTCTCCTTAACCATCAGAAGCAATGCAGAACTCAGTATTGTTTTCAGATGCTGGGCTAGCAATCCTTTGAAGAAACCCGACAGTCCCTCTTCTTTCCAGATGGCACGTGTAGCTCCTGAGATCGTCCTCTTGTCTTTTGGAAGAGCCTCTGCAGTTCCAATTTCATCTGATTCTACAGCTTGAAGCATCACTTTACATCTGTCAAGATTCAAGAATGACCAATCTTACTTCCATTAATTGAATTGACAGAAACTGGCACTTGTAACACAAAATTCTCGTTACATCTACAATGAACTAGTCTACAAATGTAAACCGTGAACGTTTCCTTGCCTGATTGCAGGATAAGTAAAGGTGGTGGCAATACACTTTGTACCAGCACCCATAACAAAAGCAGTGAAGGCGGAAAGTGTTTCCGGAGATGAATCAGAACCTGATCTTTCCTTAAGCTTCCGCTTCAGTAGCCTTTGCTTCAACTGATCAAATACAGTATACTGCAGCAGGAAAACCAACCATCCATCCATCGTTGGAACTAACCCAAATACCAATTGCGATTCAACAGTTGAGAAGAAAGAAAGCAGAAAGATGGGTAAACCTGGATGGCAGGGTTGGAAGTGAGAAGTAATGATATCCCAAGGCCATCAAATGCCTCACCCCAAGTACCCTCTGAAAGGGTTTCCCAGAGTCCCTTTGACTTGCCAAATTCAGTGGTTTGCATCCTAGAAGCTGCTGTATCCAATGGCTGAATAACAAATTTGGCTGTTCACATTCCAAATTGGCTTCAACATGATCGAATAAGGGTGTGCCAATAAAGGGGGAGGGATTTACCATTGTTAAAGTGACGGCGTAAGCGCCAGCAGCAGCAGCAATAAGCAAATTAACCTTAGCCCCCATGGAAGTCTTGCCAGTTTTGTCCAAGTAGAGCTTCTTGAAGAAAGTATAACCGTAGAAATAGAGGAAGGAGGAAACGAAAGACTGCACATTCTTGGTCCCAAGTCCTTGGTACAAGGAAAGAAGCTGCCGGGTACGGACTGCTTCCCAGAAAACATCAGCAACGTTTCTGCACAAACAAACCGCAAGATCCATTTCTTAAAATTGGGGTAGATGTATCCTATTACAAGATAACGCAGTTGAGAACTGAATCCCTACACAGTCGTCTTTTCGAACAAATTGACAAATGGGGATTACCTGTACTTGCGTTGGTGGCGAGCACGGAGCTCAGCTTGGTATTTGGTCTTGCAGGTGTCGAGTGGGTACAACACAGTTGTGCTTATCAAAGAAGCAATGGCTCCTGAAGTCGCGTCCGACAACGACTCCAGATCAACCCCCATTATACTTACCTCGGCACAAGCTGTTCAGCCCCCAAATAATTAACCACCGGAGAGAAATTTGTAAGGGTTTATTCTTCTTCTTTCTTTTCTTTTCTCTTTTTTTTTATTTAGCTCAGGGGTTTGTTCGTCTTACTTACTTGGCCGGCCATGGCTGCAAAATACGGTTGCCAGAGTCCGATTGTATCTTTTTGGGAATCGGAAAATGATGAGGTGGCCCACTCTAGTGTTACTTACTTAACGGCGTTAATTTAGCGGCAAGTGGCGATATTTCTTCAATATTTCACTAGTTATTTGAATTTAAATAATGATAATATACAATATTTTTATTTTTTGGAAGCTGTTAGATTTAGGGTTGGAGAAAAGGGTGAGTTTGGGTACCCTAACTCTAACTACCACGGGTTACTGGTACCCTCATACTCGAAACTCATCCTAAACCCCGAACTCGTTCGGGTTAATACTACGTACATATTATTCCAATTTAAATACAATATGTTATATGATATGATATCCCCGATGGAATCATACATATAGTTGTATATGACATACCTCAAATGAATATCTTATTCGTAACATGGAGTCAAAAGTGAGCAGCTACGTACCAAAAGTTTTACGCGATGACTTCTACTTTTTTATGTATTTTTCCAGCATGAAAAAACAGAAAATTAGCATGAGGAGAAATATGAAACGAATAAATATTACTTTATTACTTGAATTATTAGAGATGGCCGAACTGAACAGATTTCATTTCATATATATTGTTGTAAAAGTGTTGAACGGGTAGTTCTTTTATATAATATATATATATATATATATATATATATATATATATATATATATATATATATATATATATATATATATATTAGTTTTGAACTTGGAAATGGTAGAACGGGTAGTTCGGGTAGTACGGGTTACGGGTACCCTATCCAAAATTTCTAGACTCGTATGGGTTGACTCCTTCTAGGTGACTTCCATCTCTAATTAGATTTAGATGTGAGCAATGATATGAATATGTTTCATTTCAAACATATATCTATACTTATTAAATTTAGTAAGAAAGAAATATATACTATTTGAATACAAATTCATATCTGTGTTGCGAATTGAAAAATTAGTGCCGGATGAGAATCATATATATGTATTCAAAATCTTATCCTTATCTAGCTTCTCGTCGCCATGCCATGATCTCCAATATTTTTCCAGTCACATTTTTTTCATTAGTCACACACCATCGATCGCTTTAGGCGATCAATACATATGTTAGCAAAATCATAGGTTGGAACATCAAGCACGACTAAATTGATACTATGCTTGTTTCCCAAAGTATTACGGGTTACCATCACACAACATACAGTTATTCATATTATCGTCATTTAACCATAGTTGATTACATTTTATTGAATAATAATTTTTCAATTTAACTTTTCAAGATTTATAAAATATCATGAAATATAATTATATAGCTATAATAGAATGATTGTTTTTGTCGAAGTGAATAAGAAAGTGCTTTAATAAAATTTCTATATCTAGAAAAAAATGTAATAATTTTTATAAAATATTATAATTTTAAATTATTTTTTTATATATTAGTTTATGTTAAGATAGTATATTTGAACATTAAAGTATTTATAATTTCATTCATTGGATTGTTAATTTTGAACATTCAACATTTAATAAAAATGAAGAGAAATAATTGAATTTTGATTTAAAAATTGAATGATGATGTGGAAATTTGTGAGAAGGGTTCTATCTTATGTGTCAAAACCAAATATACCATACTACCATTAAGATTATTAAGATTCTCAAATCACCAGGCTGCATTGGCTAGTATCTCGAATGATTTTTTAGTTCTTTTAATTCTTATTTTATAACCATAGGTGAAATTAAAAACCTTATGTAAATAAAATTTTAGGACCAAATACATAAATCTAGTTAAACCTTTCATGATTATCTTAATTTTAGCCATTTTTATTGAAAAATTCAAATTGGTCATTTTTATGTTTTTCGTTAATTTTTTCCGTCCAAATTAACTGAAAGTCACTTACAAATGCTGACATGGCAAAAATGGTCAACTCCTCAACACATAAATAATAAACTTTATTAAGTAATTGTTTTTTGAAAAATATGACAACTCTTTACCCAAAACACCACTACAGACTTCTAAACCCCTAAACTTCGTCTGCCACTCTAATCATCTTCTGTCGTGGTGTCTAATGTCAACTCCGATCAAGTTCAGAAGTAGGGATGACACTCATACACATGACCCGGGTAGGAACTGGATCTGGAGCTTCTCCTCGTCGATTTTGAGGAAATACTCCTTGATGATGAGATTCTTGGCGTCGAAGTCCTGTAAGACGGACTCGTCGTTGACGAGGACGGTGAACTTGGAAGGGAGAGGTTGAATGACTGGGAATGGAAGGGGGGAGAAGTGGAAGCGTACCAGGTGTGTTCCATTCTGCTTGATGTTGAATCTGTAGTCGGAGGCGGCGGTGAAGACTCTAGCGGTGGTGTAGAGCTAGTTCGGTGATGGATTTTGGTTTGATTTTCTGCCGGTGAGGATGTCGGAATCGAGGAGGAAGAAGCGGTTGTAGAGGGAGGCAGAGGCGTTTGACCGCAGTTGAGTGAGGAGTTGAAGGCAGCAAAGATGATAAGATGGCGGATGGCAAAGACATTTGAGTATTAGGATTGATGTTTTTTAATTTAACTTTTGTTTTTCATTTTTTTTAATAAAATTATAAATGTGGTAGCTGATGTAAAATACATTTGACTAGTCAAATAAATGCCATGTCTAACTTCATTTGTTATATAACTAATGAAGTTAAAAAGTTAAGTTAACGGTCAATTTGGTCAACTGGATAGATTTGACACAATAATTAAAGGTTTGACCTATTTCGTGTCACTAAAAAGAAGTGGCTGGATTTGACATATATAAACAAGATTTGGCTAAATTTGTTTATTTGTCTATTTGCCAAGTTTTATCCTTCTCTTTAATTGAATTAATTAATAAGTATTTTTCTCACTTTTCTATAAAATATTTAGAAATAAAATTTTAAAAAGCCTGATTACGTTAGATTTACTACGTTTATCTCACATATTTGAGCAAAATTCCCCTCTTTGTACACTTTTTTGTGATAGTTTTTAGGAACTTTCGTGAAAAGTCCTCTGGCCCTATTTTGGGCCATTTGATGTTGTTTTGAGTTATTTTTATTGAGATTTCAGGTTACCACATTGTGGAGGACCTTTCTACGAGCTCAACGCTTCAAACGGGGACCAATTTGGAGTTCATCAAAAGAAGCAAGGAGCTGAAATTTTTCTTCCCAGCTCCAAAAGTGGGCTGATGCGCAAATTAATGCACACTAGTTTTACTCGAAGGATTGCTCCTAAGAGATCGTTATTTCCCAAGGGTCTTTCTGTTTCTATTACTCAACTAATGTGGAATAAGCTATTCGGGTTTAAACGTTGGGTTTGGAAATGGTGGTGAATGAACTAAGTAAACTAAGAATGCAAATTAAACCAATCAAGCAGGCAAACAAGTTGGAGCTTCAAGAATTGACTAAGGCGCTTGTCCAGACTCGAATCCGTTCTAGCTCGACTAAGACGGATGATGCAATGCAACTAAGGTTTTAACAGACTCAATGCCTCGACGCTTCCTTTGGCAATCTCTACTCCATGGTCAGGACGTAGAGAAACTATCCTAGCAAACCTACGAGTTCCTATGGTCAATATAACTCATAAATCTCCAAGAATACACGAAGAACAATGTAACGCCGCACAGAAATGCAAAGAGATTAATTTCACCGGCCCTATGGTCAAGACACCGGGTAATCTTAATGACCTTCTAAACCCGAATGACTCACGTCCATGGTCAGAACCGCAAGACAAAGATGAAGCAAATTCTACGATATGGTCAATCTGCGAATTCAAGAGCTTCAAATTAGGGTTTTAGAAAAATCTCAATTAAGTCTGAATAAACCTCAATTAACATTAACGGGTTAGAAACCCGACATCATCCATACAAAGTTTCGCTAAAAATTCATCTAATCTGAACAAACTAAGGGTTTAGCTAGACATCGCCAGAGAAGAAATCACAAAAACAAGAAAAAGAAAACTGGAGAAGAAGACATCTTACTCCGAGTAAACCTAATCCTGACGAATCTTAGAAACTCCTGAACTAATCCTCGCTTAATCGTCACTTCAAAGCTTCAAAATCCTCCTCCGAGAGTGTCTGGTTCGTCGAAATTAGAATGAAGTATCAAGTCTCTCTGTCTGTCTCTTGAAAACCCTGTTTTACTCTCCGAAATCCGTCCTGGGAAAAAGTGCGCCCGACGGCACTTAAAAAGTGCGCCGGCGCACTTTTCCATGAAAATGGCGCACTTTTCGTGGCCGATGGAAAATTTACAGGACGCCAAAAAGAAAGTGCGGCGGCGCACTTTTCATGGATTTAGGCGCACTTTTGTCCCTGGCAACGACCTTCAGCTCTTTTGATGATTCCCGCTCCGTTTGATCTCCAAATTGATCCCCGTTTGAAGTGCCGAGCTCGTAGAAAAGTCATCCACAACGTGGTAACCTGAAATCTCAACAAAAACAACTCAAACAACATCAAATTGCCCAAAAGAGGGCCAACGAGAGATAAAACATATTTTCATAAAAGTCATTCAAGTTCATCACAATTCAGAGTCAAACAAGGGAATGTCGTTCAAATGTGGCGAGATAAACGCGGTAAATCTAACGTCATCAAACCACACACTTAAACGTTTGTTTGTCCTCAAACAAATAAAACTTGGAATCACACTCAAATTCACAAATGACAAACTCAACCAAATTGACGCTCAATCTTTAACAATTCAACCCATACTGTTTCGTCTAGAAAGCGTAACCTACACATGAAAGAATGTCAACCAAACAAATCCAAGTCTCACTATTCTCTGCACACAACAAGTAACAATCACCAATCATGCACGATTCCGACCTAACCGAACCAGACTTCCTTACACAGAAAATATTTAGTAATAGGGAACTCTCACACTCTGTGTTTAGGGACGAGTTTGTGCTCTCAATCACTTTCTTGACCGAATTATGTCATAGGTTTGCATTTCGACCACCATTTACACCACTGTGACAACACGAGTAACTAGCCCTGCTAGGGACTGTAACGATCCTATACTACGAAGGCTTATGATGAATGGATGAAGGGATAAATGATGATGAAAGGTATGGTGCGGTGCAGCAATCGACTAACCTCCCTCGAATCAAAGTCTATGGATTCCTACCGTCTAACCAGACACAGGTGGAATAATGTACGCTCGTCCTACGACACACTCAAGCAACTTAGCACTTTATTTGATTTTTTTATTTTTATTTTTTATTTTGTTTTTATTTTTTTTTCACTACTTATTGCTTTCGTTCTTCCTTATGTAGGGAGAAGAACGGTTTGATTTTTTACTATTTTTTTTTGTGCTAAATTTTTAAGTTGCTAGAGGGGTTTACACGTCTGGACATACTAGCTAAGACCACTGGTTAACTGGATATAGGCAAGTCATTACAGACCGACTTCTGGTTGGCTAATCTTAGACTACTACCACAAGGGATCGACGGGGTGAACAAAAATATGGAATAAGCTGTAACGTAGTATCGAACCGAAAGAATAGGCCAAGCTCAAAGGTTTACACCTAGGGGAATTAATAGCGAGACGACTTTTGGCTTAGGTAGCTATTCTAGGTGCCCCTATCGTTCTAGTACTCGTGTCATCGTGTGGTTTCAAATAGGTCTCATGCAAATTCTAACACATTCAAGTACAAGAAAGCCACTCTAAAGGAAACAAGTTGCAAGTTTACGCGCAACGGATCAAAAGCTCACCAACAGCTGCTAGTCGGGTTCAATCATTTTCGTGCAATTCAAAGTGAACTACAAGAGTGATTCTAAAATCTGTTCTGACCGGATTCATTTAATATCAATTCAAGCATGCTGGTTACAGGTTCTAGATAAGACAGTTTAAGTGTCATTGGTAAAAATTGAAAATCAGTTTAGCATTGCAAGTCAAGAACAGAGCAAGTTCCAATCATGGATAGCACATCAGTAAGCAACCCTCAAAAGTAAACACCCCACCTCACACTTAATTTGGACATTGTCCTCAATGGACTACACAACAGTGAAGAAAAGTGTAAAGGGGTACCGGGAACAGACCAGGAGGGTGCAAAAGACGGCATGAGTGAACAATCAGAGCGCATCTCTTGATCCGAGCCGGATTCACAGAAAGTGGAACAATAGACCTGAGGATAGGGGTAAGAGAAAAACATAACACGATTAGAGCATTCAGAATACAAGGGTTTAACTGACTCGACCCACATAACAGTTTAACAAAGACTCAAACACAAACCCACTCAAAATCCGACACAAATGAAAAGAAAATACAAGTCTGAAAGTGGAAAATAAAGAAATCCTGAAGTCGAATCCGGATCCCTAGCCCCGTCGTCTGCGGCCTCGCTGAGCCCGCTGTCGAGCCGTGAGGGGTGGCTGGCGATCTAGGAGCTGCTGTAGTAACGCCATCTGCTCCTCGTGCTGCTCCTGGTACAAGTTATGACGAGCATCCTGTTGCGCTCTCCACGCAGTCTCCCTAGTGTGCCAGGTACGCTGCTCATCCTGATTGCGGATGACCTCCTGCTGCCAAGCAAGAGTCCTTGACCAAAATCTGCACGCCACGCGTCCCAGCTCGCCAACCTGTCATCGATGCGTTGCTGCCATGGGTGTCCTCCCTCGTTGAATGTGGCCTGCCACTACTCTAACCGCAAGACAGATCTCTGCAAGTCAAAAGGCTGCGAGGAATCCCAAAGACAGGAGTCTGAGGTGGATCGGCAGCTGACGAGTGAGGTGGCTCGGCGGCCTGGGGGGCAGGCAAAGCTCCATCAACCGGACGGGCATGCCTAGCTCTCCTGGGGATCACTGGTCTCGGAACTAAACCATGTGAGATCAAGTAGTGAGTGCCAAATCCTTGGGTGGAACGGCATCTATAAAAACCTCAGCTGGCAGCGATCAGCTTATCTAGCTGATGCAATGATCCTCGAAACATACCACCCACCAGGAAGAGAGCGTGGAATGGTAGCTCTCCCAACTCGTCTCCCAAAGAAAGAAGCGATCACGTAACCTGGATGGAGTCCCATGCCAGTGCTCATGGATCTGAATAACTGTAGCTCTTCATTATAAAAATGGTGGCCCCCCGTACTCCTGTGACAAAATGTTCGCCGGAGCACCATATGCAGGAACTTCCACACCGGACACTTAATGGACCGATAGGTGGACGAACTGGTAGTCAACCCACCTTCTATCCCAGTTAACTCAAACCACATATTAGTAGAGCATGCCTGCCTGTCCTCTGGTGACTCCTGAAGTCCCGCTAGTCCCACGTTGCTCTGAGGGGGAACCCGAGGAGATGTCCAAATGAATCATACGACTCGGTAAACCACTGCCCCCCCAACGAGAAACGGATATGCTGCGTAGTGAGATTTACGATCCTAGCGTTCCAACTGAAAGTAGACCAAAACTCTTGAAGTGGAAGAAGAGGTGCAACATCTGTAACCTGGGCAATAACGAGTAGGTGTCCCCGTCTCAACCTGAACATCAACCTGTTGTAGAACTCTGGAAAAGCTTCCTAAATTCCTTGAAAGTCAATGAGGGCTCCAACAGTGGGGGAAAGATGGTGAATCTTCTGAAAGTGCGTCCAATGCTCCTCAGAAAGCTGGAGAATGAACCGGTGAAGGTTGTTCGGTCTGCCGCCGGCAGCATGAATAAATGGTTGTATAGGCATAGCTTCCTTCCTATTCGAATCTCGCTCGTTAGCAGCCGGTTGAGGGTCAGTGTGTGGTGGTGCCGAAGATGATTCCCCATCTTCATAATTTGTTTGCATCGCTGCCTTGCCCCTGTCCATAATCTGCAACTTAGCAACAACTCAGTTAGACGCATGAAAACCCCACCCCACACTTAAAGCTTGAAGTAAGGGCAATGGGGCAAAACAGAGCAAATTCCGGCAGCATAACAGCAGATACAGGGCGTTCAGGACAAAGCAAACACACTGAAATACTCGAACCACAATCCAACATAGCACATAAGTCCACCCAATCATTGGAATCAATTATACTTAAAATGGTTCAAACAAATAGCCACGATATCAAGTTGAGCAATTTACCAAAGGGGCAAAGAAACAATTCTACTGTATCAAAGAGATAATCTCAAAAAAAACAATAGTCATGTAAAAGTCAGCCAACTAATCCAGCATGGTAGAATCAAACAATGTGGAACCAGCCAAAAATGCACAAAATGAGATAAAATCCTTGAGATAGCTCAATCAAGTAGCAATCAGTTCAAATTAATCCCTCTAAAATGCCAAGATACACCATCAAATCATTCAGAACATCCCAAAGCATCAGAGTACAACCACAACCGAAAACCCCCAATTTGCAGAAAATCGGTAGGAAAGTAACCTATATCAAGCAATTCGTCAAGCAAACGGAATCCAAACAACCCACGATTCAAAATGGAGCTGTCCTAGATGGTCAATTGCAATAATCCAAGCTCAATTTAAACAAATCACATACTTCGAAAATTAGGGTTCATAGCTCGAATTTCACCAATCCGAAAATCTCAACTAAACTGAACGAAAATTGGTGCAATAGATTCGTGGTGATGAGTAGAGCAACTTACCTCAAAGGAGTGATGGCCAACTCGGAAGAAAATTGGACGAACGACTCGAAAAACCCAAAAACTAGGTTTTAGCTCTGGTTTTAATGAAAACTCAGCCAAATCTTGTGAAACTTGGGTTGGGTAGGTCGGAAATGAGTGGGGAGCTCGATTTGGTGAACGAGAGTGCCAAGAACGGTGAAAATCGAGCTAAAATCGGAGGTTTGGGTCCGAAATTTGAAAAACCAAAGTTTCCCCTCTTTGTTTCGGTCGAATGAAGAAGATGAAGAAAAAGGGAGATTTGATCTAAATTTTGGAGAGAGAGGGACTGATTTCCGTGTTTGTGCAAAAATAAAGTGCGCCTGGCATTTTCAGAAAGTGCGCCAGCGCACTTTTGTATGGAAAAGGCGCACATTTTGAAAAACGTCCAAAATTTCCAGAGACAAAAAATAAAGTGCGCCCGGCGGCACTGGAAAAGTGCGCCGGCGCACTTTTTGGGTAAAAAGGCGCACATTTTGACCTGCTACGAGACAAAAAATTTCTTTAAAATCCAAAATTCGTTTTAAGGACCAGGATCTCAAATTCGACGACGGTGACACAGAAAATAACCACAAAAACACCAAGACTGACGCACAACTCTACCACAGACTCACTCAATAAAATTAAAAGACTCCAGACTCGGGTTGCCTCCCGAGAAGCGCTCTCGTTGAACATCTTTGAGCTAGACGATACCTGGTTTACGGTGCCTCGAGACTAGCCTTCTCCGTTACACCAATGAACGCACCAGCCACATATAGCTTCAAACGATAGCCATTTACCTTAAAGGGTTCCTCTCCGGCCTTGAAAATTTCCACTGCCCCATGAGAAAGAGCTTTAGACACCGTAAATGGACCCATCCAACGAGACTTAAGCTTGCCCGGGAAGAGATGCAGCCGTGAATTGTAAAGGAGCACTTGATCCCCTTCTTTAAACTCCTTGCTTCCATTTAAGCGTGTGTCGTGGAGCTTCTTGGTACGCTCCTTGTAAATCTTCGAGCTCTCATAGGCTCGGTTCCTCCATTCCTTAAGCTCTAATACCTGTAATTTCCTTTCTTCACCTGCAAGACTAGCATCCAGGTTCAGTAGCTTAAGGGCCCAGTAGGCTCTGTGCTCGAGCTCTACTGGCAGATGACACGCTTTCCCATAAACCAGAAAATATGGGGAGGTCCTATAGGCATTTTAAACGCCGTCCTATATGCCCAAAGCGCATCATCAAGCTTGGTGGACCAATCCTTAGAGGATTGATCGACGGTTTTCTCAAGAATCCGTTTCAATTCCCGGTTTGACACCTCGACTTGACCACTCGTTTGAGGGTGGTAAGTCGTGGACAAACGATGGGTAACACCAAACTTCTGGCACACCTTATCAAATTGATCCTGAAAATGAGTTCCACGGTCGCTAATGATTGTCCTATGTGCACCAAAAGAGAAAACAGCTTCTTGAGGAATTTTCCAACAACTCGGGCATCGTTAGTGGGGAGAGCTTGCGCTTCCACCCACTTCGATACATAATCCACAGCCACGAGTATGTACTTGTTACCAAAATACGGAGTGAAAGGACCCATAAAATCTATCCCCCACACATCAAAGATTTCAACAACCACAGACACTTGTTGAGGCATTTCATCGCGTTTCGAGATCTTACCTGCCCGTTGGCATGCATCGCACGCCTTGATGAAATCCTGGCAATCCTTGAAGATGGTAAGCCAGAAGAATCCAGAAGCCAAGATCTTTCGAGCAGTTCGGTTTGCTCCATGTTGGCCACCGACAGGTCCAGAATGGCAATGCTCTATTATGTCTCCAGCCTCCGCTAGAGTTACGCACCTCCGGATGATGTCGTCAGAGCCAATCCGAAACAAATAAGGATCATCCCAGAAGTACTTCTTAACCTTGTTAAAAAACTTCCTCCTTTCTTGACGGGAGAAGTCCGTCCTTACTTCACCAGTGGCTAGATAATTAGCGAGGTCTGCAAACCAAGGACCCTCTGCCTCTTTTATCATAATAGCAAATAGGTGTTCTTCAGGGAAAGTTTCCCGGATCGCTAGATTATCACCAGAACTCTGCTCGTGCTCCTCCAATCGTGACAAATGATCCACAGCCACATTCTCCGACCCCTTCTTGTCTTGGATCTCAAAATCAAACTCCTGCAAGAGAAGAATCCAGCGGATTAACCTTGGCTTAGCATCCGCCTTGCTCATAAGATATCGGATAGCTGCGTGATCTGTGAAGACAGTAATTTTAGCAAAAAGAAGATAAGAGCGGAACTTATCAAAGGCAAAAACTACCGCTAACATCTCCTTCTCGGTAGTTGTATAATTCCATTGAGCTTCATTCATTGTCTTGCTGGCATAATAGATAGGTCTGAACCTCTTCTCAATCCGCTGCCCCAAGACCGCTCCAACGGCATAATTGCTCGCATCACACATAAGCTCGAAGGGTAGTTCCCAATTTGGAGCTACAACTACAAGTGCTGAAACAAGCTTATTCCTCAAAGTCTCGAAAGCTGTCATGCACTTCTCGTCAAAGAAGAAAGGAACCTCTTTCTCTAATAATCGAGTCATGGGCAATGTGATTTTAGAAAAATCCTTGATAAACCGCCTATAAAACCCTGCATGACCCAGAAAGCTTCTTACTGCTTTGACGGAAGAGGGAGGGGTAGCTTGGCAATGGTGTCGATTTTCGCCGGATCAACCTCAATACCCTTCTTCGAAACTTTGTGCCCAAGCACAATGCCCTCCGTCACCATGAAATAGCTCTTCTCCCAGCTAAGAGCTAAATTTGTGGCTTCACATCTCTTAAGGACTCTCTCAAGGTTCTTCAAGCCATGTTCAAAAGAATGTCCATAAACTGAGAAATCATCCATAAATACCTCCACAACATCTCCAATGAGCTCATCGAAGATACCCATCATGCACCTTTGAAACGTAGCTGGCGTGTTACAGAGTCCGAACGGAATTCTGCAGTAGGAAAAAGTACCAAACGGGCATGTGAAAGTGGTCTTTTCTTGATCATTCGGCGCGATGGGAATCTGAAAATACCCGGACATCCCATCCAGGAAATAGTAATACTCATGACCTGCCAAGCGCTCCAACATCTGATCAATGAAAGGAAGGGGAAAATGGTCTTTCCTTGTAGCATCATTTAATCGTCTGTAATCAATACAGACTCTCCATCCGTTAACTATCCTCGTAGGGATGAGCTCCCCCGCTGCATTAGGAACCACGGTGATGCCTCCCTTCTTCGGAACACAATGAACCGGACTCACCCAGTTACTATCAGAGATGGGATAAATAATCCCAGCATCCAGAAGCTTGATCACCTCCTTCTTTACAACCTCCATCATGTTTGGATTAAGACGTCGTTGAGGTTGTCTAACAGGTCTCTGGTTCTCCTCGAGGAAGATGTGATGCATACAGTGGGAAGGATGAATCCCCTTTATATCTGTCACCCTCCAAGCAATAGCACGCACATGCCTCATGAGCAACCGTATGAGCTCATCCTTCTGCGGTTGAGTGAGGGTCGAATTAATTATGACCGGAAGCTTAGAGTCCTCTCCCAGATATGCATACTCTAAGTTTGGAGGCAGATCCTTCAACTCAAGTTCCGGAGCTTCTTCATATGAAGTCAAAAGCCGACGCTCCGGTGGCGGTGTAAAAGCAGTTTGCGGAACCTGGTCAACATATTCCTCTTCTTCATACATGCTCATAGATGCTACCTGTTCATCCCGAATTGCTCCTGCATCAACAAATTGACCAGAAACAATACACTTCTCTAGCGAGTCTTCACTCACTAGGTTAGTAAAAACAGAGGTAGAAAGCACAGTTACAGTTTCTTCAACAACACACAAGTCATCGTAGTGGTGAGGAAATTGAATGCTATTATCTAGACGAAATGTAGCATGCTCTTTTCCTACCCTAAGAGTTATAGTACCTCCTAGCACATCTATGAGAGAACCGGCTGAATACAAGAATGGACGACCAAGAATCAACGACATATCAGCATGAGCATCAATCACGACAAAATCAGTAGGAAACTTGAATGGACCAACTTCAAGAATAACATCTTCTAAAATACCCCTAGGCACAGCAGAAGATTTATCAGCTAATTTTACGTTCATGCGAGTTGGTTTAAAATCAAGCATTCCTATATCAGAAGCTAAGCTATATGACATGACATTGATGCTAGCTCCTAGATCCGCTAAACCACGTCCAACACGTAAAGTACCAATGCGACAAGGTAGAGTGAAAGAACCTGGATCGCGGCGCTTAATAGGAAGCTTGTTTAGCACAATGGTAGATACCTCCTCATTAAGCTCCAAGTCTTCAAATAGCTCCAGGAAGTTCGCTTGTTCTTCCTCCGTGAGAGCTAAAAGTTCTTGCAACTTCAACTTGTTGGTGGGTAGCATCTTCATGTACTTGGCAAACTTCGGCATCGTCACAATCACATCTCCTTCATCGACATGTCAACGTGAACCCTGTTTAGCATCTTCAGGAATAGCTGGTATTGAGTAGGGGTGGTAGTCCCAACCTGAAACCCGAAAACCTACCCGTAATCGACCTGGTCAACGCGGTTTTATAACTGGACTGACCAAATAACGGGTCGGAGTCGGGCGGTTAAAAAAAACCGGCCAAATATTAGGGCGGTTATTGGTCCACCAGATAACCGGGCCGACCCGGCCGAATGCCACCCCTATATGGATGACTTGACGAGAGTTGGGATCATCACATCGTTATGTTTTAAATTTATTTTCTTCGAACTCTTAGTATTCGCAATTTCAGATGTTAATTAGTTATTATTAAACAGAAGTATTTGTGTTTATTATTTTGGGATTTCAGATTTTTAGTTTTCGGAATTAATTATTTGGTTAGTTGTTTAGTATTTCAGAATTAATTTTTATTACTTGTGTCACTTAATAAGTTAGTACGAAGTATGAACTAAATTATGAAATTAACATATCCCAAATTAAGTGCTACAATTGAAATAACAAATTATTTGGTCTACTAAAACCCATAATTATGTAGCTCAATTGGGTTTGGAAGCAGTTGGGCTGCATTTGGAATCGAATTTGGGCGGCAAATGTTGGGCTTCACGCTAGGCCGGGTATAACCGTTGGTGCCCGCCTACCCGTAGGCCACGGTCACGTAAGGAAAACAGAACGACGGGTCAGGGTCGGGCGGTTAAAAAAAACCGGTCAAATATTAGGGCGGTTATTGGTCCGCCAGATAACCGGGCCGACCTGGCCGAATGCCACCCCTAGTATTGAGCATCGTAGAGATCCTTATTAAGCCTGGCAGGATAAGGTGCCTTAGGCTTGTGAGGGCTAGCAACCGGTATAGGAGATGAGGGAATAACCGGTATCTCTTCCTTATCTGGCTGCTGAGTTTGTTCCTCTTCCTCCACGTCCTCTTCTTCAATAAGATGAAGGGGAGGAATTAGAGTTGGCACCTGCTTCATGGGAATATCTGTCAGCTTCTTCCCGCTCCTGGTTCTGGTTCTGGTTCTGATTGTTATTCCAGCCTCCTCTGTTCTGCCATTGGGAATTCTGATTTTGATTCCCATTATACCTTTGGTAACCCCTGTAACATCCCGAATTTAGGGAATTAATTTTTTTAAAAAAATTAATAAGGTCAATCCTTATCAGCGGAAATTTGTTTGTAGATTCACGATTAAATTAATCGAGGCTTAAAGGTTAAATCGATTTGGTCATTAGAAGAATCGATTTTGAGAAAGGAATCAAAACTCAGCAAACCGAATAAAATAGTAGCCGGGGTAAGATTGTTCACTGAGTAAACCAGTAGCCGAGTTGGTTAAGGAACCAACCCAACACTTAGCCGACCCGGGATCGAATCCCAGCCACAACTTTAATTTTTAAATTTTCAAAACCGCCAAACGCTGAAACGACGTCGTTTTGGGCAGTCTTCTCCGGCGAGCCCCTGTTTTTGCTCCGCCGCTCCCCTACCTCGCCGGCGACGCTGCAAGTGGACAAACCCACTTTCTCTTCAGCAGCCGGACAAGGGAGGCCACCAGGACATGACAGAAAGCTTGGGAATCTCGACTATTGCATATCCGTCCAAGAACACGACGAATTGAGTGGGAATTCGTCCCTACTCCGGCCACGATTTTCAAAAGATGGAGGCCCGATTGTTGACGAATTTGGCCAGTGTCGGCCACTTCCTTTGGCTTGTGTCTGATCGTCCAGGCCTATAAAAGCCACCCATGGTAAGGGATTGAAGCTTGCATCCCTTAAACCCAGAAAATGATTCATGACCGATCAAGCTCCGACGAGCTTAGTGTCGTGATGATTCAGGCTGATTCGAACCGAATGGTTGGTACCATTCGATTCGTCTCATCCTCACGATCATTTCCCCTCTTTCAATTTCAAGTTTGGATCCCTGGTTAGGGAGAATCGAAGGAAAAACCAATCGGTGGAAATTAGGGTTCATACGATTGGAAAATATGCCAATTTGGTCCCTAGCCCAACTGTAAGTTGCAAATCGATCATCCCTTCCTTTCCTTTGGTATTTTGCCCCTGTAGCTTGTCCCGTGTGACAATTAAGTCACTTAACTGTCTGTTTTTTACAGAAAGGGCCCAAACTAACTTTTCAGTTAGTACAAATTGGTCCGGAGGTTACGAACGTCCGTTAAACTCTCCTTTCCGTACGATTCAAGTCCCGGAACTGATTGTCAAGTCACCCGGCTTGGTTTATAGGTGGGTGGTTAAAGGGGGTAAAATCTTGTCGTTGCTAGTTATTTTTACGTCATGCCTAGTTGGTTTATATTTACATATTTATTTAAAATCAGTCCTTGGTTATTCTTGTGGTTGATTATTATTATTAACCGAGAACTAAAATGTATGATTTAATCGGAGGGATTGGTGAGGGCTTAGCATTGTGTAGGTAGTTTGGATGATGTGAGGAGTTCCAATTTTGACTTAGATGAACCCTAGGTGATGCATGAAAATGATGAGTGTAAAAGGGGTAAATTGTGTTGTGAATGTACTTAGTTGTTTATGATTGCCGTGGTGGATTGTTGTTGTTGATTTCCGTGGTGTGGGTTTGGGTATGGACTGAAATGAATTGATTAATGAATTGACGTAGAAATGAGGGATAGGGTGATGGGGAAATGTGTGCAAGTGCCTTGATGTTATAAATTGCCAGTTGCGGTTGCAGGAGAGTAGCCCTGCCAATGTGGGGTTGCTCTGAGTATGAGGAACAGGTGGGTGACCCCTAGACTCATGACATGGTTTCCCCCGTACTTGCAGGTGGGGGTGGCCGGTGAGCTAGCCGGTTACCTTGATTGAGTGATGTGTTGAATGTGATGAAATGTGACCATTGGTTACTGGGAATGGTGGTGAAATTGTTGAATGTGAATGATAGAAACTGAAGGAGCCTGCACTGCCCCCTAAAACTGCACTATGGGTGCTAAGTGCCTCTTCGAGGGAAAGAGGTGCGGTCACGTCTTCAAGGGAAAGGCGTGATTTGTTTGGTTGAGTCAAGTTGCGATTCCTTCAAGGGAAAGGTTTCGTGGTATCCTCCAAGGGAGAGGATGCGTTTTGGACCTCTCCAGGGGAGAGAGGTGCGTCGGGCCGGCAGGGGTGGTGCGGGATAAACTCCTGATGGCGCCTAATAACTCACCAAGAGAACTTGAACATGGATGTTGCGTGTTGTTTGTGATTGTGACTTGGATGTTGTCTATGATGTGAATATGTGATATGTACGACTAACAGTTGTTTGTTGATTGTCCAGAACTATTAAGTGACACGGATTTCCCTTTTTACACGATTTATAAAGTTATGATACCTAAGGTTTGAGGGATTTAAGTAGTCCCGGTGACTCCCCTACTTACCTGGAAATTAAGACGTAAAGTTTTAGTTTTGACAACAAGGTGTCGTTTCTACGGAAAGATCCATCTTTCCGGAACCGTCGATTTATGCCGAATTGGAATCATGGGTTTGCTTAATGAATTTCTTGAATATCGATTTTCCATGTTTTAACGGAATTCTCATGATAAAGGACTAACCCCGAGCCACCCACCAGGTTGTTGAATGTTTATTAGCGAGCTTGAGCCTTGAGGAGCTGATTCGGAATGTGGAGTGGTGTCTACAGTAATGTAAGTCCTTGACTTGAGACAAATGTTTTTTTTATGTATTCCTCGAGACTTGGTTTCAGTTATTTTTGCCCAAGTGTTTAAGGCTCAGAATTGAGTTTTGCTATTATGAATTACAAGTTTTGTATAAAAGTCTTACGAGTTTTATTTAAGTTTATTTTCAAGGTCCTTGGCCAAGGCATTTCATTGAATTATTGTAACTAAGCGTAGCGCCCTCGTATGGTTTTTATGATTTCCGCTGTCTTAGAGGGTAACTTGGTAATTTCCCTTATTTTAAAAGAGAGGGTGTTACAATTTGGTATCAGAGTCGTCTTCCTCTGCTGCTTGGCTTACCAAGTGGTACTGGAAGTCGGTCAGGTTTTCAAAGATTTAAGGTTTTGAAATCAAGTCTCGACTTTAAAAGAATTTTCAGTATTTAAGGTCTCAAGTCCACTCCACCGAATCAAGGCTCCCTACTCAGGTCCCCTAAGATTAAGTACGTTTATATTATGTTATGGTTAAAGGACTTGTTTTGTTACTAATAGAAGGTACAGATGATGTAGCGGTATTGGAAACCGTCCCCCTGAAAATAGTCTGTCTTTCGAAGGTACGCTCATAATTGTTCAGTTTCCGTAAAAGTCCATTAATTACGGCTTTAGCTCATGGTTGCATCGGGGAATCTACCCATGCAAAGTAGTTGCAATGACTGTTCACTCTCTGTTATAGACCCAAATAGGGCAGATAATTTTTTTTTGGGTTAGGAGAAAGGATAGTCGGAAAACTCGGGAAGTAATTTTTGACTTACCAAGCGACGTCCTTTTTGCAACTAAGAAACCTTCGTCCTGGATTTTCTTCCATCCAGGATGTGGATCGTTGTTCTCCCGCATTTGCAAATAGGAATCGTAGACATTTCTGGGTTACAAGAGCGTGGAATGGAGTATTCTATTTCGACCTCTGCTCTGTCGTTCGGAGAATTTCAGTACCGTCTATTTACAGAGACGAACCCTAGCTCCTAGCCTTTGACTTAGTTGGCCATCTCTCATGTTCTTGTGTGCCAACATAAGAGTGTGGGTAGTGTCACAATTATTGTGACCACTTTCTTGGCGAGATGGGTGTCCATAAAAGATCAAATTTTGAAGGTTTGATCCACCATCATCATTTCTCTCTTCCATCCTTCCTCCATTGGCTTAAGAAAACTCTCACAAATTCGAGAATGAGCTATCCAGAGGATTACAATGAGCCGAGTGTGGCATTTATAATCTTTGCCTTACTCCTCATCTGCATGCTAATTTACGGCATCGTGAAGCTGACGATAGAAGCAGCCGAGGAAGCTGAGGTACGACGTCATCTCGAACTCATAAGCAAGAGCCGACGCGACGAGTAGACCGTTTAGTTTCGTAGAATCTTTGTGGAAGATCATGTTTAAGTTATGTTCTTGCGGTTTGAGTTGGTTCAAATAAATAAAAGTGGAAGAGAAAGGACTTATTATTAATAAAGTGCGGGATACATGATAGGTAGTACAAATCGGCTACTTAGGCCGTATTCTTAGGACTCTGTAAAGGACCCACTAACTTGATCGGACACTCTCGCTTCTTCCCCTTGTCAGCTTCCATGATCAGGTTGGCCACTTCTTGCAATCCCTCCTTAACCCGCTTCTTTCCGCAGCAAACCTTGACCGCCCCTGTTTGTTCTGGTTTTCCCCGGATGGCAACACCTGTCTGCGTGACATGAGCCATGTTAGCGGGAAACATCTGCTTATTTTTGGTACAGAAGGAAAAGGATTTCCAAACTGGTCAAACACGGTACACCACCCTCCCTTAAAGACAAAAGCGAAGTTCTGTTCCATAAGCTGGCTCACGCTTATGAAACTACCAATGATACCGGGCATCAGTAGTACGTCCGGAATAATCAATGGACCCAACCTAACGGAACCCTTTCCCTTTGACTTTACTATGGAACCTCTTCCAAAGGAAACAAGTTGGTGAACGTTACGGTCAAGGGAAACGAAAGATTTCTCATTTGGAGACATGTGGTTCGGGCAGCTACAATCTAGTTTCCATTCTTTCTTAACAGAATCACAGAAAGGACAGAAATCGGTTAGAAAGGGATTACCAGGGGGGACGGATGGATTTTCGGGAGTAGGAAAAAGAGTGAGGAGTGGAGTCGCTTCGGTGTTTTTCTCTGCTCCCATTTCGAATTTCCGTGAGTTTTAGCAAGTGTGATACGAGGGATACATGGAATCAAGTTTCACTCAAGTTAAATACCCGAGTAGAGAACCGTAGATCCCCGACACGTGATCCGTGCTTTCGGCGGATGACACGTGAACGGTGAAGAATCGTCCACCACATCGACGCGACTTTTGAGGCACCGCTAAAGCTTAGACAGTGTGTCGTGTCACTTTTTCGGCGAACGGCACGTGAACGGTTGGAAATTTTTCCACCAAATCAGCACTGCTTTCGAGGCACAGTTAACGCGTAAATCGGTGATGTCATATCATCCTATTTGCTTTTTGACTTTCGAATCTGAACGACGGCCTCTTGTACAAGTTGACCAAAAATTTTTGCTTATAAAATAGTACCCTTTCTCTCAGTCATACTCCAACGAAAAATGGCTGGTCCTGATGAAGTATAAACCTTGTGCGGGATTAATTTTATCTTGCTGATAGCTATTTTTCTTATCGTGGCTATCACCTTCGTTCTGAAGATGTTCAAGCATATAGAGCGACGGAAGCGTCAAGAAAATTCCCCGGAAAGAACAGGTCGGCAGAGGCAAATAGAAATTCCACCTCGCACGCCTTAGTATTTCCTCAAATTCACGATTGTACCCTTATTCTCTTTCTTGTAGTTTTTTGCCTGGGACCTAAGCATGTATGGTCTCAGACGATGCACAATTTCGTTGATAGAATTTTTGTTTCCTAGAATCCCCGCGGGTGACAAGTAAATCAGAAGATACCAATAGATTGTAACGTTATGTGCTCAAGAGAATTGATGGCAATGGAAAGAGAAGCTAGGGTTGCATTTATTAATAACTCCTCATTATTAAATTTCCAATTACATGTGGATTACACAAGTGTGCTCTGTGGGCTCCTATAACTAACACTGGGTGCTTAGCTCTGGTGAACGGAATTCTGTTCACCCGCCTTTTGTAGTGCTGTAGGGTCACCCCTTCTGGTGTGTATTGGACATTCCAGATCCGTAGCAGGTACTGTCAGAATCTTGCTGTTTTCCTTAGCGCGATGGAAATCGGGATTTGCAGGTCTTGCAGTGGTTCCCGTATATCTCTGGGTGAGTCTGGGTAGAAATCCCTGAGCTTGCCCAGTGCCTTTAGATGTGTCTTTATGAACTGCAATCTGTGCATCCGCGTGATCTTCGACTGCAGGTCTTCTGGGAGACGAGAGAGAATCTCCATGTAGAGAAAGAGAGTGGAGTTTTTTTTTTCAGAACTTACTTAAGGATGGATTTCGGGGACGAAATCTTTTTAAGGAGGGGAGAATTGTAACATCCCGAATTTAGGGAATTAATTTTTTTTTAAAATTAATAAGGTCAATCCTTATCAGCGGAAATTTGTTTGTAGATTCACGATTAAATTAATCGAGGCTTAAAGGTTAAATCGATTTGGTCATTAGAAGAATCGATTTTGAGAAAGGAATCAAAACTCAGCAAACCGAATAAAATAGTAGCCGGGGTAAGACTGTTCACTGAGTAAACCAGTAGCCGAGTTGGTTAAGGAACCAACCCAGCACTTAGCCGACCCGGGATCGAATCCCAGCCACAACTTTAATTTTTAAATTTTCAAAACCGCCAAACGCTGAAACGACGTCGTTTTGGGCAGTCTTCTCCGGCGAGCCCCTGTTTTTGCTCCGCCGCTCCCCTACCTCGCCGGCGACGCTGCAAGTGGACAATCCCACTTTCTCTTCAGCAGCCGGACAAGGGAGGCCACCAGGACATGACAGAAAGCTTGGGAATCTCGACTATTGCATATCCGTCCAAGAACACGACGAATTGAGTGGGAATTCGTCCCTACTCCGGCCACGATTTTCAAAAGATGGAGGCCCGATTGTTGACGAATTTGGCCAGTGTCGGCCACTTCCTTTGGCTTGTGTCTGATCGTCCAGGCCTATAAAAGCCACCCATGGTAAGGGATTGAAGCTTGCATCCCTTAAACCCAGAAAATGATTCATGACCGATCAAGCTCCGACGAGCTTAGTGTCGTGATGATTCAGGCTGATTCGAACCGAATGGTTGGTACCATTCGATTTATCTCATCCTCACGATCATTTCCCCTCTTTCAATTTCAAGTTTGGATCCCTGGTTAGGGAGAATCGAAGGAAAAACCAATCGGTGGAAATTAGGGTTCATACGATTGGAAAATATGCCAATTTGGTCCCTAGCCCGACTGTAAGTTGCAAATCGATCATCCCTTCCTTTCCTTTGGTATTTTGCCCCTGTAGCTTGTCCCGTGTGACAATTAAGTCACTTAACTGTCTGTTTTTGACAGAAAGGGCCCAAACTAACTTTTCAGTTAGTACAAATTGGTCCGGAGGTTACGAACGTCCGTTAAACTCTCCTTTCCGTACGATTCAAGTCCCGGAACCGATTGTCAAGTCACCTGGCTTGGTTTATAGGTGGGTGGTTAAAGGGGGTAAAATCTTGTCGTTGCTAGTTATTTTTACGTCATGCCTAGTTGGTTTATATTTACATATTTATTTAAAATCAGTCCTTGGTTATTCTTGTGGTTGATTATTATTATTAACCGAAACTAAAATGTATGATTTAATCGGAGGGATTGGTGAGGGCTTAGCGTTGTGTAGGTAGTTTGGATGATGTGAGGAGTTCCAATTTTGACTTAGATGAACCCTAGGTGATGCATGAAAATGATGAGTGTAAAAGGGGTAAATTGTGTTGTGAATGTGCTTAGTTGTTTATGATTGCCGTGGTGGATTGTTGTTGTTGATTTCCGTGGTGTGGGTTTGGGTATGGACTGAAATGAATTGATTAATGAATTGACGTAGAAATGAGGGATAGGGTGATGGGAAATGTGTGCAAGTGCCTTGATGTTATAAATTGCCAGTTGCGGTTGCAGGAGAGTAGCCCTGCCAATGTGGGGTTGCTCTGAGTATGAGGAACAGGTGGGTGACCCCTAACTCATGACATGGTTTCCCCGTACTTGCAGGTGGGGGTGGCCGGTGAGCTAGCCGGTTACCTTGATTGAGTGATGTGTTGAATGTGATGAAATGTGACTATTGGTTACTGGGAATGGTGGTGAAATTGTTGAATGTGAATGATAGAAACTGAAGGAGCCTGCACTGCCCCTAAAACTGCACTATGGGTGCTAAGTGCCTCTTCGAGGGAAAGAGGTGCGGTCACGTCTTCAAGGGAAAGGCGTGATTTGTTTGGTTGAGTCAAGTTGCGATTCCTTCAAGGGAAAGGTTTCGTGGTATCCTCCAAGGGAGAGGATGCGTTTTGGACCTCTCCAGGGGAGAGAGGTGCGTCGGGCCGGCAGGGGTGGTGCGGGATAAACTCCTGATGGCGCCTAATAACTCACCAAGAGAACTTGAACATGGATGTTGCGTGTTGTTTGTGATTGTGACTTGGATGTTGTCTATGATGTGAATATGTGATATGTACGACTAACAGTTGTTTGTTGATTGTCCAGAACTATTAAGTGACACGGATTTCCCTTTTTACACGGTTTATAAAGTTATGATACCTAAGGTTTGAGGGATTTAAGTAGTCCCGGTGACTCCCCTACTTACCTGGAAATTAAGACGTAAAGTTTTAGTTTTGACAACAAGGTGTCGTTTCTACGGAAAGATCCATCTTTCCGGAACCGTCGATTATGCCGAATTGGAATCCTGGGTTTGCTTAATGAATTTCTTGAATATCGATTTTCCATGTTTTAACGGAATTCTCATGATAAAGGACTAACCCCGAGCCACCCACCAGGTTGTTGAATGTTTATTAGCGAGCTTGAGCCTTGAGGAGCTGATTCGGAATGTGGAGTGGTGTCTACAGTAATGTAAGTCCTTGACTTGAGACAAATGTTTTTTTTATGTATTCCTCGAGACTTGGTTTCAGTTATTTTTGCCCAAGTGTTTAAGGCTCAGAATTGAGTTTTGCTATTATGAATTACAAGTTTTGTATAAAAGTCTTACGAGTTTTATTTAAGTTTATTTTCAAGGTCCTTGGCCAAGGCATTTCATTGAATTATTGTAACTAAGCGTAGCGCCCTCATATGGTTTTTATGATTTCCGCTGTCTTAGAGGGTAACTTGGTAATTTCCCTTATTTTAAAAGAGAGGGTGTTACAACCCCCTTGATTTCCTCCCTGAAACTGATTCTGATTCTGGTTGTTGTTCCAGTTCCCTCTGCTCTGCCATTGGGAGTTTTGATTCTGGTAACCATTGGAATTTCTGAAATTGTTGTTCTGGTTCTGGTAATTCCCCTGGTTCTGTCCACCAACATAATCAACCTCCTCTTGTTGTTGGTCTAGGTTACCCTCAAACTTCTAATTACAACTCTCTGTTGTATGATCTGGACCACCACAGTTTGAACACGGGGCGGTGACTGCTGCTACAGTCGCCGCTGTAGAAGCAGAGGAAGGAGTGGTTCTAGAAAGCATCTTGAACCTGGCGGTGGAGCTGTAGGAACACCCGGTGAAAGAGCTATCTGAGCTCTTCCCAACTCATGCTTCAACCTCTGTACTTCCATCTCCAGAGTCGAGTTATCCAACTCCAACTGACTTCTAACAATATCCACTGGTGCTGGAACTGTGGGAACAGGGTATGATGAATCAATGGAGAACCTCTTAATCTATGAATGTCTGCTGTCCAGCTTCATTGGGTTAACTTGCATGAGAGATTTGATTTTCATGGCAAAACTCTTGCAAGCATCCAAGGCCGCGGTTGCGGTCATGTCGTTCAAGTCCATAGTCAGCTGTAGAGAAAACTCCTTTTTCTTCCCATAGTCCAAGCCACGGAAGAATGTAGAGAACTTGTTATAATCCTCCCATCCATGGTGAGGACAAGCCCGAAGAAGCCCTAAATATCTCTGCCAAGCCTCATAGAAGTTCTCCTCCGCTCCACTCTCGAATCCTGCGATTTGTGCTCTGAGTGCATCTGTTCTAGAAGGGGAGAAGAACTCTTCTAGGAATGCTTTAGCCAGACCATCCCACGTAGTGAAGTGATTCGCAGGATGATCATACAACCACAGTTCTGCTTGACCCTTCAGAGTGAAGGAAAAAAGCTGAAGCTTGACTGCATTATGATCTGCTTCATTGTTGGAGACTGTATGAGCCAGCCTCAAGAAGTTCCTCACATGAGCATTCGGGTCCTCATTAACACCTCAGGAGAAAGTGTTCCCGTTTGCTTGAATCATGTTGATCAAGTGAGATGGAATGTGCAGATTCCGAGTTCCCGTGTTGGGAATCTGGATGCTCGAAGATGTCCCATATATGGTCGGTCGGTCGTAATCCTTCAATGTCCTTTCCGCCGCCATAATTTCTATCTCCGGTTGAATAGGAGGATCTGCGGTAGCAATGGGGGATGGTGAAGGTGAAGATGTGGATGAAGATGTGAAGAGGTTCTTCCTTGCTTTATGTGTCTTGGCGGGAGGAGGAGGTACATGAGTAGTGCCGAACTGAGTGTAGAAAATTCTGCCCTTGTCAGCTATGCGCTTACTCTGTCTTCTTTCTTCTGTACCTGCAATCTTGCCTGAAACAACAAAAACAAGAAATACCAAGTAGTATAAAAATGTGGGAGATAAGAAATGATAAAAGAGTGAGTGAAAAGCTTAGACGCACAATGCCTTTCCTAGAAAAAGAAAAGTTTCCCGGTAACGGCGCCAAAAACTTGATGCGCAAATTAATGCACACTAGTTTTACTCGAAGGATTGCTCCTAAGAGATCGTTATTTCCCAAGGGGTCTTTCTGTTTCTATTACTCAACTAATGTGGAATAAGCTATTCGGGTTTAAACGTTGGGTTTGGAAATGGTGGCGAATGAACTAAGTAAACTAAGAATGCAAATTAAACCAATCAAGCAGGCAAACAAGTTGGAGCTTCAAGAATTGACTAAGGCGCTTGTCCAGACTCGAATCCGTTCTAGCTCGACTATGACGGATGATGCAATGCAACTAAGGTTTTAACAGACTCAATGCCTCGACGCTTCCTTTGGCAATCTCTACTACATGGTCAGGACGCAGAGAAACTATCCTAGCAAACCTACGAGTTCCTATGGTCAAGATAACTCATAAATCTCCAATGCACGAAGAACAATGTAACGCCGCACAAAAATGCAAAGAGATTAATTTCACCGGCCTATGCAAAGAGATTAAACCTCAATTAACATTAACGGGTTAGAAACCCGACATCATCCATACAAAATGTTTCGCTAAAATTCATCTAATCTGAACAAACTAAGGGTTTAGCTAGACATCGCCAGAGAAGAAATCACAGAAACAGAGAAAAAGAAAACTGGAGAAGAAGACATCTTACTCCGAGTAAACCTAATCCTGACGAATCTTAGAAACTCCTGAACTAATCCTCGCTTTTCCTCGCTTAATCGTCACTTCAAAGCTTCAAAATCCTCCTCCGAGAGTGTCTGGTTCGTCGAAATTAGAATGAAGTATCAAGTCTCTCTGTCTGTCTCTTGAAAACCCTATTTTACTCTCCGAAATCCGTCCTGGGAAAAAGTGCGCCCGACGGCACTTTTCCATGAAAATGGCGCACTTTTCGTGGCCGATGAAAAAATTACAGGATGCCAAAAATAAAGTGCGCCTGGCGCACCAGAAAAGTGCGCCGGCGCACTTTTCATGGATTTAGGCGCACTTTTGTCCCTAGCAACGACCTTAAGCTCTTTTGATGATTCCCGCTCCGTTTGAACTCCAAATTGATCCTCGTTTGAAGTGCCGAGCTCGTAGAAAAGTCATCCACAACGTGGTAACCTGAAATCTCAACAAAAAAAACTCGAAACAACATCAAATTGCCCAAAAGAGGGCCAACGGGAGATAAAACATATCTTTCATAAAAGTCATTCAAGTTCATCACAATTCAGAGTCAAACAAAGGGAATGTCGTTCAAATGTGGCGAGATAAACGCGGTAAATCTAACGTCATAATGGGCCAGAGCACTTTTTGGTGCCTCCGGGAGCACTTTTTCATTGAGGTTCTGGAAAAAAATTTCGACCCAACAAAAGTGCGCATTTTACAAGAAAAAGTGCGCGGCGCACTTTTTGAGTGCCACCGGGCGCACTTTTTGGCAAAAATCTGGATTGGAGAAGAAAAGTAGGGTTTTAAGCCTGAGAAACAGACAGAACTAAGACTTCATACTTCATTCTGATTTCGACGAACCAGACACTCTCGGAGGAGGATTTTGAAGCTTTGAAGTGACGATTAAGCTAGGAGAAGCGAGGATTAACTTAGAAGTTTCGAAGATTTATCAGGATTAGGTTTTCTCGGAGTAAGATGTCATCTTCTCCGGTTTTCTTCTCCGGTGTTTCTGTAGTGATGTCGAGCTAAACTCTTAAGTTGTTTCAGATTAGATAAAACTCTAGTTAGATTTTGGATGGATGATGTCGGGTTTTTAACCCGTTTATGTTAATTGAGGTTTATTCAGACATTTGATGCGATTTCTCCTTAACCCTAATTTGAAGCTCTACGAGCCTGTGTTTGACCATAGGGCCGGTGAAACTAATCTCTTTGCATATCTTTGTGACACTTCATCGTTCTTTGAATCTTCGTGCATTCTTGACAATTTGCGAGTTATCTTGACCATAGGAAATTGTAGGTTTGTTATGATAGTTTCTCTGCGTCCTGACCATGGAGTAGAGATTACCAAAGAAGTGTCAAGTCATCAAGTGTGTTGAAACCGAAATTGCATTGCATCATCCATCTTAATCGAGCTAGAGCGGATTCGAGTCTGGACAAACACCTTAGTCATTTTTCGAAACCCCAACTTGTTTAATTGCTTATTTGCTTAATTTGCTTTCTTTAGTTTAATTCATTCACAACCATTCGAAAAACCCAACGACAAAAACCCCGAATAGCTTATTCCACAATTGTTGAGTAATAGAAACAGAAAGACCCTAGGGAAAAACGATCTCTTTGGAGCAATCCATTGAGTAAAACTTAGTGCGCATTAATTTTCGCACCAAGGCCAAACTCTAGCGTATTACAATTAGAATGCATAAACTTTTTGAAACTCAAGTCTAGTGCATTTGTAAAATAATTATTTGGACGGAAAATAATTCGTACTTACCAGAAGGACTCAATGGACTGGGTTCAAACAGGCTCTCCCCCAAGTCGCAGTTTGGTTCGACGGGGACAAGATGGCTGTGAGGCGAAGAAGAATCAAGTAAAGCGAGACCGAAAAAGAAAAAAGAATAAGGGGAATAGAAGAATCGGGTTTTAGGGGAAGAAGAAATAGATTTGGCGGCTTTGGTTGGAGCTTGATTCGACGAGAAAAAGATGGTGGCTAGAGTTTGAGTTTCGTTCGACGGGAAGTAAAAGTAGAAGTGAAGAAGATGATGAAGAAGGGGGCAAAGATGAAATATTAACATTTTAATGATTTTAATGTATTAAACATCACACATGCACCACATATCAATTTACGTGTTAGTAAAAATTGCGACTAAGTTATTAACTTTAAAAAAATTTATAAATAAAGGAGAAAGCATTAACAATTTTTGAAAACTTGGTTAGACCTAGGGTTTCAAAAATTTATGTACTCTAATTGTATTAGGCTATTGTTGAGGTTTTTATAATTATTAACTCATAATAAATGTTACAAAGTTTATATATTAGAGATAACTTTTTTTACAAATTATAAGTTAGTGAAAGATAATATGGCATGATATATGAATTTACAAAAACTCTACTGTTGAAGATGACCAGCAAAGAATGCAGATGTGGAAAGATGAGTTCGAAGAAGAAGCGAAAAATATGCATTTTAATAACTTGAGTTGACGGTGAGTGGAATGAAAATTCGCAAAACGAGTAACTAGGGCAACAGAAAAGGGAAGCAATTTGAAGTTTGTTTGTCAGGAAATAACTCTCGTTGACTACTGATGGAGAGAGAAGATGGAAGGAGGAGGCTGATCAAGAGCTCTGTCAAAAACTATTGCATCCCAATAATTCGAGTTGTTGAGAGAAGATTCTCAATGGACCTTATTTTATTTACTAACAAGCTCAGTATGTTCCGTTGGTGCACCCTGAAAGACAATCACCAATCGAGATGGTGGAGAGCTATCTTATCTGAGTAGCAACGGAGAAAGTGGATATAAAAGCTTGAAACAATGGATGCAAATAAAACGATCGAGAGGTTCTGAGAAGAAATCCGTGAAGAAGAATCAATTGGTTGCAATTGCAAGTTAGAAAGGATTGTAGTTGTGGGGCTTGATGAATGGATGTTTTAATTTGTAAGTTAGTCAGTTAGTTGATTAATTCATGGTCTGAATGTATTCAGCGGCTGAAGGATGGTGACATAATATAAATTATGTCACCTTAACAAAATCCAATCTCAGCCGTTTGATTCACCAGCATTAGGATTTGATGGATTGGGCTATTAATATTAGGGAAATAGGCAATTAAATGCATTGATTATGTTTGAGTCATTTTGGGAAGGCATTTATATAATGATATTATTCTTATTCTTTGTAATCAATAGTTTATTTTGTTACCAAATTATTTACTAATAGTATTCATGCTCAAAATCCGAGATTGAACATATATATTACCTGTTATTTTTTCATTATTCAGTACTTATTCTCATTTCCTTAGCTTGCGGCTGTTTGCTTGTATCATGAAGTCTAATGTTGTAATCGATGAAGCCAACCAGCAGCCTAGGAGCGGAGGTTTTGATCTTAATCTCATACCTGATGATCCAATCGACGAAAATCATGCAGAATCGTCTGAGAATACTGTACCATCGCCAGGAAATCTCGAAATTTTGCAAGGACACGGTATGCAACTAATACTATTATCCCGCAAATACTAGTACTTGTAAACAATCATTTTTTACTTTACTCAGTATGAACTCGATTGTCAATACGATAATAAACTTTTTCAAGGATACGGTGTGATATATTTGTTATGTTTGGTGTTTCATAATCATTTTCAGTGAATATTTCGTTCATTGTTCCTTTTTAGTTTCAAATAACCGATAATGTTATATGTCTAATAATAGTATTTTATCATTTCTGATGTTTTGTTATTCGTACATTACTGTTTTTTGTATCTTCTTTTATTGTGTGTGTTATACATGTTTTAAATATAATAATATTACTTAACTTTAATTTTTGTTCACTTAATAGATGTGCCTGAGGTGGATTTTGATTGGGAGGCGTTGGAGTTCAAAACTGTCAAGGATGCCGAATCATTTTACAGAGATTATGCTCATAGTCTCGGATTTGAGATCAAAATAAGAGCCACAAACAAGAATGACAGTAAAGGAGTGAAGAGAAACAAGGTTCAGTATATTTACCTTACATGCACCAAGGAATCCTTCAAAAAGAACAGCGATTTCAATCCGAATAACCAAGATTCCCCTCCGGTCCCGGACCAATCCGAACCTGTGTATAAAAAAGGTGAGGTTAGGTGTGGGTGCATAGCATTGATGTCACTGAAGCTGGATAGTGAGAAAGATGTGTATCAGATATTCCATTGGGTTTGGAAGCACAATCACGTACTTATGCCCCCTCATTTGAGGCAATTCTTTCGATCTAACCGACAAATTTCGGAAACCCATAAACAGATGGCAATAATGCATGATTCTGTGGGTATCCGTGGTCGTGATTCGTACGATTTGATGGCCAAATGCAGCGGTGGTGTTGAATCACTTGGATTCACCCGTAGCGATCTTTCTACTTTCATCAAAGCCTTTCGGTCCAGCCATATTGAAGATGGTGGTCACATGTTCTTACACAACTGGTTCGGGAAAGAAGCTGCCCGAGATCCTGGCTTCTTCCATGTATTTCAATTGGATGCGAAGGCGAACATTGAGAGTATTTTTTGGGCAGATGCTAGGATGCAACGTGACTATGAAGCTTTTGGTGATGCTATTAGCTTTGACACGACATACAGGACAAACAATACCTTCCGTCCTTTAGGTATGTCTTCTTGGCACAAACTTTTTAATATTTCTTTTTAACTCACGAAACAAGTATATAGTCAATACTAGTATTAATAGTTTACCCCACGTACATTTGTTGCAGCCGTTTTTACTGGTTTCAACCACCATAGGAAGTTGGTTGTTTTTGGAGCTTGCTTGATCTTCGAGGAGACTACTGAGGGGTTCAAATGGTTGTTCGAAAATTTCCTAGAGTGCATGAAGAAGAAACATCCAACTACAATTTTCACTGATCAGTGTCCGGCCATAGCGGCAGGTATTCGAGCCGTTTTCCCTCACACATTTCATGGACTTTGCACTTTTCACATTTTAGAGAATGCAAAGGACAAGATCAAGAAAGGCATGAAGGAGGGTATGATGTCATCCCTTTGTAACTTAATGTTTGATGTGGACGATGAAGCGGGCTTCAACAAATGTTGGGAGTCGACAATCAATAAATATTTCCCAGGGAAAGGTCCATATGGTCATCCTTGGTTAGCTTTCATGTACAAGTTTCGTCACCAATGGTCTTCGGCATGGGTTAACAACAACTTCACGTGCGGTATGCGAAGTTCCCAGTTGAGTGAATCTTTCAATAGCAACCTCAGAATTTTCCTAAACACGAAGTGCAACTTACATCAATTTTTCACTCAATTCAACCGTTTGTTGGAAAGCAAGAGGGCTGACGAATTACAACTTGATTTTAATGCATTGAACTCAGTATCTCCTGCAAGATACACAGTCCATCCACATGTTCATCAAGCATTCAAGGTATGTCCCTTTGAAGAACTTCTACATGTGTGCATACTATTATTTTACCAATACTATTATTCCGTTAGTAACTGTTATTGCATTTCATTCCAGTTTTACACCAAGACAATCTTCATGCACTTCGAACTGGAATACTCTGCCATGTCTGCTTACTTTCCAAAAAGCTTCCCCATAAATATTGGAGAAACATTAAGGCTTATGACTGGTTTAAGCTCGATGAAGACCAAAAAACTGTGATCGACGAGCGTCGCGTCATTGTGAACTCCTCTTCTTCGGACTACAAATGCACATGTCGTGTATTTGATTCGTGTGGTTGGTTATGCCGTCACATCTTGAAGACTATGGATTTTGAAATGCAATGGAATCATTTTGGACCTCGTAATATACCGGCAAAATATTTCAAGGATCGTTGGTCCAAGACAGCAAAGTTGGGTCTATCATCGATTATACTGAATAATAGTACAGCAGCGGAACCTGATTCCGAAGCGGGCAGGTATCAAAGTTTATGCTCACTAATTGCAGCCTTTGCATTAGAAGCTTCTCCACTAGTTTCCACCTACAAGGTTGCGAAGGAAATAATAACTGCTGGTAGAAACCGTGTGCGCACCATGATTCTTGAGCAACACGATCTCCAATTCAATGTTGCAAATACCACTGGTCAAGGTATTTTCCAATTTACTTCATTTACCATTTTATAATTCGAACCATATATAGCCTTATATAAATAATTATACTATTTTCTTCCAGGAATCATCAATTTACCACCCCCGCCACCAGTATATGCCGGTCGTCCAATACCGACTGGATTGAAGGAGAAGACCGTTGTAAACAGATCAAATAGGAGGCTGAAGTCAACACAAAAAACCGAGAGAGACCGGCGTAGGCATAGACAGCAAGCTAAAGTTCGACGTCAAAACGCCAGTTCCTCGCAACCAGTGGATTAGTTTGTTTACCTTAATATGACAATCAGATTTATCTTTTCTCAAACAATTTTTATGTCTACTTTGATTACATATGAACGCATGAATACTCTACGCGTGGAACATTTTCAATATATTTATTAAACTTTCTGAATACTATTATTTCGATAAATGAATTTGTTGGTAAGTGTAAGGGGCTGTGTTTTTTATTGGTTCTATTATTTATGGCTCTATTACATAAGTTGAAAAAATTTATCATTTTTCATACAAGAACTTAATTTGTTCGTTCAGAATGTTTGTTTGAAGCTGACATTATATACTAAAACTCATTATCCAGCTAAATACTAGTATTCAAGAAGACATCCATAATCCAGCTAAATACTATTATACTAAAACTCATTACTAAAGCTGACATCCATAATCAGAAAAGAAAAACTATATCACTCATTATCCAGCTAAATACTAGTATTCAAGAAGAATAATCTTCTCAGTACAAAAGTAAGAAACAATCCCCTTAAAAACAACCTTCCAGAATCCAACCAAATTCCAAATGCTAAGTAGAAAAGTTGACCATTCAACAAACAATCCCCTTCAAACAACCTTTAGTCCAAAAACAAACTCCCTACTAGATAACTATTTTCACCGCGGAGTTGGAAATTGCGATGGACTGATTGTGTAGTGCACCATCCCTGTCTCGAGCACAGCCTTCGCTCTCTTGTTCATTGGGTTTGCAAACATTTCGAGAAATACAATTTCCCTGTAATCTCGAATTTCTTGCTCATTCTTCCACTCCTTAGCCATCCACGGAAGAACCTTCCCATCCCATTTTTCCAACATCCTCAGTAGGTAGTCTCCACAAAAAGAGCTGCCATGCCTTTGCCTAATACCCTTAATCATCTCCCATTTCAGACTGCTGAAATTGACGGACTTACCACAGTTAGAGAAATACTCAGATACATGTTTCATCACGCGGAACCCCGTCGTCATCCACTGATGATCAAAACCGTCTGTGCTCCTGCTGTCAAAGAATTGAAACTTTTGATCTCTCGTGTTCAAAATGAACATAGAATAATGCTCAGCGTGTAGAATCGGGAAGCACCACTGCAAAGGAACGTTGCAAAAAAAAACCATCTGTCAGCCGTTAATAATAGTATCGTAAGAATAACAGTATTATACTCAAACCCAAACCAAGGCATGAATTATTATATTATTAAGTTGCAACAAACTTACAATTTCGCAAGTAGTTGTTAGGTCTTCGTATTTGCTCATCCAGGTGTGCTCATGAATAGCCCTATCAGCAATCAAGCCATATACCCCATCTTTCATAATTGGATTTTTAATGTTGGCGTGAACTTGTCCCTGTCAAGTATGAGAAAAATTCAAATTTTTAGTTTCAATACACAAAAAAAAAGATGTCGATTAATAATTCATGCCTTGATCAAACTACTTACCGCCACCGCCAAAGGGAAAATCCACTTCTTAATATTCCCATGTTCAGCCGCCAACCAGTTCAAAGCGTACCCGTAACTGTCCACAATGTGTGAGCAAACCGGTTCCATGCTAAGGAATTCTGCCATTTGTGCCGCTTGTACACAAAATTCAGCCGAACCAAAATCAATTATAGTATTCTTCCTGCAAATTCAATACCACACCATTTACATATTTAAATACTATTATCTGTATTTAAATAAATATCCCAAAATTAGGCAACTAACCATTCATCCTTTGCATGGAGAATATACTCCTTCAAAGCCTCCACCTCCACATCAATGTTCTCTAACATTTCATTCTCGTCCACTTGGGTTACTCTGACTGTTTTTGCTGCTTTTTTAAACAGTTTCTGCTCGATTCTTCATCTTGCCCTCAGTTGTGTATGGACTGACAGTCGATGGAGCAGGTTTGCGACTCCTCTTTGGACGTTCTCTTACACCTCCTTTTTCAATGTTCTCAGTACCACGCTTCCTTTTAAGTAGGTCTTGCAATGAAATGTTTTCAAAGTCATCATCATCATCTACATCAAGACCCTAAGAAGACACAAGAGATGAAAACCATTGTCAAACATTAGTATGTACCGAAAATAGTACAAGCCCTAAAAACATTATTTCATCAATAATAGTATTCTTACAGACCGTCATAGCCGCCTTAAACAAATTGTCAATATTAGCAATACTATTATCTAAACAATACTATTATCGGGACACAGATTTTCGTACCCTAACAGTTTCAGCAGCTATTTCACTAACTGATGGCCCCTTATCAGCATTCTTTTTTCCAGATTTTGCCTCCGATTTCGACGATCCCCCAGCTCCTTTTCCCTTAGAAACAGAGATCACCTCTTCCTCTGCATTTGTTGGTACATCATTGAGACCAATAGTTTCAGTTTTCTCACTAGAATCATCTACATCGCTAGGTGTGTCTTTTTGTTGCTGCCTTTTCCCTTCAGCGATGTTCTGCCGCCTTGCTTCTCTTAGTCTCGTCAGATGCACATTACAGTTATCACGGATTGATGTGATCCATTGTTCCATATCACTCATCTACAATACATGGTGGAAATTAGTTTCAAATAGATTTTTCAGACTCTGAATAATAGTAAGCTGAAAATTAATTTTTTTGAATCGACTTGATATTTACCTTAGCTGTTGACATTCCAGTAAATGTCAAATTCGTTGTAGGCACAAAAACTGGTTTCCCATCAGTTTCACTTCCTTCATTTGCTTGGTAACCAGATTTCCTCCGAACTGCCTTCAAATCAGTCTTCACCTTCTGTGTATCCCAATAATCACAGAATGGAAGTGTAGGTGTAGGTCGAGATGGACGGCTACCAAACTTCTGGCAAATCGAAACCTGTCACAAATACAATACAACAAACCTTTAAAACACACTTTATAAAGGAAAATAAATGTCTTAATAACATGCTGCGACCAGATTAGTTTGGTTTCCTTTCTAGTGAACACACAGTATTCAGTCAATACTATTATCTAACTAGCTTAACACACAGTATTTAGTCAATACTATTATCTAACTAATACTATTACTGTTACCCTTACTTACCATGACCAGATGCAAATCACCCTCAATGTATTTTCCTTTCTTTGATTTTACCATGCCCTCATGAAGTTGCTCTGCCACATAGCTGACCAGTTGTATTCGAGGAGTTTTCTCAACCGGTTTTTCTGTATCAAACGTGCATAATCCATAGACGCAACCGGCCGAGTTTTGGGGCATAGTAACGATCCCATCACAAACAGTACATACATCTGACACCATGTCTGTTTGTCCACCTCTATCTCATACAGCCTGTCTCTCAGGAGCTTCAGGTCTACATTTTTGCTGTTTTCTTTTTCAAATTTTAGACCAAGCTCTGCAACCATATCATTCATCTCCTTCTCCGTTGTTTCAGACAAGTCGACTTCACGTTTACCCTTTGGCAGCCCGTAAACTTCGTGCACATCTTCTCCAGAAATTTTCAACCTCATATCATCTCCAATTATGAAACTCCTTGATTCTACATCATAGACATCTACAACCCACCTCCTGAATTCGAACGGCAACTGATTCATCTTAACCTTAAGCGTACCACCGAATCCAATACTATCCAACACATTTACTCTTTCACTCAATCCCAATTCTTCAAGCTTCTTGTGCAGTTCCAAAATTCTGTTTGGACTGCATCTTGCATTTACCACTGCTGATCCATATCTGCAAACAAATTATCCAAAATAACAGTTTAGAAACACAAGTCTATGTATTCTTCCCGCTAAAAAACTACATACCATTACAGGCTCTATACTAGTATCAGAATATAAATAAACAACATAAATGAAATTGCAACGTTTACCTGACTTGAGCTTGCTGTGTATTCATTTGAGATTCTCCAACTGGTTCAGCAGGCCTATTAACTGGTTCAGCCCTGTCTTCAGGTCGTTTTGGTGCAACATTTTTTTTCGGCTTAGGCTTTTTGCAAACCGCCAACTTAATTCTTTTCCCCTTTTGAGGAACAGGAGTTTTCGTCATCTTTTTCTCTGAATTTGACAAAGAAACTTCATTAACATCAAACACCACAATCAAGAACGTTAGCCCAACAAAAACCAATCAAACCACACACTTGTACAACATGTCATCACAAGTATAACTGTTAATAATAGTATTACAGAAATACTATTATCTTCTCATCCACAAATACTATTATCTTTTAACTGTTAATAATAGTATTACAGAAATACTATTATCTTCTCATCCAGACACAACAGAAACAATACAGCTCACCTAATTCAATAATAGTAATGCTTGAATACTATTATTTGTCATTTTGCTGTGAACAACGACAACTAAATGCTTAGAATCTAACGCAATGGCTGCACATATGTGGAACAATCAGTACTCATACAATAATTGCATCAGAAAGGCCAATCCACACACAAAAAACAGAGTTGCAGGAACAATTTACATTACAAGTTACATTGATAATAGTATTCCAAATATAATATTATCAGCTCAAATCAACCCCAAACAAACACCATAGTTTACCTCATTCAACGCAGTAATCCTACAATACTATTATTGGCCAGTGACTGTGAACTGCAACAGTTATAATCTTTCATACAAACGCAATAACCATGGACTGTGATGCAGGAACCATGGACAATACAAACATGCAGGAACCATGGACAATACAATTCATATCATAAATTTCACATTCTGGAAGGAAAACACACAAATCACTTTATATGGTAATAGTATTACACAGTCCAGATGTACTTTCAACCACAAATCATTTGGGATAATAGTATTACCCAAATAAAGTACCGAAACCATACACAAACCACAACAATCTAACTGAAAAACGCGATGAATGCTGTCACTAAACCTAATTCCGAACACAATCGAAACCACAGCTACGTCTGATTGCACATGCAGAGTTAGAAAACAATACCTGGTTATGGGTCTTGTCGGCTCTTTATGGTTCCCGAAACCACAGCGGCTGCGCCAAATCAGAAATCGGAATTAGTTGGGATGAATCGGCAGAGGGATGTCGTGCGGTAGTGCTTACCTGAGCGCGAAGACTGACTCTGCTCTCCCACCGACGGCGGCTGCAATCGGCGACTACGGGCGACGGTTTTTGACTGCAGAGAAGAGGGAGAGAATAGGCGGCCGGAGAATGGGGGGAGCGGTTTTTTGTGTGGGCACGGTTAAAAGAGAAAGTAAAATGTAAAAGGTAATTAGTATAATGAATTTTTGGGTAATAAAATTATTTAATATGCCACATTAATTAGGAGAATCCCATTATTTTATTACTATAATCCCTCAACCATTAGATCTATTCTATGGAGATCTAATGGCTCTTATGGATTATGTCTTATAGACATAATCCATAGTTTTGTCACCACTCCTAATCCGATGTATAAGTATTGGAAGTCACATTAAAGACATTATTAATCCTCAAGGTCTTTAATTACGTACAGTAGAAGCAAAGAAATTTCTCAGAAATGTGGAAATGCAAGCAGTATTATATCAGCAGTACTCTGCTGCAGTAACAAGCACAAAGGAAAAGGAAATGACTGGGTAATTATCAATGACACTCGAAGTAATAAGAAGGGAGGTTGGAGTAACAAGTGGAAAGAACCATACTGAGAGCCAAGGGAACATCTATGTGGATACAAGCACATTAGCTCTCAGAGCTAGACACAGACAAACAGTGACCTCCATGTCCACCAGCCCTAACAAAGTCTGGCAGCAAGGCCTGCTCGTTAGGCTCCCCACGTCTACTGTCACCAAAGGCATGCACACTGCTAGTCGGTACAGGTCGATCGAGCATCTCCTCCTAATAATTGGCAAATTACCACCCTCTCCTCCTCCTCCTTCTCCTCCTCCTCCTGTGCCTGGCAAATTACCACCCTGTCCTCCTCCTCCTCCTCCTCCTGTGCCGGGGTCTTCCTGTGCTAGTGCTATGGTGGCCACATTGGAACTTAACAATATGATGAGCAGAAGAAATGGCAGAGTAGAAGGGGTACTGTTTGAGTTCTTCATGCTTCTTCCTAGCTTTCTTTGCATTGCATGTGAATATGTGATGGAGATGATGGGTTTTTATTGGTGATGATGAGTCAGGTAGATTGAGATGTTGGTTGGCGGTTTCTTCATTTTCTTTCTAATTAAATAATATGTACCATATTCGCATATTATATCAAGGGATTCCAAAAGAGTGTGAGATTCTTCAACCTTTGCTCGCTAACATTAATATGCATTTCATAATAATTACTCCTCCTAATTGGATGAGAATTCAGTTAAGGTTAATGATTAAAATTGATTAATTGATCGAAGTTGGTTAACTATTTTTTAACAAGTCTATCAATGGTTAAAATGTAGTTAACCGACCTTGACAGACTTTGTCTGAAACAATAATGGAATTATGAGTTCTAATGCAAGTGTTTATTTACATGGTGTATAATTTATGATATTATTCAATTTATAAAGTATTTAAGGTTAAAAGTAGGTTCAATTGGTCAATTTTTTATCAACCAGATTTTGGTCGATTTTTACCGATTATATTTCAGTCGATTATCAGTCAAACCTTCTTGAAGGTCTATGGTTCGATTTTAATCAATTAATAACCAAATTAACCGATTCCCCGTATAAATGAAAAATGTATATAATTAGGTTAAATTCGTGGGTACAATGTGTGGGTGAACATAATCAATTTTTTTTTTCACTTAGTTTCTAACATAATATGAGCCATTAAATCTATAATTTAGTTTCTAGCATTGGTAATATTAAAAGTGGTCACCACTGTTGTTAAATATGTTCCACTCTCGTCGCCTGGAACAATGAGGGAGTCGACCCGGTCGCCTAAGTGACTCCGAATCGCCTCGCAACAAGAGAGTGAGGGCAGTAATCAGAATAGAGTGTGGGGAATGAAATGGACGATGATGCAAGAGACTGTACCTAGGGATTGCTCCCAGAATTTGGTCGTGTCCGCTACCTGCTCCTCTTTCCTGTATTTATAGCCTGGCAAGCCTGCCAAGACCGTTAGGCAATTGGTACGGAGCTCGGCAGATTACGCCACGTGGCACTGAATCCTAGCCGTCGCTTGGTGAATACGAAAACTCTAGGATTGATCCGCGTGGCTCTTTTAGGGTTTTCCCAGGATGGTGGACGCACTGTCGCCTCATAGCTTCTTCTGGGCTTGTGCGCCCAGGCCCATCTTGTGCGCGATTCCAGGGCATCTGCTTGGTCAACCCTCGCTTGGGGTGTTGACTTTTCTCAATCCAGTGGGCCCCTTATGCGTCCAGGCCCACCTCCTAATCGATTTGGAGGCATCTACTTGGTCAACCCTCGCCTGAGGTGTTGACTTTCTTTGACTTGGTGGACCCCTTTTCCTATTGGGCTATCCGACCCCGGGTGGCCCATCATGAGCCCCCAAGTCCGTCAGTGTTCTTGTTATCAAGGACATTGGCGGATTTTCCCTATCTGTCGCTTGCTGCATTTTCCAGAGGAAACCTGCTTTATCAACCGCCGAGGGTCCTTCTAGTCTTTTCCTCCCTTACTAACCCCTATTTGATCATTGCCTATTAAATAGCCCTCTAGGGTTTAGTGGGGGGTTGCCCAATCGCTGCTTCCCTTTCATGCGTCTTTAAGACGCTTCCCTTCCTTCTGACGCATTCCGCCCCAACGGTCCTTTCATCAATCGCGTCGTTTCCTTTTCCCAATGTAAGCAACTCAAAAGTCTCTTATCCTTCTATATAAGGCGTCTTACTTTCGCCATTCATTCCCCTCTTGTTCTCTTATTACCTAACCTTCCGTTCCTTTTTTCCACTCTCACTCTCCGTTTAGCTCTTCCGATTCCGACTACTCTTTTCTGCTTCCCGATGTCCGACGATCTTGACTACCTTCTCAGTTGCCCCGGTACGTTGCCCCCTCTTGCTTAAATCTTCTTCTTCTTTCATCATTAATCTCCTCCCCTGCTTTTCTAGCTCCCTTTTTCATAAAGACGTCTTGTATACTAGCCCTTTCCCCCTTCTTTGGTTTTTACTTCCATCAATAATGTCGTCTTCCTCAACCGACTCTGAAAGAACTGTCTCCCGTTCGCCTTCGCCGGACCTCTCTGAACCTCGGGAATGAGGCATGCACCAGCACGGATTCATTCCTGCCTTTCGATCCTGGTCCGTAGATATGACCGCGCCTGTCACTAATCGGGGCTACACCGTCAAATCTTGGAAGGATATGTGGTATGACGGTCTTGGCCGGGACCGCTACGTCATTGGTCCAGGCTACTTCCCTTATCTCTCTGCCACCACCGTATGCTCCATTCTTCCCAGACTTGCACTCCCCACTCGCTGGGACTATGCTGCCTCTTCATACTTATCAACTATCGGCAATTGCCCCGGAGGTTGGCATGGGATATGGACCGAAAGTTTTACCAACGGGCTGCGCTTTCCTCCTTCTCCCTTTGTTGTATCATTACTTCACACCCTAAAAGCCTCGCTTGGCGCCTACACCGCAACCTCCTGGTCTGTAATAGCCAGTTTTGAAGCTTCCTGCCAACGCGAGAAGATCACTCCCACCCTTCGTTTATTCTCTTTGATGTATAATGCCAAACATAACACCAACGGCTTAAGCTTCGTGAAGCGGGATGCTTACAAGAATGTGGGGATGCGGAAAACTGTAAAGCCACACCCCACTTGGTATCATTCATTTTTTTATTTTAGGCCAATGCCTGAAGACACTTGGATAACAGCTCTACCCTCCTTCTGGTCGCGGGGCGACGCCAACAATTTTCCCCGTGGTCGCTCAATAACCACACTGGAGCGACAACTCCTGTCGCTCATTAACAAGGAAGATTTTGACCTGAGCGACCCTCCTACCCTGCACCGCCTTCTAGCGACGCTTCCAGGAGGTTGACAAGGCCTCCTTTTCCTGCATCCTCATCTGCCTAAATATTTAGTTTGCGAAAATTCCCCTCTTTCTCTTTCTCTCTCTTCTTTTAAACACCTCATCCTAATTTCGTAACTTTCATGTAGGTATGACAGATATTTCAGATGTGCTGATTAGCACGTCGGCTCGAGGGCCTATCCAGGCGACCCAACCCCAATCTGAGCCCCCTGCTCCGACCGCGGACCCCCCGCCGTCTCCTAAAGGAAAGGAAAAAAACGAGGGGCCCGTCGCTCTCACGAAAAAAGATCGTCGCCTGTGTCCAAGCGACGGAGGTCATCTACCCCGAACGTACAGAGCCCATCATCATTACGGACGACATTCCTGTGGAGCCCGTGGCCTCGCCTTTGAGGGATACTGTAGATCTTACTGGGCCCGGGCCCTCGCCTCTGAGGGATACTGCAGATCTTGTGTTACCACCTTTAAACGAAGAAGGCGACGCTGGTCGTCACACCGCTCCTGATTCTGAACAACCGCCTCCCCAGAAGTGAGGACACAAGACCCGGGCAGGCGAGAGACTATTTCCTTCCTCCACGACGACTCACCTTTATCTCCCCACAATGATGAGGAAGGGCGTCGTGCCTTGTCTCATCGAGTTCAGGTGGACTACTCTGCGCCATCTTACGAGAAGCCGGACGGCTACTTCCCCATCGTCTACCCTCGACGCTCTCAGCTCTCTGCCGACGTGGCACGCGATATCGCCGAAGAGCTAACATCTGGAGTTTTTCAAGGCCTGGACGATGTGAAAGTTGGCGACTTCAACCTGCCATGGGTAATGTCTATGTGAAGCACCATGAGGTTAGCTGCCACTATGCGACTCCGCTATACTTCCATAGTATTTATGGTTTCAATACATATAATTTGTGTTGCCATTTCTTCATTGCAGATGCTGCTGGCCTTGAGTATTGCTGACAAGTCCCGCCAACTGCTGATGCACAAGGCACGTGAGCTCCGAGATGAACACACAGCTCTGCAACAGCGCTTGGATACTGAAGAGGTAAGCTCATCGTGAATCGAAGTTAACTCAGTTGTTTCTATCATTGTAGTAACTAAGTTTTTTTTTTTTGTCAACGCGCAGTCCGCCCATCTATCCACCCGAGGTGAGCTAGCTCGTCTTAACGATGCTCAGGCGAATCTTCAGCAAGCCTTAGGCGAGGCTAACTCCAGCAAGGAACGCTTGACCAAAGATCTGTCAGCCACCAAGTCCCGTATCGACCAACTGGAAAAGAGCCTAGGAGAAGCTAAAGATGCCGCTTCCTCGTTCGCGAAGAAGCTACAAGACCAGGAACTCCTCCAAGAGCGGATTCGGGATTTGACCAAAGAGCGCGATGCTACCGCCGAAGTCCAAAAGCGAGAGTCTACTCATTTGAAACGCATAGCCCTCCTTACTGAGGAGCGGGACAGAGCTAGGCGACAGGCTCAGGCGATGACCGTGGAGAAGGACAAGGCGCTGCAGACCGTGAAGGAGACTGAGGCCCTCAGTGCTCGTCAATATTCGACTGCCGTAGCACTTATCCGAAGATCAATTCCGGTGATCATGACCGCCGTCAAGCAAAAGTTTGCGGCTGTTGTGGGGCCGAACCCTCCGTTCCGGCGACACGAATTCTTGGCAGTTGCTTTTAAGGCCGTCAACCGTCTGTTGAATGGGGTGCCTGATCCCAACACAGATATCGACTCTGAGTATATCAGTGTGATGAAAGAGGTACAGGCGGTTGACAATGAGTATATCACTGCGGAGAAGATCCGCCGAGAGCGTGCGAAAGCTGAGGCGTCTGCCAAGTCTCGGTCGGAGGGTGGGAAGGGGAGAAGGCCTCCGAAAAAGCCTTGTGGTTTCACAGAGCGACCGGGGTCAATCGTCTGGACAAGAGAAATGAAGGGATTGTCAATAAGGATGGCACTCTTTATTATTATTTTTTATCCCCTTTTTTTTGTACTTTGAAGACATGTCTGCAACCCTCTTATATTTTATATGCAAAACGTCTTCAATTTTATTTTCATCTTATAAGGTAAGCTCGTAAGCGATGTTTTATTAGTTTGAAAGCCTTAGCGCGATTGTCTTCAGCCATCATAGGCGACGTCTTGGTTCTTTTTAGCCTTAGCGATAGGTAGTTTGCTAATGAGCGACGTTTTATCTTCTTTTAATGCCATTTTTAGGCGACGCTGTTATTTAGGCCTTAGCTAAGTTTTAAACCTTGATGCCTCGTAGGCGAAACGAGTCTGTGGCGATTATGTGGATTCTTCACTCGTGATAAGTTTCAGGTAATAACAATGGCGATGGTGAGATATAAATGATAAAATGAGTCGTCCAGCGATATAGCTATCGGACGCTCTTTTTCATTAATTAGTGAAATGAAAAAATCATACATACTCCTAGGCGACTACTCATGGTACTTGCGGAGATGCATCGCATTCCAGGTCCGGGGGGATCTTTGTTCCATCCAGCCTGGCTAATTTGAAGGTGTTTGCTCCCATAACCTTTCTGATCTGAAATGGCCCTTCCCATCCAGGATCAAGCTTCGCGGCTCCCTCCGATGGCCTGAAGATCTTTCGTAGTACCAGATCACCCAACTTAATGTGATGTGGCCTTAACTTTTTGTTGTACCGCCTGGCTAGCATCTCCTTTTCCGCTATTAACCTAATCTGGGCGACCTCGCGCTTCTCTTCAACCATATCGATACTATGGACAAGGTTTTGCTCATTTTCCTCTGGGTCGTAGCTATCCAAACGGACGGAAGGTATCGTTATTTCCACCGGAAGGACTGCCTCTGATCCATAGGTCAATGTGTAAGGCGACTCGCCTGTTGACGTCTTGTAGATCGTTCTATGTGCCCACAGTACATGATCGAGCTCCTCAACCCACGTGCCTTTTTTGCCTTCGATCCGTCGCTTTAAACCCCGTAATATAAGCTTGTTTGCGGCTTCAGCTTGCCCATTGGCTTGTGGATATGCAACTGAGGCGAATCGTAGAAGGATTTTATATTCTTGGCAGTACGCTTGAAAGCTCTGGCAATCAAATTGGGTGCCATGGTCACATATGATGCTGTGAGGAATGCTGAAACGTGAGATGATATGTTTGAATGTGAACTTCTCAATCTGTTTAGCGGTGATGCTGGCCGTCGCCTCAGCCTCAATCCATTTTGTGAAGTAGTCGATGGCCACAATCAGGTACTTCCGCTTCCCAGAGGCTTCAGGAAAAGGTCCCAGAATATCCATTCCCCGTTGGGCGAAGGGCCAAGGGCTAACAATCGCCTGCAAAGCTGTGGAAGGCAATTTATGATAATCGGCATATTCCTGACACTTGTGACATTTTTTAACCAACTCTGTCGCCTCTCGTCGCATCGTCGGCCAGTAATAACCTTGGTACAATAAATTCTTCTCCAAACTTATAGAGCCTAAGTGCGTTCCACATACTCCAAAGTGTACTTCCCGGAGGCTATAATCAGCATCCACTGGTCCGAGGCATCTTAAATAAGGTCCTGCGGCGGACTTCCTGTAAAGATCGTCGCCTATTAAGGTGCATCTGCCGGCTCGTCGTCTTGTTTTTGTAGCCATCGCCTGATCCTCCGGGACTGTTCCATCCTTTAGGAACCTAATAATGGGGTGCGCCAATC
>CM068299.1:11817579-11978509 GCA_034768395.1 Linum lewisii
GAAGACTAAAATTTGGTTTGGGAGACTAGTTGTTCCACCACCTTTTCCGACCCGCCACCCACCATTTCCCTGACAAGCCCCCGGGCGCTTTGAGCAGAAAGAAGGAAAGCCGAAAGCATCCCCTAGAAAAACTCCAAAGATATGGCCCCGGGTAAAAAGGAAGCTGGAGGTTAAGGAGAAGATGAACCGACAGTCCTCATTCCTTCCATGTAACACTAAAGAAGGATGAACTTAAAGGAATGTTTGGACCATTCAAGGTTACTGATCACCTTCCCGATGGACGTACCGATTACACATGCATGGGAAAAAATTTTCACGTTGCGGAGGTACCCCCGAAGCTCTACTTCATGAACACGATCCGGGTTAAGGAGATCCTGATTTGGGATTCTCAATACCGCCAGATATCTCCAGCTAAAGGACGTTAATAAAAGAGCGTTTCGGGGAGGAACCCACGCTGGAGTAGTTTTTCATTTTGGTAACCTTAGTTTTTTTGAGCGTTCGGGGGAGCCAAAAGTGTCATTTTTTTGATTTTTATTTTTCTTTTGGTACCCTTGTGTTTTGGTGTCAATCCCAGTTGTTTGAGGTTTTTCCGATTTTTTCGATTTAACTGTGTTTTTTTTGAAGTTTGGGATTGAAAAAAATTTTTCCCAAATCGTACGGTAAAAATTTTTGGCGAAAATGTACCCTTTTTTTTGGCAAAAACCCCCTTTTAAAACCCCACTGTTTTTCCGGGAATTTTAGTTAAATTTTCCCAAAAAATCTTGATTTTTGGGCGAAAAGTTTTTGGGAAAACCGACAGTGCTTTTTAACTGATGTTTTTGGCAAAAATTTTCCCTAGTTCTCGCCGAAAATCAAGGCAAATTTTTGGACCTACCCCCCTTTTTTTTTCCGGTCTGTCTCCCCTCTTCCCATTCCATTTTCGAAACTTAAAACCCCTCCCCCCCCCTTTTTTTTTAAAAAAATCACCGCCGCCCCCTTTTCCCTTTACCACCGTCGACCAAACCCCCCCGCCGCCCCCTCGCCGACCACCGGCCCTACTCCCCTTCCTTTTTTGACGTTTTGAGACGTAGATCGTCCGAATCAGAGCTCCCGTTCAGCCAAACCCAAGATTTTTGAGTTTTTCACCGATTCCTCTCTCTCCGTTCATTTTCAGCACCCATGGCTTCAAGGTAAGTTGTAGAACTTTTCATTCCAAATCTTTTGACATGTTGAATGCTGAATTTCGTCGGGGTTAACTTTCAGTTGACTTTTTGGTTTACCTCGATTTGCGTGTCGACTGATTTCATGTGAACTATGTTAGCTGAACTCTTTGGACTGATCTAGCATGATTAGGTAGTATTGTGCTTAATTTTCATATCGTTTGATCATGTGTTGCTATGCATAAGATCGATTCTTTGTGGTGTTGACTTTTGAAAAATGTCGGTTTGACCATTAACTGTTTATGATCATTTGGCTGCCTTATGTGCTCATTTACGTTCATATTATTGTGTTTGCCATCTGAGATCATATTATACCGTCATTTTCCGCTTTGTGCTAGTATTGCCATGATTAGAGTTCAATGTACTATTATGTTGACTTATTGAATGTCGGTTTGACTTCCGAACTTTGATTATGATGATTCCATGCTGGCTGTCCCTAAGCATGTGTTTTAATTATTTGTGATTAGCGGTTAATCTGCTTGCTTGCCCCCACTCGTTTTTCCTCATTTCTTTGTGAAATTGAGTTTTTCTACTAAGTGTGGGGTAGGTTTTTAGTTTGACTAATCTGGTTTATTTTCTGGCTTAGGAACGTAACTCATGAGCGCAGGACCAAGCAGAGACTCGACACCGCCTCCAGCTCCCGAGCTCCCGCTCCCGTCACACCCGCCGTCCAGGGCCCTCCACCAGCTTCCCCTGGCTGTGATGGGTACCATCGCACTGTTGCTTGCTTACCCCAGTACTACTTCGAGCGCTACCAGCAGCTCGAGCATATCCCTGGAGCTGGTGTTCGCCCCCTTTCCATGGAGTCCCTCTTCGATCACGATGAGGACTGGCACCGGAACTGCTCGATGCACTGACGCATGTTGGACTCTCGGAGCTGACCACGCTTGCCGCCGACTTCCCAGACGTCGCCCTTCAGAAGTTTTGGGCGACGTTCGATCTGGACGAGCACAAGAGGAGGCAGCACAAGAAGGTCATCACCTTCTATCTGGGCGGGGTGTACAGAACACTCACCTATGACGAGTTTGCTGCTCGTCTAGGTATACCCCACGAGCACTACGAGGGACATCACCTCGGCTGGGAGAACGACGATGGCGACGGAGAGGAGTACCATGCACTCTGGAGCCACATGACTGGAGTGCCCGGCGATCGTCTCACGAAGCATAATTCAGTTAAGTCTCTCTCTCACCCTCTCTATAAATTCATTCACATGGTTTGGCGTCGTTCTCTTTTGTATGCTCCAGAGAAGGATCGCCACCATATCAGCCGAGAGGAGCTTCTTCTTCATCACGCCATCCGGGAGAGTTATCCTCTTCATCCCGGATGGGTGCTTGCCCGACTACTCCGCCAGAAGACTCAGAGGTCGAGGCCACCTCGCTCACTTCTGGGAGGCAACTTTGTAGGCTGACTCATCATCTCCTTCGGGCTCAGCCAAGAATATGGCCCGAACATCCCACGCCGCAGAGTACGCACCGTCGGAGGTGATTTGGCGGTCGAGTACGACCTCGAGCTGGACCTCATTCCCCAGGTAGCAGCAGATCCTCCTCTCCAAGACGAGGATGAGTCGGAGGAAGAGAGTGATTCTGAGGAGCCTCAGCCTCAGTATGAGCCAGAATTTCATGATCCTACACCCTCACCACACCATCAGGCAGGGTATGCACACCAGTCGCTGCCACCCATTCCAGATCCATATCAGGCGCCTCACCCACAGCACCACCCGCACCCCGCGGATGTTGGAGAGTTGTATGAGCGTCTCCAGGAGTGGCGCATCACTGACAACGCCACTCAAGAGGCGAAATGGACTATTATGCAACAACATATGCACCGCTCCGACGAGCTGTATGAGGCACAGCTGGCGTGGCAACGGCAGCTCGGCGACTTCCTCCACTTCCCACCTCCCGGTCCACCTTACCAGCAGTGATCGGGTTGTATTCATTTTCTGGTCCTTTCTTTTTATTTCTTCTTTTCGAATTTCGATCCAAATTTTTTCTGTGTGGATCCGGGACACTTGTCCCAGTTTCTTTTTTATGTTTCATTTGTTTTTGTTTTGCAGGCAATCGGTAGATTCCCTTTGTTTCGCTTGGGTAGAGTGCCTCTGCTCCGAGGATCCGTGCTCATCCCCTACGCCAACCATCTCGGTCCAGGTTCTTCTACTTCACTCTGAACTCTAGAATTAGTCTCATGAGGACACAATCCGATTTAAGTGTGGGGTAGGATACTAGAGAACCTTGCATGAACTTGATTGCCCTTGATTGTATTTTTGTGTGCCTCGTGATTCCTGTCCAGTCTCTCTAGCATTAGAATGGCTCAGTTCTTGATTTTTGATGTTAAGTTGTTGTTCAGTCCTTCATAATGATGCTTAGACTGCTTAACCTAGAACTTGAGAACCAACGTGTTTATTTTGATGCTAAATTGCCTGGTCAGAACATAATTTTAAAATCACACTTGTAGTTTGTAGCCTTGATTGCATGAAAATGACCGAATCCGACTAGCAAACCAACTGTGAGCTTTTGATCCATTGCGCATAACTTGCAATTTCAATTCTTTTTGAGTGATTTTCTGTTTGCTTGAATGAGTTAGAATTTGCATGAGACCTACTCGAGACCACACGATGACACGAGTTCTAGAATGATAGGGGCACCTAGATTCAGCTACTAAGCCAGATATCCTATCAAACTATAAATCCATTAGGTTTAAACCCTTGAGCTTGGCCTATTCTTTCGGTTCGATAATACATTACAGACATTTCCCATTCTTTCATTCCTCGTTGATCCCCTGTGGTTGTAGTTCTAGATTGACCTACCGGAAGTCGGTTTGTGGTAACCTGCCTATAGCCATTAAACAGGTGGTCTTAGCTATTATGTCCAGACGTGTAAACCCCTCTAGTAACTAAAAGAAAGAATCAGCACAAAAGAAACAAAAAAAAAGAGAAAAGAAGAAAAAGAGAAGTAAATTTCGAAAAAAATGAAAAGAAAGAGAAAAATCAGAAAAGCCAAAAAGTTTCAAGTTTTCAGTTCAATAAACGTTCTTCTCCCTACATATGGAAGAACGAAGTCAAAAGCAAAGTTAGTAAGAAAAGAAATGTGTAAAGAAAATAAGTGCTAGGTTGCTGAAGGGTATCATAGGACGAGCGTTCACTATTCCACCCGTGTCTAGTTAGACGGTAGGAAGCCATAGGCTAGATTCGAGGGAAGTTAGTCGAAAGCTACACCGCACCAAAGCCATCATCATACACTCCCATCATCCATCTCATTATAAACCCATGTAGTGTAAAATTCATTACAATCCTAGCAGGGAAGTCCTTCTTAACTAGTTCCTCGTGTTGTCACAGTGGTGGAGATGTGGTCGAATTGCAAACTTATGACAGAATTCAGTAACAGAAAATGATTGAGAGCAGAAACACATCCTTAAACAAAGAGAATAAGAGTTCCCTAGTTACTAAATATTTCCTGTGTGAGGAGTCTGGTCGGTCAGGTCAAATTCGTGCATAATTGGTTACGATTACTTGTCGTGTGCAGTTATTAGTCAGACCAGGTTGTTTGGCTGATCAGTATGCATGTTAGGTTTCTTGTTCTAGGAATTATCTGTCTAATAATTCATTGTGTTTGATTGAACTCCAATTTGATTGATCTTATCATTTGTGAACATGAGCGTTTCTATTCAGTTTGCTTGAGGACAAGCAAAAGCTTAAGTGTGGGGTATTTTGATGACACTCGATTTGACGTGATTATCAGCCTCATTTAAGCGACATTTCCTTGCTTAAGACAGGTTTTTAGGTAGAATAGCAAATATTCAATCAATTGCCCTATCTCGTGCCATTTGTGTTACCTTGGCCCGTTTCAGGTCTATTTGATGGTTTTCTAGTGTTTCTATGTTAGCGAAGGTTTTTGCCGTCAAATAGGTAGCCAAGGACGAGACTAAGGCGTTGGAACCTCAAGGAATCGCACTGTCAAATTCCTGCCCCGTTTTATATTGAAGATTTCGCCAAAAATCCCTTCACATTTTCGGCAAAAATACATGCACAAACCGACTGATGTCAGCCAAGGGAAGTTTTCGGCGAAAACATCAAGTTTTCGCCGAGAACCAGCGATCCAAAAACCACAGAAGATCCAGCCGGCGGTCATCCCTTTTACACTAGGATTTTCGGCGAAAATCCCTTCACATTTTCAGCGAAAACCTCAGTTAAAAACCAGCGGTATTAGGGTTAAGTATAAATACTTAACCGGCGGCCCAAATAAGGGGGACGACTTTTCATACATCATAATTACCAACTAATACCGAAATTCTCAGAATTCTCAAGAGTTTTGAAGGAGAGTTTAGATTTCGAAGAGCCAAGAAGAGATCGTGACGCCATCCCTTCCATCTCGAAGACTCGGAGCTAGGATTGTAGTTTATCGGAGATCGAAGTTCTGCCGGAGTCCTCTTAATTAGGTTTTTCATATCCTTTTATGTTCTTCCTCTGTTCAAGATGAACTCTTTCTTTGTCTTTGATTCTTTTGTGAAAATATGAGTAGCTAAACTCTTAGAGCTTAGACTAGATGAACCCTAAGTGACCCAGGACTTTAAAGCGGTCACGGATCGGCGGTGATTAGATTCAAAGTTCAATCAGTTTCTCTTTCATGTTTGATTTGTTCTTCATTGTTCATGTTTCTTGTCTGGATTGATCACCTGGATTAGATTCTTGTTAAGCTAAGGATAGAAGCGAACGCTCGCCTTACTTTAAAACATCAAATTGAACAATTAACCTAATCATTGGAGTGTGCCTTTCGTAGGAACCAATTAGGGTTAATCCACTGCAAGAGTTACTCATAAATCATTAGCAATTGCACCAGTTAAGTTAAGTCGTTGCGAGAGGTGATCGTACCTGGGCGGCTAATTAATCTTGGTAACTAGAACGGATAGAGCGAACGTTCGCCGGTCTTAAACCTAAGGGTAAGGAGTTATGGTGGTGTCTTAGAAATTGATTGAATGAGAATTGAAATCCGCTGATCTGTTGATTGCCTATGCTCTGGTGAACGAAGGGGGATTCGAAGTCTAAGTTCGTCTGCCATCTCTGTTTTCAACCCTAATTTCCAATCTGTTTTTAGTTTCAATTTTAAATTTCCGTGCATTTCTTAGAATTAGAAGTCGTGGAACTCACACCACGCACGAAGTGTTTAACCTGAGTAATTTGCCAACTTATTTGAGTAATCGATCATTAGAAGGCCCGTGGAATACGATCTACCCTAGCTTCACAGCTTAGTAGTTATTTGATAACCCGCTCTGCAGCGTTCATCAGTACTCGACTACCAAATCACCTTCGATTGTTTGTACTCTGCGTCGTGGGACGTCCGGGCCATATTCTTGGCTGAGACCGAAGGAGATGATGAGTCGGCCGACAAAGTTGCCTCCCAGGAGTGAGCGAGGTGGCCTTGACCTCTGAGTCTTCTGACGGAATAAGTGTGCAAGCACCCATCCGAGATGAAGAGGATGACTCTCCCAGATGGCGCGATGAAGAAGAAGCTCCTCTCGGCTGATATGGTGGCGGTCCTTCTCTGGAGCATACAAAAGAGAACGACGCCAAACCATGTGAATGAATTTATTGAGAGGTTGAGAGAGAGACTTAACTGAATTATGCTTCGTGGTTTGATCACCGGGCACTCCAGTTATGTGGCTCCAGAGCGCATCCTACTCCTCTCCGTCGCCATCGTTGTTCTCCTAGCCGAGGTGATGACCCTCGTAGCACTCGCGGGGAATTTTGAGATGAGCTGCAAACTCATCATATGTGAGTGTCCTGTGCACCCCGCCCAGATAGAAGGTGACAACCTTCTTGTGCTTCCTCCTCTTGTGCTCGTCCAGATCGAACGTCGCCAAAAAATCCTGGAGAGCGACGTCTGGGAAGTCGGTGGCTAGCGTGGTCAGCTCCAGCAGTCCTGCAGGTACCAATGCATCGAGCACGTTTCGGTGCCAGTCCTCATCGTGCTCGAAGAGTGAGTCCATGGATAATGGACGAACATCAGCTCCAGGAATATGCTCGAGCCGCTGGTAGCGCTTGAAGTAGTACTGGGGTAGGCGAGCAACAGTGGGGTGGTACCCAACACGGTTAGGGAAGGCTGGTGGAGGACCGTGGACAGCTGGAGTGACGGGAGCAGGAACTCGGGAGCTGGAGGCGGTGTCAAGTCTCTGCTTGGTCCTGCACTCATGAGTTACATTCCTAAGCAAAAAAACAAACCAGATTAGTCAAACTAAAACCCTACCCCACACTTAGTAGAAAAACTCAATCTCACAAAGAAACGAGGAAAACTGAGTGGGGGTAAGCAAAGCAGATTAACTGGTAATCACAAACAATTAAAACACATGCTTAGGAACAGCCAGAATGGAATCATCATAATCAGAGTTCGGAAGTCAAACCGACATTCAAAAAGTCAACATAAAAGTACATTGAACCCTAATCATGGCAATCCTAGCGCAAAGCGGGAAATGACGACATAGTGAATATCCCAGATGGCAAGCACAATAATACGAACGTGAATGAACACACATGGCAACCAAATGAACATAGACAAGTCAAGGTCAAACCGACATTTCTCATAAAGTCAACACCGCAAAGAATAGGTCTTAAGCATAGCAACACACGAACAATTGGTATTATAATTCAGTACAATACTCCCTAAGCATGCTAGATCAGTCCAAAGAGTTCAGCTAACCTAGTTCACACGAAATCAGTCGGCACGCAAATCGAGGCAAACCGAAAAGTCAACTGAAAGTCAACCCCGACGAAATTCAGCATTAAACATGTCAAAAGATTTGGAATGAAAAGTTCTACAACTTACCGTGAAGCCATGGGTGCTGAAAATGAACGGAGAGAGAGAAATCGGAGAAAACTCGAAAAACTAGGGTTTGGGTGAACTGGAGCTCTATAGCTCCGATTCGGACGATCTACGTCTCAAAATGATCAGCTAAGGAAGGGGAATAGGCTTCGGTGGTCGGCGATGGCGGCGACGGGTGAAAGAGTGGCGGCGGCGAGTTTTAAGACAAAGGGGAGGTTTATCAGCTATTTTCGAAAATGAAAGAACAAGAGAGAGAGGGTGAGTGACCGGATTTAAAAAGGAAAAAATTGTTTGATTTTCACTCAAATTTTCGGCGAAAATATGTGCAATTTTTCGCTGAAAACTCAAGGCAAAATTGTCTGCCGGTTTTCAAAAGCATTTTCGCCGAAAACTTCAATGAGTTTTCACCGAAAACTCTAGTTAAAATTGTCTGGAAAACACAGTGGGATTTCAAAGGAAGTTTTCGCCGAAAATATGGGGCATTTTCGCCAAAAATTTTGACCTGCACGATTGAAAATATTTTCGCAATCCCGGCAAACTTTAGAAAATCACAATTAAATCCACAAAAATCGGAACAACCTCAAACAACTTACGAAACACACTATGACACACAGACTACAAACGAAAAATAAGAAATCAAACAAACTGACACTTTTGGCTCCCCCAAACCGACTCTAAAACACTAAGGTTGACACAAATGAAAAACTGACTCCAGCCGTGGGTTGCCTCTCACAAAGCGCTCTTTTATTAACGTCCTTGAGTTGGACGATACCTGGACGGTATTAGTAGACATCCCAACTCAGGTTCTCCTTAATGCTAGCATCGGAGTTCATGAAGTAGAGTTTCGGGGCATCTCCGTTAAGCATAAATTTCTTCCCGTTCGCATGTAAGAGCTTGGTACGTCCATCGGGAAGGTGATCAGTGATGTTGAACGGACCAAAGAGTTCTGTTGAGGGGTCATCCTCTACAAGTAAGATGGTGGAGGGAATGAGAATGATCGGCTTCATCTTCTCTTTATCCTCCGGCTTTGTATCACCGGGATCGGTGATCGTTGGTATTTCCTTAGGAGATGCTTTCGGCTTCTCCTTCAATACTTGCTCCGGCGTCGGTAGCTCGGAACGAATTGGCGGTGCAGCTGGCTCGGATGAAGGTGGCGGCACAATTGGTCTCCATACCATTTGAGTTTTCGTCTTCTTGTTCTTCCCCCGGGGCCTGCTAGGTTTTTTGCTTCGTGATGACACTCGAATTAACGTGATTATCAGCCTCAGTTAAGCGACATTTCCTTCCTTAAGACATGGTTTTTAGGGTAGAATAGCTAATATGCAATCAATTGCCCTATCTCGTGCCATTTATGTTACTTTGGCCCGTTTCGGTGATCACATAGTCAGCTAAGAACGTGAAAAGACCACTGGTGAGCGTGTCGTTGTGATGCGTTCAACCAAATAAACTACTAATGCTAGTAAAAGGCTATAGCAGATCGTATTCCAGGGGTTTCCTCTACTTCCTTACTCCAAGGAGTTGACAGTTTTAATTCAAGTTCAAACACAAGTTGTGCGTGGTGTGAGTTCCACGACTTCTATACTAAGAATGCAAAAATAAAAGAAATGAAAATTAAACCGAAGAAAGATTGAAGATTGATTAATTGACTAGGAAGATGACAGACAAGCTTAGATTTTGAATTCCCCTTAGATCACCAAGGCAACAACAGTCACAGACCAGCGATTTTCGATTCTAGTTCATTCAGTTCATAGACACCATCATAACTCCTGACCCTTAGGTTTAAGACTGGCGAACGTTCGCTCTATCCGATCTAGCTACCACGTTTAATTAGCCGCCCGGGTACGGTCGCCTCTCGCAACGACTTAACTTAACTGGTGCAAATTCTAGTGATTAATGAGTTACTCTAGCAATGGATCAACCCTAACCGGTTCCTACGAAAGGCACACTCCAATTATAAGGTTGACTGTTCAATTTGGTGTTTTAAAGTAAGGCGAGCATTCGCTTCTATCCTTAGCTTAACAAGAATCTAATCTAGGTGGCCAAACCAGACAAGAAACACAGAAAACGAAGAACAAATCAAAATGCAAGATGAAACTGAATGAATTTCGAATCTAATCACCGCCGATCCGTGACCGCTTTAAGCCCTGGGTCACTTAGGGTTCATCTAATCTAAGCTACACGAGTTTATCTACTCATACTCAATACAGAAGAATCGAAGACAGACAAGAGATACATCTCAGGTAGGAAGACAGAGAAGAACTGCAAAACCTAATTTCGATGTTTCCTGGCAGCTCAAATCTGCTGGATTTTCAACTCCTCACATTAGCTCTCCGAGATGGATGGATGGCGTCACGATCCGTTCCTGCTCCTCGAACTCTATCTACTCGCCCTGCCTCTCTCTCTGTCGTCGTTTTTTTGTGTGTTCAGTTTTTGTAAAAAGTGATCTCTCTTAATCAGCCGCCGAGTTCTCCTATTTATATTAACCCGAGATTTCCTGATTTGAACTGGCATTTTCACCGAAAATAGTAGAGTGATTTCGGCGAAAATTTCTTCATACTCGAAGCAGTTGATTCCTTCTTACAGTTTCGGCGAAAATCCAAGGGTGCCTTCGCCGAAACTACATGTGTAAATGAGGCAGGCATTTTCTTTGATTTCAGTGATTTCTCCAATTGATTTATGTGTGGTCCTTCGGGTTCCAACATATAAGACACATCCTTGGCTACCGTACTTGATGGCAAAAACCTGTGCTGACATAAAAACACTAGAAAACCATCAAATAGACCCGAAACGGGCCAAAGTAACACAAATGGCACGAGATAGGGCAACCGATTGAATATTCGTTATTCTACCCTAAAAACAATGTCTTAAGCAAAGAAATGTCGCTTAAATGAGGCTGATAATCACGTAAAATCGAGTGTCATCAAATACCCCACACTTAAGCTTTTGCTTGTCCTCAAGCAAACTGAATAGAACCACACTCAAATTCATAAATGACACGAGATTAACTGAGATTCAATTCTAACAATTTGGTTTGGACTGCTCCACGTAGAAAGAGTGACCTACACATGCAAGAATATCAACCAAACAAGTTTCCGATCATACTGATTTCTGCACACTTCAAGTAGTGGTTTTAATAAGATCGTTTCTTAGCAGAACAGATAGTCATGATTAACCGACTACGATAACACCAATTCTAATAAAAAAGATTTTAAGCTCTAGCCATGATGTGGGTGCGAAGGTAGGAAGAGTGACGTGGCTATCGACTCGAGTTCATCCGTTTCTAGATCTGTGCGTTACATGTTCAAGCTAGGACCGATTTAAACGATGATTTATTTCAAGTTCAAACTTTCTTTTAATTTCTTTACTGCATACTAGTGCTCGATACCAAACACTTCACTTAGGTGTTGGACCTGCCTAGCTCACAGTATTTGTGCTTATGCTAGTGCTCAACCCGAACACTTCACTTAGGTGCCGGGCTTGCCTAGCTTTATTTTTAGCACTTAAAAGAACTTAACATTGATTTGTACGACTTGATTACTTGATTTAACAATTTATCCACTTAATCCTAGCTAGTTATAACTTTTTACACAAGATTTCGAATTGGATTTCCGTCTAATCTCAAGCCACAATCACAGGTGATCAAGTATGGAGTGAAAATATGGAAGAAGCTGGCATTTATCATCTTAGAACGGTGTTATCGAGCTTTGTTGTTAACAAGTTAATTGATTCAATTAATTCCAGTTCCAACTACAGAAGTGATTTATGATCTGTTCTGACCTAGACCCATTTAATATCAGTTCCGACACGTTGGTTACAGGTTCTAAGTGGAACAGTCTAGACGTCATTGTTCAAAATTGAAGTCAATTTAACATCCAAAGTCAAGAATTGAGCAATTCGATGCTAGAGAACTGGACAGGAATCACGAGGCACACACAAAGATATAGGCAATCAAGATCATGCATGGTTATCTAACACCCTACCCCACACTTGAACTGTTCTGTGTCCTCACAGGACTAACTAGAGGAGAGATATACGAAGAACCTGGAAGGTGATGGTCGGTGTAGTGGATGAACACGGAGATGCCGGAGCGGAGCAGAGCTACTCAAAATCCTACAAAACACAAACAACAAAAAGATCAAAAGGACACCGGGACAAGTGTCCCGGATCCACACAGAATAAAATTGGGTCGAGACCCGAAAAGAAGAAAGAAAAGAAAGGAAAAAGATAGAAGCAACCAGATCACTGTTCCGCAGGAGGAGGAGGAGGTGCAGTGGGAATGGAGGATATGGCGAACCGCTACTCCATCTGTTGTCGCCATGCGAGCTCGTCCATGTGTCTGGCTGATTGGTCAGCCATGAATTGCTGTAGAGTGGACCAACGCTCATTCTGAGTCTCCTCGTGTGCCACTCGGTCCTTCTGCCATTGCAACGAACCAGCCGAGTAGTCTAGCTGCCACTTCTCAATACGCGCCAGCCTTTCTTTCATTTCCGCGGTGATTTGCGCTCGCGACGGTGGGCGGTCAACTGGCTGGTTCGTGCGATGAGGGAGCGATGTGCAATGCTCAATAGTCTCTGAAAGGTCGATGCGCCGTGCTATGGCAAGTTCAGCGCCTACATGCTCAATCGGGATACGAGGAATATCGGGGCCCCATTTATCACCGAGCTGGAGGTTGTCGATCAGAATAGAAATGAAGGGGCCTCCTGGAAGCTCAGTAGGAAGCTTCTTGGCGGTAGTGCGCTTGTGAAAGAATCGTGCAAGCCACCAGCCGGGGTGCAGGTTGGCATCCTCCTCTAAAGCACGGAACAATACGAGCTCCTCCAGAGAAACGTGGTGGCGGCTCGTCTTGCTGCAAAAACACAGAGATTGCACCCAAACATAATGCAAGAATTTAAGAACAGGGTGAAAGATGTCACCGACCGTGGGGTGGACGATAGGTGAGCTCTCATCCTCGCAGCATGCCCATTTCCACACATCCGGGTAAGGAGCACTTGTGATGGATTATGTGTCCTCAAAGCCAGCTAATGCGGTATCGAAATTAACGTGCGGATCCAGCAAGCGGCCGAACTCGCGAAGGGACTTCTCATGAAGAACACCACCGAGGCGAAAGGAAACGAATTTCTGCTCACGAAAGGGCTTCAGGGTGAGGCGCCGAAATGAACTCCAGAACTCCTGGAGGGCGACGAGCGGGTACGGGATCCATGAGTGGTCAGCACTCGCAATCCGGCTTTATTAAGAGCGGTGTCAATTGTTGAGTGCCAAGCCGGATTGTGTGCTTTGAGACTGTCAAGAGACAGAACTGCCACCTTAGCCGGAGGGATGTCTTTGATCTTCTGAAAGACCTCGAGCTGGTGCGGGTCCATGGCGGCGATGAAAGGATGCACGGCCCCATTGGCAGGTGTAGGAATAGAGGAAATGGGAGTCGTAGGGGTAGGCGCATCCTCGGGAATGATGGCCACAGCTGTTGATTTCTGTGCAGCTGGTGCGGGTCGACGAGGAGGTGGTGTCCTGCTCTGGCGAGCTGAGGATCGCTGTGCTCTATCTGCACTGGTAGTCTTAAAATGCTTGGGAGCCCTGTAAAACATAACTTAGAGATGACCAGCATTAGATTACAAGACTCTTACCCCACACTTAAGGTGACACGTTGGGGTACTAAGTAACCGAGTTATCATAGAATCAAGATATATCATTGAATAACTATCAATTCATGAGGCAGGCATGAATAATGGAACGATTCATTAACACGATCACACCGACAACAGATCACAATCCGGAAAAGGCCACGAAACCACACCAAAACCTAGCCGATTGATACCGATAAAGCAGTTATGAAGAATGAGGGAGAACCTAAAAGTCAACCCTAGTCAACCATGCCAAAAACCGAAAGTCAAAAAGCCAAAAGATGCACAATCAAAGGCTGAACAACTAACCGTGAAGACATGATTCGAGAAAATGATTGGAAATCCACGAAAACTGGGGAAAAACTGGAAAATTAGGTCGGCCGGAACCGGAGCCGAAAAACACTGACTCTAGGGTTTTGAAACAGGGGCAAGGAACCAGGTCTGGGTGGGGGAATGGTCGGTCGTCAGCTCCTAAAGAATGAGGTGGTGGTGGCTGATCGGTGGGTCTGAGGTGCAGTCGAACGATCGGGCGGCGGCGGCTGAGGAGATGGAAGTGGTTTATTATGTTTTCGTTTTCGGGGGGGGACGAAAATATGGGGGTGGTGGCGCTTATATAGTCGAAGGAGAGTATGGTGATTTCGGCGAAAATGAAAGGTTAGTTTCGGCGAAAATAATAGTCAGGTGGAACAAGGGGATTTGAACCAGAGTTCTCGGCGAAACGAAAGGAGCAGTTTCGGCGAAAAAAAGTAGTTTCAATGAAGGAATGGTTTTGGCGAGAATGGTGGGGTCTTCGGTTCGAAAAGTATGGACAGGAGGTTCAGGTCGAATTTGAACATTGTTTTCGGCGAAAACAAGGACACAGTTTCGCCGAAAGTGATTTAAAAACCGGCGGTAGTTGTTTGTTTTTTTTTTTTCAAACATGGTTTCAAAACAAAACGACTCAACTGTAAAAATAACTGACTCCAGCCGTGGGTTGCCTCCCACGAAGCGCTCTTGTTTAACGTCCGTGAGCCAGACGATACCTGGATTCGTGTCAGGATTCCAAAACGAGGTAGTGTACGTCTATGGAGGATACGGCTAAACCTTGCAGATACTTCTTAAGCCTATGCCCGTTGACTATAAACGGCTCTTGATCATGCAATTTAATGTAGACGCTGCCTAAGGGTGTCTGTCGGACCACGGTATAAGGGCCAGACCATCGAGATTTCAACTTACCCGGAAAGAGCTTTAATCGAGAATTATATAAGAGCACTTCCTCTCCCGGGTAGAACTGCTTGATCGTCTTCAACTGAGAGTCATGAATTCTCTTCGTGCGTTCTTTGTATAGCTTTGTGCTCTCATAAGCGTGGAGATGGTGCTCCTCAAGCTCAGCGATCTGGTCATGGCGGTTATTACCTGCTACTGCATAGCTCATATTCAACTCTTTGTTAGCCCAGAATGCCTTGTGCTCAAGCTCAACTGGTAAATGACATGACTTGCCATAGACCAGCTGATACGGTGAGGTACCGATGGGAGTCTTGTAGGCAGTTCGATATGCCCATAAGGCATCATTGAGCTTAGATGACCAGTCCTTGCGAGACCGGCCAACTGTTCTATCAAGAATCCGCTTGAGCTCACGATTCGTCACTTTCGCTTGACCATTCGCTTGAGGATGATAAGCCGTGGACATTCGGTGGGTGACACCAAAGCGTTTGCACACCCAGTCGAATTGTCCGTGGAAGTGGGTACCCCTATCGCTTATGATGAAGCGCGGTGAACCAAAACGCGTGAAAAGACGAGTAAGGAACCGACCCACCACTCTAGAATCATTAGTGGGTAAAGCTTCAGCCTCAGCCCACTTAGAAACGTAATCAACGGCTACAAGAATGTACTTGTTTCCGTTGGAGGGTGTGAACGGACCCATAAAATCAATCCCCCAAACATCAAAAATTTCAATGGTTAAAGAAACAATTTGGGGCATCTCATTACAGTTGGAAATGTTACCTGATCGCTGGCATGCATCACAACGTCGAGCATAAACATCGCAATCACTAAAAATTGAGGGCCATTAGAAACCTGTTTCGAGTACCATTCTCGCCGTGCGGTTGCCTCCGAAGTGTCCTCCGAACTGTCCTTCGTGGCACTTACGCATGATGTCTGCAGCTTCAATGTAAGAGACACATCTCCGGATCATCCCGTCAAGACTGATGCGGTATAAGAAAGGCTCATCCCAGAAGTATGACTTGGCTTCTTTAAAGAGCTTTTTGTGTGCATTGAAATCCAGTTCAGGAGGTACAATGCCGTGTGAGAGATAGTTAGCCAGAGTTGCATACCAAGGCTCATCTGAGTCGGCGGTATTACTCAGATCTTGAGCGTGAGGAATTGCCCAGGGCTCAATAGCTATGCTGTTAACTTGTTCAACTGTCTCAACACGCAACAGCTCGTCAGGGAACGAATCATTGATAGGGGTAGTAGACTTACCTGTTTGTGATTCCTCGAGGCGCGAAAGATGATCTGCTGCTAAGTTCTCTGCTCCTTTCTTGTCTTTAATTTCTATGTCAAACTCTTGGAGGAGAAGGATCCACCGGATGAGACGTGGCTTTGAATCCTGCTTGGCTGATAAATGGCGCAGAGCAGCATGATCTGTGTAGACAATGGTATGTGAAAGAACTAGATACTGTTGAAACTTATCAAAGGAGAAAACGATAGCTAGAAGCTCTTTCTCCGTGGTAGTGTAGTTTCTCTGAGCATCATTGAGTGTCTTGCTCGCAAAGTAGATAGGATGAAATCTCTTCTCCTTTCTCTGACCAAGAACCGCGCCAACGGCGAAATCACTAGCATCGCACATGATCTCGAATGGGAGATTCCAATCTGGTGCTGTAAGAATCGGTGCGGTGGTCAGTTGAGTCTTCAGAGTATCAAAGGCTTCGAGACAAGCTTTATCAAAAACAAAAGGAACATCTTTCTCGAGTAGCTTAGTCATGGGGAGAGCGATCTTGGAGAAGTCTTGGATGAATCTCCGGTAGAATCCAGCATGACCGAGGAAACTTCGCACTGTCTTAACTGAGGTCGGTGCTGGTAAGCTGGCAATGGTCTCAAGCTTGGCACGATCGACTTCTATACCTGTCTTAGATATTCTATGGCCAAGAACAATACCTTCTGTAACCATGAAGTGACATTTCTCCCAGCTAAGAGCTAGGTTGGTCTCCTCACAACGAGCTAACACCTTATCCAGATTAGCCAAACACTTTGAAAATGAATCTCCATAGACAGAGAAGTCATCCATGAACACCTCTACCACATTCTCTACCAGATCTCCAAATATTGCAAGCATGCATCTCTGAAAAGTAGCGGGAGCATTACATAGACCAAAAGGAATACGACGATAAGCAAACGTACCGAACGGGCATGTGAAGGTCGTCTTCTCTTGATCAGCAAGCTCAATGGGATCTGAAAGTAACCGGACATCCCGTCTAAGAAGCAGTAGTATTCATGACCAGCCAATCGTTCAAGCATCTGATCAATGAACGGCAGTGGAAAGTGATCCTTCTTGGTGGCATCATTTAGTCGTCGATAATCGATGCAGACTCTCCATCCTGTAACTGTTCGGGTGGGAATGAGTTCACCCTTTGGATTAGGGATGACTGTGATTCCTCCTTTCTTTGGGACGACTTGAGTCGGGCTGACCCAAGGACTGTCGGCGATAGGATAGATGATACCGGCATCTAGAAGCTTGAGTACTTCTTTCTTTACAACTTCCTGCATCTGAGGGTTAAGTCGGCGTTGCGGTTGTCTGACTGGTTTGAATTCTTCATCAACAACTATCCGATGTTTGCAGAAGGTTTCAGAGATGCCTCTGATGTCTGCCAACTGCCAGGCAATAGCTCGGACATGCTTCTTGAGTAGCCCAATCAGTTGCTCTTTCTGCTCAGGAGTCAGATTGGAGCTGATGATGACTGGTAGCTGGCGGTCCTTCCCCAGAAATGCATATTCTAGGTGGTCAGGCAGCTCCTTCAAAGTAAGTTCTGGTGGATTCTCATATGAAGTAGTAATCCGACTCGAAGCTGGTTCGATGTGTGGAGGCGCATGTAAGGGTGTGAATGTTGCCTTTTGTTCATCTAGCTCATCTTGCCATAAGCACTGCTCTGGGTCGTCTAACGCATTATCAATCCCTGAAATCAAACACAACTCTAGCGGATCACTAGATAAAGCATTAGTAAAGGAGTCGGCCGAGGCCGTCTCTAAGGGATCAACAGCATAGCATTTATCATCTTGAGCAATAGAGTATCTCATGCTATCTTTAATGCGGAATGCAACATTCTCTTGACCTACACTTAAAGTTAATAAGCCTTGTTTGCAATTTATATTCACACCAGCAGTTGCTAAGAAAGGTCGACCTAGGATAAGTGTTCCGTCTAGCTCACGAGTATCTAAAACAACAAAATCTGCCAGTATAGCAAACGGACCACAGCAAACAGTTACATCTTCTACTATACCTCTAGGCCGTTTGACAGACCTACCGGCTAAAACGAGATGCAGAGTAATCGGTTTTAATTGCCCTAGATTCAGCTTTTCATATAGATAGACAGGCATAACATTAATAGAAGCACCAGAATCAACCAGGCTGCGATCAATTTGAATGCCATTAATAATGCACGGTAATGTAAAAGAACCGGGATCAGGACACTTAGCTAGGGGTGGTGGCGGCTGTCGAATGGGAGATGGCGCACCTAGAATAGACGCGCATTCATTAGTGAGCGTGATAGAGTACACCTCGCCACTCTTCACTTTCTTCACGAGGTCTTTAAAGAACTTCCCAAGTGGTGGTATAATCTCTACAGCGTCTGTCACTGGTATCTTGATTTCTGCAGTCTTAAGAACATTGTACCATTTCTTATACTGAGTGTCGTGATCCTTGGCTTTGCTCCTTGCAGCTTTTGGGAAAGGAATCCTAGGTACATATGGCGCCAAGATAGGTTCAGGGGCTGTCTTGGGCGGCGGAGGAGGAGCAGGTGCTTCTTCTTCCTCTTCTGTGATATCTTCTATTTCTGGCATATCCATGGCAGCATTAGTATCTGGTACTATGTCAGGTTCTGAGCTTTTGGATCAGTTGTTTGCTTGCCGCTCCTAGTGGTAATAGCTTGAGCGTGTTCACTCCTTATATCGGAATCTGCTTGAAATGCTTCTGGATTAAGGAGAGGATTGCTAGTAAAAAGTTTCGCCATATTGAGTACTGCATCTTCTATCCTCTGGGTTTGAGCCTTTGTTTCTTGATTAAGTGCGGCTTGGGCTTTTAACTGAATGTCATGGTCGTCAAGTCGGCTCATGATCTGATCGAACTTCCTCTCATAGTCCATATCTCTATTGTAGCACGGCTTCGCCTGAAACTGGTGTTGCCCTCCAATGAATCCCGGAGGTCTATAATAAGGATCTACCAACCGGTTGCTTTGCTTCCATGGCACGTAGTTTCTGTAACTGGCATAGCCTTTCTGATTGTTGGCAAAACCTTGATCAATGAAGTTTACCTCTTCAGTAGACCAGACTTCTGCTGAACCGAAATTGAGGCAACTTCCGCCGCTATGAGCACATGATCCACACCATCCACAGTCAACCGAAAAGACGGTAGCTGACGGAGAGTCGAGAGGGATACCAGCTGCTTGCAGATGCTTCTGAACTTCTGCCTTGATCTGCTCTGCAACATTTATCTGACTCTGGCTTTGACTCTTGGTTCCTTCTATGTGCCTCTCCCAGTTTCTAGATTTCGACGCACAGTCAGCAAAATGCAGAAGAGCATCCTGAGGAGTGAGAGCGGTGCAATCTCCGCCGGCTAAGATGTTGACCCAGTTTGCAGATTCTTTGTGCATACCTCGAGTAAAGAATTCAGCCAGCTATCTCTGTTCATACCCATGGTGAGGGCAGTCGAAGAGAAGAGACTAAAATTCGTTCCAAGTGTCATACAGGCTTGCATCCTCTCTCTGAGTGAACCTGGAGATGCGGTCTTTATAAGCAGTTGTTCTTGCAGGAGGAAAGTATTCCTCAACAAAATCTTGAGCTAATGTCTCCCATTCAGTGTAATGACCTGGCGGTTTGCTGCTAAGCCATTGTTTAGCTGCGCCTCTGAGAGAAAATGGGAAAGCTCGGAGATATAGCACATTCTTATTGAGATTCCCAGACTTGGAGGTGTCGCAAACAGCCAGAAAGGTGGTTATGTGTGTGTAAGGGTTATCTTCTGGTCTTCCCTCAAATTGTATGTCCCTAGAAGGAATCTGAATCTCATAGTCAGAATCATTGTCATTAGAGGGCACGGTGATGGGTGATCGAAGATTAGATGCACGCGGCTTACTATAGTCCGCAACACTTTTAAGAGTAACCATTGTGGTAAAGGAAGACAGAACGGATGTGATCTGCTTCTGTACCTGCTATGATCTGCACGAGACAAAAACAAACACAACCGGTGTAAAATCGAAGTGTTATGGAAAATGAAAGATGGAAAGGTAGAAGAATAAAAATGCCAACTCTTCTTTCAACGAAGTAGAAGAGTCCCCGGCAACGGCGCCAATTTGGTGAGCGTGTCGTTGTGATGCGTTCAACCAAATAAACTACTAATGCTAATAAAAGGCTATAGCAGATCGTATTCCAGGGGTTTCCTCTACTTCCTTACTCCAAGGAGTTGACAGTTTTAATTCACGTTCAAACACAAGTTGTGCGTGGTGTGAGTTCCACGACTTCTATACTAAGAATGCAAAAATAAGAAGAAATGAAAATTAAACCGAAGAAAGATTGAAGATTGATTAATTGACTAGGAAGATGACAGACAAGCTTAGATTTCGAATTCCCCTTAGATCACCAAGGCAACAACAGTCACAGACCAGCGATTTTCGATTCTAGTTCATTCAGTTCACAGACACCATCATAACTCCTGACCCTTAGGTTTAAGACTGGCGAACGTTCGCTCTATCCGATCTAGCTACCACGATTAATTAGCCACCCGGGTACGGTCGCCTCTCGCAACGACTTAACTTAACTGGTGCAAATTCTAGTGATTAATGAGTTACTCTAGCAATGGATCAACCCTAATCGGTTCCTACGAAAGGCACACTCCAATTATAAGGTTGACTGTTCGATTTGGTGTTTTAAAGTAAGGCGAGCATTCGCTTCTATCCTTAGCTTAACAAGAATCTAATCTAGGTGGCCAAACCAGACAAGAAACACAGAAAATGAAGAACAAATCAAACATGCAAGATGAAACTGAATGAATTTCGAATCTAATCACCGCCGATCCGTGACCGCTTTAAGCCCTGGGTCACTTAGGGTTCATCTAATCTAAGCTACACGAGTTTATCTACTCATACTCAATACAGAAGAATCGAAGACAGACAAGAGATACATCTCAGGTAGAAAGACAGAGAAGAACTGCAAAACCTAATTTCGATGTTTCCTGGCAGCTCAAATCTGCTGGATTTTCAACTCCTCGCACTAGCTCTCCGAGATGGATGGATGGCGTCACGATCCGTTCCTGCTCCTCGAACTCTATCTACTCGCCCTGCCTCTCTCTCTGTCGTCGGTTTTTTGTGTGTTCAGTTTTTGTAAAAAGTGATCTCTCTTAATCAGCCGCCGAGTTCTCTATTTATATTAACCCGAGATTTCCTGATTTGAACTGGCATTTTCGCCGAAAATAGTAGAGTGATTTCGGCAAAAATTTCTTCATACTCGTAGTAGTTGATTCCTTCTTACAGTTTCGGCGAAAATCCAAGGGTGCCTTCGCTGAAACTACATGTGTAAATGAGGCAGGCATTTTCTTTGATTTCAGTGATTTCTCCGATTGATTTATGTGTGGTCCTTCGGGGTTCCAACATATAAGACACTTCCTTGGCTACCGTACTTGATGGCAAAAACCTGTGCTGACATAAAAACACTAAAAAACCATCAAATAGACCCGAAACGGGCCAAGGTAAACAAAATGGCACGAGATAGGGCAACCGATTGAATATTCGTTATTCTACCCTAAAAACAATGTCTTAAGCAAAGAAATGTCGCTTAAATGAGGCTGATAATCACGTAAAATCGAGTGTCATCAACCACATTTAGTAACAACGTCTTTAATCTCTCCTCTAGGGGTTTTCAACGATCTATCAGCAAAGACAAGTTGTATGCTAGTCGGTTTAAGTTCTCCTAGATTCAATTTCTCATACAGACTCATAGGCATAACATTAACAGACGCGCCCAGATCAACCAAGCAACGTTCTATCTCAGTATCATTAATGACAAGAGGTAAAGGGAAAGAACCAGGATCAGAGCACTTAGCTATGGAGAGGAAGATTTCTTGCTACAGAAAGAAGGATATCCTTCTTTGTTCCCCTTCATGCCAGTCTCGATCCTTGCATTTGGTAGCAATGCTCTTGGAAAAGGAGGCTTCACATAGCACGGAGCAAGAGGAGGATCATACTCCTTAGGTGCCACTTTCTGTGTTTCCTTCTTCTCTGGAGTTTCAAGGATCCTGCATAAATCAGAAGAAGCATTAGTAGATGAGCTTGTAGAATCTTGAACAGTTACCATCTTAGCTTGCTCCTTTCTCGGATTCGGCTCTGTGGCTCGGAAGTTGGCCAAATGGTCGACTAGATGCTAGCATGCTCGAGATGTGGTTTACTGCCTGCTCAATTCTTTGACCGGATGCGATCTGCTCTTGATTAAGGAGAGCTTGAGCCTTGAACTGACTGTCGTGATCGTCAAGTTTTGTAATGATCTGACTGAGCTTCTTGTCAAGGTCACTGACGTTGTTCTCCTTCTGGTGCTGCTGCCCTGTGTAGGTATTATTCAAATATTGATTCTGGTGATTGCCAGGAGCAGTTTCATAGTTACCCGGATTGCGATGCGGCGGCTGACAGACACCTCCCAACGGATGGTTAGGATTCTGATCCTGAGCTGGACCAGCTGGTCAATTATTCTGGTTCTGTTTATGGTTGGTGCCAGTATTGTAGGGAGTCTGTCTTGATAATTCCCTCGCTGCCTGAATTTGCGATAGCCAATATAGCCATTCTGATTGTTGTTGAAGCCTTGTTGAACAAAATTGACTTCTTCGGCAGACCAGACTTCTATCTTACCAAAATTCTGGCATCGGCCTCCATTATGCGCACAAGCTCCACACCATTCGCAATCAGCAACATAGACAGAAGCTGCTGGCGGCTTGATTGGTGTGGTAGACTTCTTCAGATGTTTCTCTACTTCTGCCTTGATAGTAGCTTCGAGATCGAGCTTGCTCCTTGATCCTTCAGATTGTCGTTCCCAGTTCCTTGACTTGGAGGCACAGTTCGCGAAATGAAGAAGAGCAGCTTCAGTGTAAGCGTAGTGCAATCCCCTTCAGCTAGGGAATTGACCCACTTGGTAGATTCTTCTCGAACACCTCGAGTAAAGATTTCAGCTAACTGCCTTTGTTTGAAACCGTGATGAGGATAGTTGTAGAGAAGTTCTTGGAATTGATTCCAAGTATCATATAAGCTTACGCCTTCCTTCTGAGAGAATCTGGCGATGCTGTCCTTGATAGCTGTTGTTCTGGCAGGAGGGAAGTACTCTTCGACGAAATCCTGAGCAAGAGTATCCCAGTCGGTATAGTAGCCAGGTGGATTGCCAGTAAGCCACCTCTTAGCTGCGCCTTTCAGAGAGAATAGGAAAGCTCTCAAGCAAAGAGTGTTCTTGTCGAGATTTCCGTTCTTGAAAGTGCTGCAGAGATCAAGGAAATCCTCCAGATGTGTGCGCGGATTGTCTAGTGGCCTGCCTTCAAACTGTAGATCCCTAGCGATCATAGTCAAGAATGGAATCTTGATCTAATAGTCAGGATCTCCTTCAATGTGCGCCACGGCAATGGAAGATCGAACGCTAGTCGCGATCGGCTTGTTGTAGTCTGCTAGACTCTTCTGTGCTACTGGTGGTGGTGGTGGTGGTAAATCACCGCCTGGTGGTGGTAACTGATCATCCATGGTAGGAGATGGAGGAGGTGAAAGTGACTCGGTGTATGAAGCGGATGAAGATGACGGTGAAGATGAAGATGAGGAACTTTCCTTCAGTTCCTCGATCTTGATTGGAGTGACAGTTGGAAGTGGATTGGTTCTGCCTCTCCTTAGAATCTGTGATTTTTGAGGTGGAGCAGAACTGCCTGGTCTCTCTATGCTCTTAGCCTTGTCGATTTGAGAGCGAGTCCAAGGGCGGCGATGCATACACCTAGAACAACCTACAAATAACAGAAACAAACAAAAACCAGTGTAAAATCGAAGTGGATGGAAAAATGAAAGATGGAAGGTAGAAGAATAAAATGCCAGTTCTTCTTTCGTACAATCAAAAGAAGTCCCCGGCAACGGCGCCAATTGATGAGCTGTAAAACAGTGATAAAATACTACCAAGCTAAAAGCTAGGGTAGATCGTATTCCACGGGTCTTCTAATGATCGGTTTACTCAAAGAAGCTGGAAAGTTATTCAAGTTTAAACACTTCGTGCGTGGTGTGAGTTCCATGACTTCTAATTCTAAGAAATGCACGGAAATTAAAAATTAAAACTGAAAACAGATCGAAAGATTGGTTGATTAAGACAAAGATGCCAGACAAACTTAGACTTTGAATCCCCTTTCGTTCACCAGAGCATTGGCAATCAACAGATCAGCGGATTTCGATTCTCGTTCAATCAATTCTAATATACCACCATAACTCCTTACCCTTAGGTTTAAGACTGGCGAACGTTCGCTCTATCCGATCTAGCTACCAAGATTAATTAGCCGCCGGGTACGGTCGCCTCTCGCAATGACTTAACTTAACTGGTGCAATTACTAATGATTTATGAGTTACTCTTGCAGTGGATTAACCCTAATTGGTTCCTACGAAAGGCACACTCCAATGATTAGGTTAATTGTTTGATTTGATGTTTTAAAGTAAGACGAGCGTTCGCTTCTATCCTTAGCTTAACCAGAATCTAATCTAGGTGATCAATCCAGACAAGACACATGAACAATGAAGAACAAATCAAACATGAAAGAGAAACTGATTGAACTTTGAATCTAATCACCGCCGATCCGTGACCGCTTTAAAGTCCTGGGTCACTTAGGGTTCATCTAGTCTAAGCTCTAAGAGTTTAGCTACTCATGTTTTTCACAAAAGAATCAAAGACAAAGATAGAGTTCATCTTGAACAGAGGAAGAATAGAAAAGGACCTGAAAAACCTAATTAAGACGACTCCGGCAGAACTTCGATCTTCCGGTAAACTACAATCCTAGCTCCGAGTCTTTGAGATGAAAGGGATGGTGTCACGATCTCTTCCTGGCTCTTCGAACTCTAACTCTCTGCTCCAAAACTCGGGAGAATTTTGAAGTATTTGATATTAGTTGGAATTATGATGTTTATGATTTAGGGCCGCCGGTTAAGTATTTATACTTAACCCTAATACTGCCGATTTTTGCCTGGAATTTTCGCCGAAAATATGAAGGAATTTTCGCCGAAAATTCCTTTGTAAAATGACTGATCGCCGGCTGAATTCTCCTGTGATTTTCGGACGCCGGGTTCTCGGCGAAAACTTAGTGTTTTCGCCGAAAAAGTTGCCTTGGTTGACATCAGCCGATTTGAGTTTTCGGCGAAAATTTCAGTGTAAAACGGGGCAGGGTTTGGTTTGACTTGGTTGACTCCTTGGATCGATTTCGGTGCGATTCCTCGAGGTTCCAACGCCTTAGACACGTCCTTGGCTACTTATTTGACGGCAAAAACCTGTGCTAACATAGAAACACTATAAAACCATCAAATAGACCCGAAACGGGCCAAAGTAACACAAATGGCACGAGATAGAGCAATTGATTGAATATTCGTTATTCTACCCTAAAAACCATGTCTTAAGCAAGGAAATGTCGCTTAAATGAGGCTGATAATCTCGTCAATTCGAGTGTCATCAATGAGTTTAGAGAGGAGAAAATTCAGTGAAAGGAAAGTGTAGGGACTGATATGCATTTATAGTAAATGAAGGGGTGCCTTCTGGCAGGTGGCCAGTTTGAACTGAACAAACATGTCGGCTCGCGCCTGAACTAGTTTAAAACCCAATTCTGGTTTGGATTTAAACCGCAGATTCTCGATGACTTGTCCGGTCAAACCAAATTGATCGGGTCGCAAAAGAATTGAATCAAATCAAATCTTTTGACCAAATCTAAATCTACAGTCGAGCACATGAGAGCCCATCACCACCTCAACCCTTTTACCAACCTTAGTGGGCTTGTACTCTTATATCTAGCTCTACTTTTTCATCAATTAGCTATGTGGTATTAAATATCCTTAGCTAATTCCTTCATTCACCCCTCAAATTCCCAACATCCTTTCCCATTGAAATGCACCATCCATCCTTTGTATAATACAAGGAAAAATTAGAGATCTAAACTTCAAATTTCTACACCAAAACCACATCGAGTTTGCAGAAATAGAATAGATCCAAAGATCATTTGTCCTTAGCATGTAGTAAGAGATCCAAACAACCCACTAAGAGCCAGAACACAACAAGATCGACAAAATATGCATAGAAGCACAAACAATATTCCAACTCTGCAAGTCTTTCGAACTAACACCACATTCATTTTGAGGACAAACCACATAATTCCATGACACCTTAATTGTATTCTTATTTTGTTCATCTACCCCCAAAGAAACCTATTTTGAATCCTCTCAGCTTCCTTAATAACTGTCTTAGGCAAGACAAACATTGCCATCCGGTACATACTTGTAAGAACAAAATCAATAAGTTGTAGCTGTTGGGGATTTGATGTGTGAATAAAGGAATGAGCTAAGTGGTGTTGAATACCACATTGCTAATTAATGGGAAAGTGGAGCAAGATATAAGAATTCAAGCCCACTAAGGATGGTAAAAGGCTTGAGATGGTGATGGGCCCTCGCACCGTCGCCTCGCCTCAGCCTCGGATTCAGATTCGGATTCGGTCAAAAGATTTGATTTGATTCAATTCTTTTGCTTCCCGACCGATTTGGTTTGACCAGGAAAGTCACCCAGAATCTGCGGTTCAAAATCCAAACCAGAACTTGGTTTTTAAACCGGTTCAGTCGTGAACCGGCACGAGTCAAACCGGCCAACTGCCCAACTGCCAGAAGGCACCCCTTCATTTACTGCACTTTCTCCTACAGATTTTTCCCCTCTCTAAACTTATTCTCTGCACAAAAAGCTCTCTGCATTCATTCTTTTCAAAGGAATCGAGTCGTGTGATTGTGCCGTTCGTTGAGTTCGTCGATCACTTGCGTTTGCATCACCACTACGCATGTGAGTATCCGTTTTATCCTGGGAGAATTGATTCCGTTAACCTTGGGTGACGTAGAGGGGAATAACAATTCTTAAGGACAGATCGTGAAGTCGATCGACTTGGATTGTCCTTCTGTTTATGCATGCTTGTTTGTTAATTTCGTGTTTTGCAGTATTCGGTACCAATAATCTTAAGAATTGTTATCTGGTTTCTGCCGTCTACTGTTGTTTATTTTTCCTCGTCTGTTCAGTAGCATGCTTTTGTTTGGTTTGCATGCAGTAGCAATTTTCTTTTGCTTTTCTTTGCATGAACTGTTCGGATGCATTCTATTTCATTTGCTTGATTTGTTTCTTGCATTTTTTTTTGTTCCTGGACGTGGATTTTTTGCATGAACAGAGGATTGTCAATTGGCATGATTTGTGTTTTTAGCCTATTTCCAGTTTGGTCTCTAGTCTTTATCTTGTGTCCAATTCAGTTTTTTTTTTTTTTTGGCGTTTTCTCCCTGCTTCTACTGATGAGTTGATGTTCAGTAGTACGTTGCATGTATATTTTTTTTTTTGTTGGCGTGTGGAGCATGCTTTTCTTTTAGGCTTGGTTATCTGTTTCTTTCTTTTTTGCTACTAACTATTCTATTCTTTTTTGAGTTAGTAGTTTTAGTTTACAGGTTATTTGATCCTTCGGGATCATTTTACGTTTCCTTTATACGCGGATTAACTTTTTTACGATTTATAAAGTTTCTGCGTATTACTTATTTTTTGTGATACGACTAAATATTCGGATTTCTACTCCTACCCGAGATTAGAGTCTTCGTACTCTCTACTCACCTCGAGATTAGAGTCTTAGTACTCTCTACTCACCCCGAGATTAGAGTCTTCGAACTCTCTACTCACCCCGAGATTAGAGTCTTCGTGACTCTCTACTCACTGAGATTAGAGTCTTTGTGACTCTCTACTCAACCTGTGGAGACTAAAATCTTTGATTTTCTACTCCGTCGAGATTTCAGCTTTGTAGTTGTCTACTCGAACCTATTGGTATTTGTTACTAATAGTTGATTGTTGTTTTATTTTTCAGTAGTGCACTGAAAGATGAGTGGAATCGAGAATCCATCTGGATCAATGACCCACCAAGGCGGGACCAACCAGGTTCCGCACGCCCCGGCGCCGGCAGAGAAGCCCGGCAAGTTTGGGGGAGCCGACTTCCAGCGTTGGCAACAGAAAATGTACTTCTACATTACCACATTGGGTTTACAGAAATACATCAAGGAGTCTGTACCGACTCCTGATGAACAAGTCCCGGAGAAGGACAGGTTTCTTGCTATAGAAGCTTGGAAGCATTCTGACTTCTTATGCAAGAATTACATACTCAATGGGTTGACGCCTTCATTGAGAAGTTGCCTCCTGGATGGCTAGTGTTCAGAAACTACTTGAAGCTCAAACGCAAAGAGATGACGCTTGAGAATCTGATTGTCCGCTTGAGAATCGAAGAGAACAATCGGCTTGCGGCAAAGGGTCAAAATGTTCAAGGGGCGAACATTGTGGAGTCTTCTTCCAAGAAGAGGAAGAGGAATTCCGGTGGAGCGAGTGGTTCTGGGATGAAGCCCCAGCCCCAGAAGAACATGAAGAAGCAAAAGTTTCTTGGAAATTGCTACAACTGTGGCAAGACAGGACACATAGCTTCTACATGTAAGGCCCCTAAGAAGCAGAACAAGGGCAAGGGTCAGGCGAACGTAGTGGAAGACGACGTCGATGACTTTATTGTTGTGTTCTCTGAGTGCAACTTGGTGGGTAATCCAAGGGAGTGGTGGATTGACTTCGGAGCTATACGCCATGTATGTGCTGTGAGAAGCTGTACATGGGGAACTCTTCAACCGCTCTGATTGAAGGTTCCGGGAAGATTTGTCTGAAGATGACTTCAGGCAAGACTGTCACACTCACCAGCGTGCTTCATGTATCTGAGATCTGCAAAAACTTGGTCTCGACATCGTTCTTGGTCAAGCATGGATTCAAGGTCATCTTTGTTTCTGATAAAGTTGTAATTACTAAGAACGACATGTTTGTCGGGAAATGTTATCTAAGTGATGGCCTTTTCAAACTCAATGTAATGACCATCAATAAAAATGATGCATCATCTTCTTCTTACTTACTTGAGTCGCCCATTTTGTGGCATGCCCGTTTGGATCACGTGAATTAGAAATCTTTACGAAAAATGATGAACGTGAAGATACTTCCCAAATCTGAGTACATTAAGTCCAAATGTCAAATATGTGTAGAATTGAAGTTCACGAAGCATCCTTATAGTTCCGTTGAAAGGAATTTGGAGCCGTTAGACTTAATTCACACGAACATTTGTGACATGAAATCTACACCTTCTCGCGGTGGGAAAAAGTATTTCATAACTTTCATCGATGATAGTACTCGATATTGTTATGTGTACTTGCTTAATAACAAAGATGAGGCGATTGATGCTTTTAAGAAGTATAAATCGGAAGTTGAGAATCAACTTAACAAAAAGATCAAAATGATCCGAAGTGATCAAGGTGGTGAATATGAATTCCCATTTCGAGAATTATGTCAAGAGAGTGGCATAATTCACCAGATGACGGCTCCGTATACTCCACAACAAAATGGAGTTGCCGAAAGAAAAAATCGCACATTAAAAGAAATGATGAATGCGTTGCTCATAAATTCTGGTCTTCCACAGAATTTGTGGAGGGAGGCTATCTTGACAGCCACCCAGATACTCAATAGAGTCCCTTATAGCACGACACAAACCATTCCATACGAGAAATGGAAAGGGCGGAAACCTAGCTTGAAATATTTCAAAGTGTGGGGGTGTCTAGCTAAAGTGCAAGTTCCTAAACCGAAACAGGTTAGGATAGGACCCAAAACTATTGATTGTATCTTTATTGGGTATGCTAATACGAGTAAAGCATATCGGTTTATGGTCCATAAGTCGGATATTCCCGACATCAATTCTAATATGATATTAGAATCAGATAATGCGGAGTTCTTTGAGAACATCTTTCCTTACAAAACTATAAGCGAAAGTGTTGGTGAGAGCTCTAAGAGACCTCGAGATACGACTATGGATGTTGTACCTGAGGTGGAGGACATAACAATGGATGTTGTACCTCATGTAGACGATCCACGACGGAGTAAACGTCAAAGGGTCCCTACATCTTTTGGTCCTGATTTTTTGACATTCTTGTTAGAAAATGAGCCTCAAACATATAAGGACGCGATGAGATCTTCTGAATCTCATTATTGGAAAGAGGCGGTCAATAGTGAAATTGAGTCCATTTTGAATAACCATACGTGGGAGTTGGTAGATCTTCCTCCAGGAAACAAACCCCTTGGTTATAAATGGATATTCAAACGAAAATTGAAAGATGATGGTACTATTGACAAGTATAAAGCGAGACTAGTGGTCAAAGGTTTTAAACAAAAAGAAGGTCTTGATTTTTTTGACACTTATTCACCAGTCACAAGAATTACATCGATTCGATTGTTAATTGTTTTGGCTGCTGTGTATGGTCTTCAAATCCATCAAATGGATGTAAAAACCGCCTTTCTTAATGGTGACCTGGAGGAAGAGATATACATGGAACAACCCGAAGGGTTTGTTGGTCCAGGACAAGAACACAAGGTGTGTCGCTTGGTCAAATCTTTGTATGGACTTAAACAAGCTCCTAAGCAATGGCACGCGAAATTTGACGCAATAATGTTGTCAAATGGTTTCAAGATTAATGAGTGCGATAAATGTGTTTACATTAAAGACACTCTTAATCATGAAGTCATTGTTTGTTTGTATGTAGATGACATGTTGATAATGAGTAAAGACATTATGGACATTAAGTCTACTAAACGTATGCTTTCAAAGGCATTTGATATGAAAGATTTGGGGGTGGCTGATTTTATTCTAGGAATTAAAATCTATAAGACTCCTCAAGGTCTAGCTCTATCTCAGTCTCACTATATTGACAAGGTGCTTGATAAGTTCAAGTATTTGGACTTCAAGACAGTGAAGACGCCGATAGACGTGAACCTTGCTCTTGCTAAGAACAAAGGTGCAAGTGAAGCGTAAACGGATTATGATCAAGTGTTAGGCTGTCTGATGTACATCATGAATTGTACTAGACCAGATATTGCATTAGCAATAAGTAAGTTGAGTCGCTACACGAGCAATCCGAATGCATCTCATTGGGCAATGAGACGTGTTTTGGGGTACTTGAAGCACACCCAAAACTTTGCTTTGCATTACACTAAGTATCCGGCTGTGCTTGAAGGATATTGTGATGCGAACTGGATCACCAGTTCAACTGAAAGCAAATCCACAAGTGGATATGTGTTCACGGTTGGTGGGGGAGCAGTATCTTGGAAATCCTCCAAGCAAACCTGCATAGCCCGTTCAACAATGGAATCTGAATTCATTATTTTGGACAAAGCTGGTGAGGAAGCTGAATGGCTTCGGAATTTCTTGGAAAATATTCCATTTTGGCCCAAGCCGTTATCACCAATAAGTATACATTGTGATAGTCAAGCGGCGATTGGAAGGGCAGAAAGTGTTATGTACAATGGTAAATCTCGTCACATTCGTCGACAACATAACACGGTTAGACAACTAATCTCTAGTGGTGTTATCTCAATTGATTATGTGAAATCAAAGGATAACGTGTCGGATCCACTTACAAAAGGCCTAACTAGAGATGTAGTTGAGAAATCATCGAGGGAATGGGATTATGGCCAAGGACATAATCAATATGACAGAAACTCTACCTAGTTGACTGGAGATCCCAAGATCTAGGTTCAAGGAGAAAACAAAGTTGTGTTTGATGGTTCGACATTGTCAAACTTTCTCAAACCCATTCTCATGATGAGCAATGTTTAACAATAAGGGTAAGCCTATAAACGCAAGGCTTTTAATGGTTTCTAAGTTTGACCTCAATTTGGTCAAATGATGTATTTACGAATACATGTTTAGAAATCACCTATGTGAGTGTGAAGTAGAGCCGCTTCAAGGAGAACTAGCGTAGGCCAAGTTCTCTACGCACTCATGAGACCAAGCGGTGTTCAGGGCTAAAATGAACACAACAGTGAGAACCAATGAACGGTTAAGGATTAGTTGTGTGACATACGATGTCTTAGTATACACAAAAAGTCTACGGTTCAAAGATATCAAATCTACCAATGGACGAGTATACTCGATGTATGTTCACTACGGAAAGTTCAAAGGGAAACCTACTTATTCAGATGCAGCTAATTCTTGCGAGCAAATCACACAGTTTTTGCATAGTTTTCAAAACTTAGCATTCTCCATTCATGTGGGGGATTGTTGGGGATTTGATGTGTGAATGAAGGAATGAGCTCAGTGGTGTTGAATACCACATTGCTAATTGATGGGAAAGTGGAGCTAGATATAAGAATTTAAACCCACTAATGTTGGTAAAAGGCTTGAGATGGTGATGGGCCCTTGCGCCGCCGTCGTCGCCTCGCCTCGGCCTCGGATTCGGATTCGGATTTGGTCAAAAGATTTGATTTGATTCAATTCTTTTGCTACCCGACCGATTTGGTTTGACCAAGAAAGTCACCCAGAATCTGCGGTTCAAAATCCAAACCTGAACCTGGTTTTTAAACCAGTTCAGTCATGAATCGACACGAGTCAAACCGGCCAACTGCCCAATTGCCAGAAGGCACCCCTTCATTTACTATAAATAGCAAATCAGTCCCTGCACTTTCTCCTACAGATTTTTCCCCTCTCTAAACTTATTCTATGCACAAAAAGCTCTCTGCATTCATTCTTTTCAAAGGAATCGAGTCGTGTGATTGTGTCGTTCGTTCAGTTCGCCGATCACTTGCGTTTGCATCGCCACTACGCATGTGAGTATCCGTTTTATCCTGGGAGAATTGATTATGTTAACCTTGGGTGACGTAGAGGGGAATAACAATTCTTAAGGACAGATCGTGAAGTCGATCGACTTGGATTGTCCTTCTGTTTATGCATGCTTGTTTGTTGATTTCGTGTTTTGCAGTATTTGGTACCAATAGTACCTAAGTAGCATAATTTGAGAAGTTTAGCCCTCGTACTCATTTTGTAATTTTATCTATAAGATGTTAGCAATATCTTGCACTTAACTTTCCCGAGATCAAAGGATCACGAAGGCAACGTACTGAAAGTTTTGTGGAGTGAGTTGAATCATTGCATGCACCACATCATGAGGCATACTTCTAGTGTAATAGATCTTAGACTTAGAGGGATTGACCTTTAGCCCCGAAAGCAAGTAAAATGAGTTGAGAAATATTTTTATTTAATTTATACAACTCCAAAAAGGCAACTAGAGGATAATAACATCAAGTCGTAACCAAAACACAATTGAGTTATCCCAACTTTCTTACATTTAGGATGATAAGGATAGCAACTAGCTGCAATAGTCTTGGCAGGTAAGAAGTCAGGGAAAGGAAAGGAGAGCGCCACCCTATCCCAAACCCTTTCTAAGAGAAAAATAATCACAAAGACTCTCGTTTAAAAAAAATACTGAACATTTTAGTACATAAACAAATCTTAATCCATCTAACAAAAATTTGGGGAGATGCATGGCCTTCATGATAGTCAAGATGATATTTCGATCAATTGAAATCAAATGCTATCATTAGATCATCTTGGACTACACAACAAGGAAAATGTTGCCAAAGTGATACGAATTTACCAACTCATGAGCCATCAATACAATATCAATTATTAGTCACCCTTAACAAAAGTAGATTAACTAGCACTAATCAGATCAGGAAGAACTAGCCCCATCCTATTAATAGGGAAGGCCGGTCCGACCATGAACCTGACGTTCCACCGAAAACGGCCAGCGGCTTTTTGACATGAAGTTAAACCGGACGTCTGACCGATTCAACCCAAAAACTCGGTCGGCTGAACCATTTTTCATGCCGCCAGTTCGACCACTGTCATCTCTGCGATAGAAATTTTTTTCTTCCAAAAAACTACTTTTCTCAAGCCAATCTGGGTAGGAATCCTTCTTTCTGTTCCTTCATCATCGTCTATAATAGACAGATCTGCAAAGTTCGAGCATGCCTCTGTCGGAGGCGGCAACGACCATCCTAATCAAAGAACTATTCACCTCTTAGCCCATTCGAACTAGCCATCTCAGAGGAGGGGACATGAATCTTTGTTCAAAATCGAAACTGATATTTGAATGAGCAAAAAGAAGAAGAAGATAGATGGTGAAAATAATGAAAGAAGAAGAAGAAGATAGAATCAGATAAGTGATGCGGATGCGGCTGCGGCGGAAAAAAGATTGGGAAGTGAGGTAAATACTAGGGTTTTTAGTTTGTTATTTATACAAAATTTTATTAAGGTTTGATATGTAAAGTATACATAATCTAACATAAGTCTCTAAAGTTATTAGCAATAGCTTTTAAGTCACTAAATTTTATAAGTATTAAAAAATGAATGAAATATGTTATAATTAACAAGTTAAATAGTACAAATTAAACTCTCTGTACTTCCGGTTTGATCCGGCTTAATTGAAAAATTGTCCGGTCCGGCTTAGCTATATTTATTTATTTATTAAATAATTAAAACGGTTCGACCCCAGTATGCAAACAGTCTAACCCCGTTAAACCATTAAACCCTGAATCCCTGATCTAGCCAGCTCAACCCTCCGGTCCGGTTCTGAAAATCATGGTTCGAGCACCTTCCAATCAGCAACCAAATTAATAACTTTTTTAAATATTTTCAGATGAAGGGTCATCCAAGTAAATCATTTGTGTCAGTTTCATACTTGCCTCAACAACACTAGATCTCCTTTCACCATTTAACTTTTTCAGAACATCTTTCACTTTCCTCAACTTCCCATACAACTCTTCAAAGTAAGATTAACAAGACTCCCTCTCCAAACATCTCTAATCAAATCAAAATAGGTTGGATAAGAGCACCACCTCTTGAAAAATATAAAGGGTTTAGGAAATGAAGCAATATTGATTTTCGTATTCAACTTCAACCAACATGATAAAAATAAAAATAAAAACTAGGAGGCCTAATTTCGACTTGACTTCTAGAAAAAGTATTGATTCACTCAGAATTTAACATGACATGATCTAATCTTCTGGCAAAAGGCTTCCCAGATGGACTATAAGTCCAAATGAATAAAGGGAAAACTTACCAGTTAATACTACTGATGCATAAACAGCAACACCAATAGAAAACGAAAGGGAAATTACACCATACAAACCTTAGCATGCAATTTACGTACAGATCATGCAAAAAGCATAAGGCAAAAGAACCCACAAACAGTAGCAGTAAACGGCAAAAAAATTCTAACCATTCTTAAGATTATTGGTACCGTAAACTGCAAAACAAGAAACAAAGCATGCAAAGAGACAATGACTAATCCGAGTCAATCGACTTCACGATTTGTCCTTAATAATTGTTATTCCCCTCTACATCACCCAAGGTTAACAAAATTAATTATCTCAGGATAAAACAGATGTACCTTACAAGCTAGCGGTGCTTCAAACGCAAGTGACTGACAAACACAATGAAGGCCGGCGCAAATCACACGACTCGATTTCAGTTTTGTGGAAAGAGTGAATGCAAAAAACTTTTCTGTGCGGAGAATGAGTTTAGAGAGGAGAAAATTCAGTGAAAGGAAAGTGTAGGGACTGATATGCATTTATAGTAAATGAAGGGGTGCCTTCTGGCAGGTGGCCAGTTTGAACTGAACAAACATGTCGGCTCGCGCCTGAACTAGTTTAAAACCCAATTCTGGTTTGGATTTAAACCGCAGATTCTCGATGACTTGTCCGGTCAAACCAAATTGATCGGGTCGCAAAAGAATTGAATCAAATCAAATCTTTTGACCAAATCTAAATCTACAGCCGAGCACACGAGAGCCCATCACCACCTCAACCCTTTTACCAACCTTAGTGGGCTTGTACTCTTATATCTAGCTCTACTTTTTCATCAATTAGCTATGTGGTATTAAATATCCCTTAGCTAATTCCTTCATTCACCCCTCAAATTCCCAACATCCTTTCCCATTGAAATGCACCATCCATCCTTTGTATAATACAAGGAAAAATTAGAGATCTAAACTTCAAATTTCTACACCAAAACCACATCGAGTTTGCAGAAATAGAATAGATCCAAAGATCATTTGTCCTTAGCATGTAGTAAGAGATCCAAACAACCCACTAAGAGCCAGAACACAACAAGATCGACAAAATATGCATAGAAGCACAAACAATATTCCAACTCTGCAAGTCTTTCGAACTAACACCACATTCATTTTGAGGACAAACCACATAATTCCATGACACCTTAATTGTATTCTTATTTTGTTCATCTACCCCCAAAGAAACCTATTTTGAATCCTCTCAGCTTCCTTAATAACTGTCTTAGGCAAGACAAACATTGTCATCCGGTACATACTTGTAAGAACAAAATCAATAAGTTGTACCTAAGTAGCATAATTGAGAAGTTTAGCCCTCGTACTCTCTAGGGTTGGTTACCTAAATAGTCACTGAACTTTGGCCAAATAACTCGGAAGTCACTAAACAAAAAAAATTGCTATTGACATTACCATACTTTGACTCATTATCTAGAGGTCACTGTTAGCTACGGACATCCATTATTCCGTCCATCCGCCTATGTGGACTTGCCAACTCCACTGCCACGTCACAAAAGTTTGCCACATCATATCAATTTTTCCCAACATGCCTAGTCATCCGACCAAAGAACCCAATCTAATTAACCTCAACCCAGTCAGATCTGACCAAAAAGTTAGATCCTTCCTCCTCTCTCTCTCACTCATCCGTCTTCTTCTTTCCTCGCCCATCTCTTCCTTTCACTGGTCGGCGGCGGCGGCAGCGGATCTGAGCGGTGGCGGCGAATCTCAGGCTTCCCCACGCCAACAAGGCATGGAAGAGCTTCACTTCAAAGCTCCGTGCCAAGCTCCACAAGCTTCACAATCCCAAATCCCACAAGAAGAAACACAAACAACACATCTCCTCATCCACCACTGCTACTCTCACTTACCCTATCAATCCCACTGCAACTGTAATTCCTTCCAGGAAGACCACAAGGAGAAGACTCCTCGAAATCAGCCTAATTCGAATTTGAATTCGATATGGCACTTCAAGCTCTCAACTCACCCACTGCAGCATCTTCTCCTCCTTCCTTCCAATTCGAAGAGAATACCACTCTTCTCCGGCCCAGATTGCCGAGCCATGGACTAAGCGCAAGAGATCCAAACGTTCTCATCTCGACCACCACCAGTACCACCAACAGCCGCCCACCGAGGAAGAGTACCTCGCTCTCTGCCTCGTCATGCTTGCTCGTGGAGACGACGATCTGGATAATTCCGACAAGATGTTGTAGGTCTTGGAGCAAGCCTGGATCTGATTCATCACTATTTGGGGAGGGACGTTTTTAGAAATGAAAACCCTAATTTGGATCCCAATTCTCTGGTCTGCGTTTGCTAGGTAAGTATCAAACTTTCCAAAAAAAAGGTAAGTATAGAAGAATCTTGAAATTAAGCCTCATGCCTGATTAGAAGAAAATAGGGGAAGGGGTCGGAGCAGGGGGCTGGTTGGTTTGGAGACGCCGGCGGTTAGAGATGTAAGGGAGGAGGAGGAGGCGGCGGATATGGAGAAGGGAGAGAGAGAGTTTCAGATCTGGTTTTCTGACCAGATCTATTTTTTGGTTAGATTGGGTAATTGGTTGGGTGCTTGGGTTGATTTTGGGTAGATAAAATTTGATGTGGCATATTTAAATGACGTGGCGGTGGAGTTGGCAAGTCCATGTAGGCGGATGGACGGAATAATGGATGTCCGTAACTAACAGTGACCTTCTGGATAATGAGTTTGGTATGGTAATGTCAATAGCAATTTTTTTTGTTTAGTGACTTCCGAGTTATTTGGCCAAAGTTCAGTGACTATTTAGATAATCAACCCATAAGATGTTAGCAATATCTTGCACTTAACTTTCCCGAGATTAGGGGTGGAAATTGGGAGGGAATAGGAGGCTCATTCCCATATTTCCAAAATCCCAATTCCCAATTCCCAAATTAAGACTCCCATTCCCAATCCCGAATTTAATTTGGAAATTTTTAATCAGGAACGGGAATTCCAATTTGGGAATCGGGATCCCAAATTCCCAAATTTTAAATTAACACATGGAATCTTTCTCAAATTTGGCCAAAATTTTGTCACCGAATTTTCATCATCGGACTTGAACATATGTTGCCGAACTTTCGCCGACGAATTTTCCTCTACGTCGCCGGAATTTCTCCGCTGCCGGATTACTATCACCATCGCCAAACTTTTGCCAACAAATTTCTATTGTCGTACTTTCCAAAATGTCGCCAAACTTCAGTTGCTGGATTTTCGTCAACACCACCAAACTTTTGCCGCCAGATTTTTGTCGTTGGACATTCGCAGATGCCGTCAAACTTCCGCCACCAAATTTTCATGAATGTATTGTCGCCAAAATTTTGCCGCCAAATTTCCATTATGTCGCCGTACTTTCTCCGCCGCCATATTTCCATCACCACCGCCAAAGTTTCACCGTCGAATTTCCTTCGTTAGAATTTAGCAATGTCACCAAACATCCGCCGCCGGATTTCTGTCGACGTCACCAGATTTTTGCTATTGGAATTTTGTCACCACCGCCAAACTTTCGTAGATGACGTCGAAATTTTGCTGACGAATTTTCATCGACGTCACTTGAATATTTTCGACAAATTTCTATTGATGTCGCCGTACTTTCTCCGCCGCCAAATTTTCATCACCACCGCTAAGCTTCGCCGCCAAACTTCCGCAAATGTCGTCGAACTTCCGCCGAATAATTTTCATCGATGTCGCCGGAATTCCGCCATCAAACTCCATTTACGTTGCCGGGCTTTCTCCGCCGCCATATTTTTGTCGTCGGACTTTCGCAGATGTCGCCGAACTTTCATCGCCGAATTTCCATCTATGTCACCAGAGTTCCGCCGTCATATTTTCATCGACGTCACCATAATTTCTTCACCGCCAGATTTTCGTCAATATCGACAAAATTTAGCGATAATACCCTAAACCCTAATTGGTGGAATTCAATAGCAAAATTTTGACGGCAGAATCCCAAATATTAAAAGGATTTTGGCGGTATATCCTGACAATTGAATTATCAAGTATAATTTATGGCGACATATTTTTTATTCAAACTTTACCAGCAAAAAGTTTGACGGGTTAAGTCCCAAACAAATTGTTCTTCCGAGTTAGACTCTGTCTCATTGGTTAGTTTGGTATTTGGGCTTTCCCAAACCCAAACTTAACTTCCCATTCCCATTTCTTAATCTCAAACCCAATTTTTTATTTTTATTTTGGTACATGGGTTCCCAATTCCTTAAATAATTTGGGAATTTAAATTTGGGAATGGGAATTCCCCAATCCCAATCCCAAACTTCCACCCCTACCCGAGATCAAAGGATCACCAAGGCAACGTACTGAAAGTTTTGTGGAGTGAGTTGATATCATTGCATGCACCACATCATGAGGCATACTTCTAGTGTAATAGATCTTAGACTTAGAGGGATTGACCTTTAGCCCCGAAAGCAAGTAAAATGAGTTGAGAAATATTTTTATTTAATTTATACAACTCCAAAAAGGCAACTAGAGGATAATAACATCAAGTCGTAACCAAAACACAATTGAGTTATCCCAACTTTCTTACATTTAGGATGATAAGGATAGCAACTAGCTGCAATAGTCTTGGCAGGTAAGAAGTCAGGGAAAGGAAAGGAGAGCGCCACCCTATCCCAAACCCTTTCTAAGAGAAAAATAATCACAAAGACTCTCGTTTAAAAAAAATACTGAACATTTTAGTACATAAACAAATCTTAATCCATCTAACAAAAATTTGGGGGAGATGCATGGCCTTCATGATAGTCAAGATGATATTTCGATCAATTGAAATCAAATGCTATCATTAGATCATCTTGGACTACACAACAAGGAAAATGTTGCCAAAGTGATACGAATTTACCAACTCATGAGCCATCAATACAATATCAATTATTAGTCACCCTTAACAAAAGTAGATTAACTAGCACTAATCAGATCAGGAAGAACTAGCCCCATCCTATTAATAGGGAAGGCCGGTCCGACCATGAACCTGACGTTCCACCGAAAACGGCCAGCGGCTTTTTGACATGAAGTTAAACCGGACGTCTGACCGATTCAACCCAAAAACTCGGTCGGCTGAACCATTTTTCATGCCGCCAGTTCGACCACTGTCATCTCTGCGATAGAAATTTTTTTTTTCCAAAAAACTACTTTTCTCAAGCCAATCTGGTAGGAATCCTTCTTTCTGTTCCTTCATCATCGTCTATAATAGACAGATCTGCAAAGTTCGAGCATGCCTCTGTCGGAGGCGGCAACGACCATCCTAATCAAAGAACTATTCACCTCTTAGCCCATTCGAACTAGCCATCTCAGAGGAGGGGACATGAATCTTTGTTCAAAATCGAAACTGATATTTGAATGAGCAAAAAGAAGAAGAAGATAGATGGTGAAAATAATGAAAGAAGAAGAAGAAGATAGAATCAGATAAGTGATGCGGATGCGGCTGCGGCGGAAAAAAGATTGGGAAGTGAGGTAAATACTAGGGTTTTTAGTTTGTTATTTATACAAAATTTTATTAAGGTTTGATATGTAAAGTATACATAATCTAACATAAGTCTCTAAAGTCAGTGTTCGAAAAGGCGGGCCTAGGCGCCCGCCTAGGCGTGCCTAGGCGCTAGGCGGCCGCCGACCGCCTCGCCTTTGCCTTAAGCGGCGAGTAATGCGTCGGAGCGCCTTAAGCGACGATCAGCGCGACTAGGCGTAGCCTAGGCGGCGCCCAGGCGGTTTTATTTTATTAGGCGGCGCTTTTTTTTTAATTTAATAATATATTAATTAAAAGAAATTAGGGTTTAGTTACTTCTTCCTTCGAATCTTCTTTCTTCTCAACGCCGACACTTTCTTCTTCGGCGACTTCCTTCCATCTTCTTCGTCCTCGCCGAAGCCGCTGTCGCCGTCGCCGTTGCCGTCGCCGCCGCTCCTCCCTCTTCTCTTCTCCTTCGGCGGCCGCGGCCCCCGCCGCCACTCTTCCTTCCTTCCAGTAAAGTTGGCTGCTCTTCCTCTTCTGAGTCGGCTGCCTTCCTTCCAGCAAAGTCGGCCGCCACTCCTCCTTCCAGCAAAGTCGGCCGCCGCCGCTCCTTTCCAGCAAAGTCGACCGAGTCGGCCGCTCCTCCTTCCAGCAAAGTCGGCCTGGTCCAGCAGCAGCCCTCTGTTCCAGCACCACACTCTCACCTCCAATTCCAGCACCCTTAGTTTCTGTTCCAGCAGCCCTCTGTTCCATCTTTATCTTATCATGTTTTTATGCTTGTTTCTCTATTCAAACATTAGAATTTGAACCTTGTCTACCTTGAATATGTGAAGTGAACTACTATGTTGGATGTTAACTGTCAAGTTTGAAGTATGGTATTGTAATTTTTTCTTAAATCCTAGGTATTTAATCAATATTGGTAGAAACGCCTAGGCTCGCCTAGGCTTCGCCTAGGCGAGCTAGGCGCTAGGCAGAGCGTCACCGCCTGCCTAGCGCCTAGCGCTTTCTTGAACCTTGTCTAAAGTTATTAGCAATAGCTTTTAAGTCACTAAATTTTATAAGTATTAAAAAATGAATGAAATATGTTATAATTAATAAGTTGAATAGTACAAATTAAACTCTCTGTACTTCCGGTTTGATCCGGCTTAATTGAAAAATTGTCCGGATCGACTTAGCTATATTTATTTATTTATTAAATAATTAAAACGATTCGACCCCAGTATGCAAATGATGGGCCCGAGTCCATTCCGCCCTAATGGCCAGGGCGGTCCTCCGCTTTGGGGCAGATAACGGACCGCCCTAAGTCGAAGATCACTTGTCACATCGACAGGACAGGAAAGCGGCCACCGCCCATCACTGTTGAGTGTGACTTGCCGCGGCCCACTCAGGATATGACACGTGGATCTCGCTACAACCCACTGGACCTATAAGTAGCGGGGTCCCCCATTCAGAAGAGGACAACACATGCCCGGGACCATACGCCTGATACTACAAACTTCCACGCCGTACGTTAAAGGCTATCGGTTCCGCCCGCACCAAAGGGCACTCGCCCGGTACTTCTCTGTAACCCACTCTCTCCACATTACTCAAATACTTGCTATCACATACATACTAACCGCCTCGTACGCCCGCTCTGCAAGGTACCATCCGCCAAGGCACCCCGAGGACGGATTCGTTGCTTAGACCTCCAAAGAACCACAGTATTGATCCACTGGTCCAACTGGGCGGATCAATTGGCGTGCCAGATAGGGGATTGCTAAACGTCTGATTCCCGAAAGACAAAACAGCATGCAGAATTTGGAGGAAAATCCCACGAGCAGTAACCCAGCGGGAACGCTCATCACCCCGGCCAAACAAGTCGTACCAGCGGGTGTCCCTCGAGATCCTCGTCCTCACGTGGATACACTGTTGAGAATGGATGCACAAATCCCCCCTCCAAGCCGCCCCTCGGGCTTGGGGCGGTCGAGGAGGAGTCTCACGTCCCCCCACCATTGGGAGGCGTAACCGTGGCCGCTCCTGCTGCAGGAGATCTCGCGGCACAAGTGGCCGACCTATAAAACAAGAACGCTGAAATGGTGGCGATGATGAAGTTCCTGGTGGCCAAGGCGATTTCAGGAAGTCACGCGGAAGGCTCATCCGGCGGACTGGCTCCCGGCATGGCGGACTCGGACGAAATGTACCGACTGTTCCTCCCACGCCACCAGTCAGGCCCTAAACAACTCGCTATGAGGCAGCCTCTTGACAAGAGTCTCCTCAGCGTTCCCCCCCCCCCCACAAGGATTCGTACCACCAGCGATTAAGGCTTACGACGGAACTGGTGATCCCGACCAGCATCTACTAACGTTCACTATCGCCATGCAGATGTTCACGGCCCCGGGCGCCACCTACTTTCGTACGTTCCCCGGGACATTAACCGGAGTTGCGCTGACCTGGTACAGAGGTTTAGCAGAAGGAATTATAAAAAATTGGGAAGATTTCTGCCAGCTTTTCCTCCACAAGTTCTCAAACCAAAAGGAGGCGGGGCGTAACTTGTCCGCTTTCTGGAACTTGAAGCAAAACCGGTCAGAGACTCTCCGGCAATACTACGAAAAGTGGGCTAAGGCTGTCGCGGTGGTACCCAACCTCGCACTGGACATTGTACTTCACCACATCCAGACCACCACACTCAGCACCGAGCTGGTGAAGGATTTGGTCCGAAGGAAGCCAAAAACCCACACTGAGTTGGAGACGTGTATTCTCCAGTGCGCTGAAGTAGAAGAGAATGTCGCCATGATACAGGGCGGATATGGGCGCCCAAACGATCAAAACAGAGATAAAGGGTACCAAGGGCGCAAGGAGAAACGCCCTGACGATAGAAAAGATAACCGCCCTCATGGAGAGGGAAGATCGGAAGAAAGGTACACCCCCCTGTCCGAATCAAGGCGAAGACTCATGTACGTCCTCCAGGAAAAGAAAGGAGGGTTACGATGGCCGGCCCCTTTACCCAAAGCGGCAGTGAAAAGAGGAAACCCCAATGAGTATTGTGAATTTCATGGGCAGAGAGGGCACGACATGGAGGACTGCCGGGAACTTCGCAATGAGATCGAGCGAGCCCTAAGGAATGGCGACCTCAGGGAGTTCATTTTGAGTAGCCGAAGAAGGAAAGAGCGGGAACGTTCAAAATCGCCGCGACGAAGAGAAAAGGAAAGGTCAGAGACACCCCCTCCCAATGCGGATAGACACACACCTCCCAAGAAGGTGAGTGTCTTTGACAGAATCACAGACAAGAAGGAGGAATGCCCGGATGCCCAGAAGGAAGACGGGAGGCCCAGGTACAAGAAAACATGCAGCATGATCTTGGGTGGAGAGGAGGATACGCCCAAGAACATGAGAGTCGTCGGTGAATGTTCCATGGTCAGACGGTCGGATGGAGAACCGACTTTGATGTTCACATCGGCAGACCTACGTGGGGGAAGTTCCAACACCCAAGCAATGGTAATCCGTGTCATCGTGGAAGACACTTTGGTAGAGCGGGTGCTAGTGGACGAAGGTAGTTTGGCGGATATACTTTCAGCTGATGCTTTCAGCAGGATGGGATTAGATCCCGCCCAGCTCAAACGCTCTAAGATTATGTTGACAGGTTTCGCGGGAAACGACGTACCTGTACTAGGCATAATCACATTACCCATCACATTGGGGGACGATGACCACCAGGAAACAAAACACATCAAGTTTTATGTCACCAATTGCAACACGGCGTATAATATGATTATGGGGCGGCCCAGTCTGGCCGCTTTCGAGGCAGTTTCCTCCACAGTCCATCAAGTAATGAAGTTCCCTACCGCAAGAGGGACAAGAGTAGCATGGGGAGACACCCCACTAGCGCGAAAGTGCTATAGGATGGCCCTCAAGAAGGAAGAAGCATGCTTCTCATTGGACACTAGGGACGACGCGTATGTCCGCTCAGAGGCGGCAGAGGCAGATTTGGAGGTTCCACTGTACCCTAGTGACCCTGAGAAAATAGTACGGCTGTCTACTCACATACCGGTTACAGACAGAGAGCGTACAATGACTCTCCTAAGAGAATATGCTGACTTGTTCGCGTGGAAACCCCAGGATATGCCTGGGCTGGACCCCGCAATCATGCAGCACCACCTCGCTGTCAGAGCGGACGCCCGCCCTATATAACAAAAGAAGCGGACGGTGAATTGGACGGGGAAACAAGCGGTCCAAGAGGAGATTACGAAACTGCTAGAAGCGGTTTCATAAGGGAAGTCCAATATCCCACATGGTTGTCCAACGTAGTAATGGTGGGCAAGGCGGATGGAAGCTGGCGGATGTGCATAGACTTTACCAACCTCAACGACGCCTGTCCCAAAGACCCATACCCGCTACCCAATATCGACCAACTAGTGGACGCCACAGCAAACCATGAGACATTGTCTTTCCTATACATGTTCTCAGGGTATCACCAGATTCCTTTGGCAAAAGCGGATCAAGAAAAAACATCATTCTCGACGCCCTTTGGTAATTACTGCTACAATGTGATGCCTTTTGGCTTGAAGAACGCCGGGGCAACGTACTAGAGAATGATTGATAGAGTTTTTCAAGATCAGCTAGGTCATCATATGGAAGCGTATGTAGATGATCTGTTGGTTAAGACCAAGACGGGAGGTGACCACCTGGGGGACCTCCGGAAAACTTTTGACACCTTAAAGGCATTCCAGCTTTGCTTGAATCCAAAGAAGTGCATCTTCGGTGCCTCTTCGGGAAAGTTCTTGGGATTCATAATCACCAGGCGGGGGATTGAGGCGAACCCCAAAAAGATAGAAGCTATCATGCAGACACCACCTCCCAAGACCGTCAGATATGTAAAAACATTGACAGGGCGGCTAGCGGCAATGAACAGGTTTATCCCAAAGTCCGCCGAGAGGCAGGCGCCTTTCTTTGCCACTCTAAAGGCGGCAGCCAAGTTCTCATTGACGGAGGAATGTTCTAAGGCTTTTGAGGAGCTCAAGTCATTTCTCACAACTCCGCCGACACTAGCAGCCCCACTTCCAGGATATGAGCTATACCTGTACGTCGCCATCGCGGCTACAGCCATCAGCTCAGTTCTCGTGAAGCGGGCAGACAAAAAAGAGCGCCCGGTTTTCTACACAAGCAAATCATTGGTAGACGCCAAAACCAGGTATTCTCCATTGGAGAAGTCGGCCTATGTAGTGGTCATCACTTCCAGGAAGCTTCGCTCATACTTACACGCTCACACAATTCATGTTGTGACAAACTTGCCACTCAAGGCAGCCCTCAGGTCCATGGGAGTGGCGGGGCGCATGTCCAAGTGGGCAGTAGAGCTCAGCGAATACGACGTACACTTCCAGCCACGAACAGCCATCAAAGCGCAGGCTCTGGCGGATTTCGTGGTCGAAGGATGCGTTCGGGCGGAAGGACACCCGGATGATTATTGGGAGCTCTACGTAGACGGGGCGTCGAGCAAGAACGGAGCAGGAGCGGGCATAGTGCTAAAAACCCCCCAGGGTGTCCTGCACGAAAACGCCCTCCGCTTCAACAAATCACGAACAAACAATGCGGCGGAATATGGGGCGCTCATTGCGGGGCTTAGAATGGCCAAGGCCATGGGAGTATCGCACCTCAAGGTTTTCTCCGACTCCGCCATTGTAGTTAATCAACTTAGCGGGGTGTATGAGGTCCGGGAGGAAACTCTGGTCCCATACAATGATCAAGCCAAGATCGCCCTTAAAAGTTTTGAAACAACGGAGATCCATCAGGTAGCAAGAGAAGATAAAGCCCACGCCGACGCCCTCTCCAAGCTCGCAACCGCTCTCAGCTTCGAGGATGATAGAATGATCACCGTAAAAAAGAAAGAGAAGACGGTGAGTGTCTGGTTATTGATGACCAGACAAGCGTAAACCCACCCACCCAGCCACTCACGGACTGGCGCACGCCTATACGAAATTTCATTGAAACAGACACCTTCCCGGCGGACCGAGCACTGGCCACCAAGGTTCGCAGGCGCGCGGCAAGATGCATTAAGCTGAACGGGGAAATGTATCGCAAGTCATCGGTGGGTCCATACTTGCGATGTTTAAGTGATGAAGAAGCGTCTTTCACATTGAGGAAATCCACCAAGGCGTGTGTGGAATGCATATAGGAGCCAAAAGCCTCGAAAAGAATGTTATATTACAAGGTTACTATTGGCCCACGATCCGCCGAGATTCTGAAGAACTGGTCAAACGGTGCCACAAGTGTCAGTTATTCGCTAACACGTATCACCTACCCTCCACCGCCCTCCAGCCGATAGTTTCACCATGGCCGTTCACCTTCTGGGGAATGGATTCGTTGGGGCCATTCCCAGAGGCGGTGGGCAAGAGAAAGTACATCATCGTGGCGGTGGATTACTTCACCAAGTGGGTCGAAGCCGAAGCTCTCGCCTCTATCACGGCGTACCAGGTGCAGAATTTCGTGTTGAAGAACATCATCACTCGCTTCAGCCTTCCTCTGGGATTCGTCTGCGATCATGGCACTCAGTTTGATTGCACGGCGTTCCTTGACTTTTGTGAAGAATTCAAAATAATGGTTCGCTTGGCATCCGTAGCCTATCCCCAGGCGAACGGGCAGGCAGAAGCCATCAATAAACTCTTCTTGCAAGGATTGAAGAAACGAGTCAATGCGGCGAAGGGAAAATGGGTCGATGAGTTGCCTAACATTCTCTGGGCGCATAGGACGTCATACAAAACGGCGACAGATGAAACCCCCTACACTTTGGTGTATGGAACTGAAGCAGTCCTACCTGTGGAGGTAAATCTGCCTAGCCTAAGGATTCAGCATTTTAATCAAGATAGCAATGATTCCGCCCTGCAGCATAATCTGGACATGATCGAAGAACGAAGGGAGGACGCAGCCATCCGCCTTGTAGCTGAAAAGGAACAGCTGGCTAGACGGTACAATGCTCACCTCCGCCCCCATCAACTGGAAGAAGGAGACTGGGTGGTTCGAAAGGTTTTTCGGCCAATCCCCCAACAAGGCAAGCTAAACGCCAACTGGGAAGGGCCGTACAGGGTCCGTGAAGTGAGTAGGATCCTGAGTAGCTACTCCGCTCCGCTCCGGGCTATCCGTGTTCATCCACTACACCGACCATCTCGTCACAGGTTCTTCGTATCTCTCTACTCTAGATTAGTTCTGTGAGGACACAGAACCGTTTAAGTGTGGGGTAGGAGTCTAGGATTATGCATGATCTTGCTTGCTATCTATGATTCTATGGTTCAAATTTGAAATTTCTCTTGCATAGAATTGTTCAATTCTTGACGTGTGATGTTAAATTGACTTCAATTTTGAACAATGACGTCTAGACTGTTCCACTTAGAACCTGTAACCAACGTGTCAAAACTGATATTAAATGAGTCTAGGTCAGGACAGATCATAAATCACTTCAGTAGTTGAAACTTGAATTAATTGAATTAATTGGTTTGTTAATAACAAAGCTCGATAACACCGTTCTAAGATGATAGATGCTAGCTTCTCCCATGTTTTTCACTCCATATTTGTTCACCTGTGATTGTGGCTAGAGATTAGACAGAAATCCAATTCGAAATCTTGTGTAAAAAGTTATAACTAGCTAGGATCAAGTGGCTAAATTGGTTAAATCAAGTAATTAAGGTTTGCAAATCAATGCTAAGTTTTTTTAAGTGCTGAAAATAGAGCTAGGCAAGCCCGACACCTAAGTGAAGTGTTCGGGTTGAGCACTAGCATAAGCACAAATACTGTGAGCTAGGCAGGTCCAACACCTAAGTGAAGTGTTTGGTATCGAGCACTAGTATGCAGTAAATAAATTGAACGAAGAAGTTGAAACTTGAAATTAATTGTGGTTTAAATCGGTCCTAGCTAGAACATGTAACGCACAGATCTAGAAACGGATGAAGTTGAGTCGATAGCCACGTCACTTTTCCTACCTCCGCGTCCACATCATGGCTAGAGCTTAAAGTCTTTTCTCATTAGAATTGGTGTTATCGTAGTCGGTTAATTATGATTAATTGTTTTGCCAAGAAACGAGCTTTATTAAAACCACTACTTGAAGTGTGCAGAAATCAGTGAGATCGAAAACTTGTTTGGTTGATGTTCTTACATGTGTAGGTTAAGTTTCTACGTGGAACAGTCTAAACCAAATTGTTAGAATTGAATCTCGGTTTAATCTCGTCTCATTTGTGAATTTGAGTGTGTTCTCGTTCAGTTTGCTTGAGGACAAGCAAAAGCTTAAGTGTGGGGTATTTGATGACACTCGATTTGACGTGATTATCAGCCTCATTTAAGCGACATTTCCTTGCTTGGAACGTGGTTTTAGGGTAAAATACCGAATATTCACTCAACTACCCTATTTCCTACCGATTTGGTTACTTTGGCCCTTTTCGGGCCTATTTGATGGTTTTCTAGTGTTTTTGCGTAAGCACAGGTTTTTGCCGTCAAATAAAGTAGCCATGGACGTGTCTAAGGCATAGGAACATCGAGGAACTGAACCGGAATCGATCAAAGGAGCCAATCAAAGTCCAACCAAAAATCTGCCCATTCACACTTACACATTCGGCGAAAACAAGCTCACATCTTCGGCGAAAATAACAGTGTAAACCAACTGATGTCAAGAGAAGAACATCTTCGGTGAAAAGAGCCCAGGGTTTTCGGCGAAGATGCAAGGGAAAATCACTGGCGCCAACAGAAGGTATTTTCGGCGAAATTGATTAACTCTTCGATCCGAAAATAGAGTACAGAGAAATCAGTCGACGGACGTCCATTTACACAAGGACTTTCGCCGAAAATATCCCTATATTTTCGGTGAAAATATCCTCCAAATCCGGCGCTATATTGGAAACCCTAAAACGTACCTATTTAAAGAAGCAGCCGACAGCCAAAGGAAGAGAACTTTTACAAACAACACACGAATTCTGAGAGATCAGTCACTACCTTAGGGTCGATAGATAGAGTTTAGAGAGTTCGAAGATCCGTGGAGAGATCGTGACGCCATCCTTCCGCCTCGGAGAACTCGGAGCTTAAAGTTGAAGATCCAGGAGATTGAAGCTTCGTGGGAGTCGTCAGAATTAGGTTTTTCAGTTCTTATTTGTTCTTCCTCTGTATGATGATCTTCATTGTTGCCTTTGATTCTCTTGTTTCTGATATGAGTAACTGAACTTGTAGAGCTTAGATTAGATGAACCCTAAGTGACCCAGGGCTTTAAAGCGGTCATGGATCGGCGGTAATTAGATTCGAAGTTCAATCAGTTTCTCTTTGCATGTTTGATTCGTTCTTCATTGTTCATGTTTCTTGTCTGGATTGATCCCCTAGATTAGATTCTTGTTAAGCTAAGGATAGAAGCGAACGCTCGCCTTACTTTAGAACATCAAATTGAACAATTAACCTTATAATTGGAGCGTGCCTTTCGAAGGAACCGGTTAGGGTTAATTCACTGCAAGAGTAACTCATTAATCATTAGTAATTGCACCAGTTAATTAAGTCGTTGCGAGAGGCGGCCGTACCCGGGCGGCTAGTTAATCTTGGTAGTTAGAACGGATAGAGCGAACGTTCGCCGGTCTTAAACCTAAGGGTAAGGAGTTATGGTGGTGTATAGAAACCGATTGAATTAGAATTGAAAACCGCTGATCTGTTGATTGCCAATGCTCTGGGGAACGAAGGGGGATTCAAAATCTAAGTTCGTCTATCTTCCCGTTAGTCAATCTTTTAATCTTTCTATCTTTTGTTTTCCTTTGCATAATAGATTAGAAGTCGTGGAACTCACACCACGCACAACGTGTTTTAACCTGAGTAATTTGTCAGCTTCTTCAAAGTAGTCGATTAGAAGAAACCTCGAGTGGAATACGATCTGTTATACGCTTTTTCTTAGCATTAGTAGTTTTTATTTGGCTGAACGTCTGAACAACGACCAGAGGTCTCACCAAATTGGCGCCGTTGCCGGGGACTCTTCTAATTGTTTGAAAGAAGAGTTGGCAAATTATTCTTCTGCCTTTCCGCCTTACCATTTATTTTCCTCCATATTTTCATGATTTACCTGGGTAGTGTTTTTGAGTTTTAATTATGCAGGATTACAGGTGGGATGACCAGTACCAAGAGTGGTATGTCGATGAAGCACCAAATATTGAGGATAACCAAGAGATCTATATGCTAGCTCATCAGCATCGACAACAGACGACGAGAATAGAATCCTTCTTGGAGGGTATCTCTACAGAGCTACAAGCTCACAAAGAGATAAACTCACAGGTTCATCAAAATCGACACAGACGGCAAGAGTAGAATCCACCTTGGATGATCTCCTTTCGATTATACAAGCTCGTAACGTGATGGATGTCGAGCTCGAGCAACCAAATCCACTAATGGAAGAAGATGCTCAAGAGCCGTACGAAGATGAACATGACAACCTCACCCATGACTATTGCGAGCTAGAAGCATCTGTTGAAGAATCCTTGGCGGTGGTGGTTGATGAAGACAAAGAGCCAATCCATCTTGAAGTTGAAGCCGAAGAGGAGCACATAGAGATTGAGGAGATACCCTCACCTACACTTCCGCCGAGTCAACCTGTAGAGAAGATGGAGCTCATTGACAATACCGCGGCGTACTACCTCTTTCCTCTTCCAGAAGGAGAATTCAAGAAGAACTGGTCATCCAACCAGAACCACGATCTACTGGAACACTACCGGTTACATCACCCTGCTGGAGTGCTACATGGCACTCAACCGCTATCCTTGAAGAAGACGATTGACTTCAAGGAACTTCTGAGTTGGGGTCCCTAACAGGTACCGTCCGGCTCAAGGACGTTAAAAGAGAGCGCTTCGTGGGAGGCAACCCACGGCTGGAGTCCGTTTTTTTGAATTTTTGAGTCAGTCTTTTCGTCGTTCGAGTCAGGTTGGGGAGCCAAAGTGTCAATTGCTTGATTTATTATTTTTCGTGTAGAGTCTGCGTGTCATAGAGTCAGTTGCAAGTTGATTGAGGTCATTCCGATTTTTCTGGATTTAACTGTGATTTTCTGAAGTTGGTCGGATTTGCGAAAATATTTTAAACCCGAACAGTTCATAATTTTCGGCGAAACCGAACTACCATTTTCGGCGAAACCACCTTTTGGATTTTCAACTGAGTCTCCCTGTTTCATATTTTCGGTCCGAAGTGTATAATGTTTTCGCCGAAATTGATTTTGAAAACCAAGCAATGATTTGAACTAAAGTTTTCGGCGAAACCATATGGTTATTTTCGGCGAAAACGCCTTCGAAAATCCGGCAGTGCATTTGAACTAAAATTTTTGGCGAAACCACCCTTTTAATTTCGCCGAAAATGATTTTGAAAATCACCCAAAATATTCACTTTAAAATCCGGATTCACCCTCTCTCTCTTCCTTCTTTCAGTTTCTCATTCAATCGTCAAAATATTTTTAAAATTTCCCTTAACCTTCTTTGTTTGACTTTTATTCTGTGTGGATCCGGGACACTTGTCCCGGTATCCTTTTGATCTTTTTGTTGTTTTTGTTTTGTAGGATCCTGAGTAGCTACTCCGCTCCGCTCCGGGCTATCCGTGTTCATCCACTACACCGACCATCTCGTCACAGGTTCTTCGTATCTCTCTACTCTAGATTAGTTCTGTGAGGACACAGAACCGTTTAAGTGTGGGGTAGGAGTCTAGGATTATGCATGATCTTGCTTGCTATCTATGATTCTATGGTTCAAATTTGAAATTTCTCTTGCATAGAATTGTTCAATTCTTGACGTGTGATGTTAAATTGACTTCAATTTTGAACAATGACGTCTAGACTGTTCCACTTAGAACCTGTAACCAACGTGTCAAAACTGATATTAAATGAGTCTAGGTCAGGACAGATCATAAATCACTTCAGTAGTTGAAACTTGAATTAAATGAATTAATTGGTTTGTTAATAACAAAGCTCGATAACACCGTTCTAAGATGATAGATGCTAGCTTCTCCCATGTTTTTCACTCCATATTTGTTCATCTGTGATTGTGGCTAGAGATTAGACGGAAATCCAATTCGAAATCATGTGTAAAAAGTTATAACTAGCTAGGATCAAGTGGCTAAATTGGTTAAATCAAGTAATTAAGTGTTGCAAATCAATGCTAAGTTTTTTTAAGTGCTGAAAATAGAGCTAGGCAAGCCCGACACCTAAGTGAAGTGTTCGGGTTGAGCACTAGCATAAGCACAAATACTGTGAGCTAGGCAGGTCCAACACCTAAGTGAAGTGTTTGGTATCGAGCACTAGTATGCAGTAAATAAATTGAACGAAGAAGTTGAAACTTGAAATTAATTGTTGTTTAAATCGGTCCTAGCTAGAACATGTAACGCACAGATCTAGAAACGGATGAAGTTGAGTCGATAGCCACGTCACTTTTCCTACCTCCGCGTCCACATCATGGCTAGAGCTTAAAGTCTTTTCTCATTAGAATTGGTGTTATCGTAGTCGGTTAATTATGATTAATTATTTTGCCAAGAAACGAGCTTTATTAAAACCACTACTTGAAGTGTGCAGAAATCAGTGAGATCGAAAACTTGTTTGGTTGATGTTCTTACATGTGTAGGTTAAGTTTCTACGTGGAACAGTCTAAACCAAATTGTTAGAATTGAATCTCGGTTTAATCTCGTCTCATTTGTGAATTTGAGTGTGTTGTAGTTCAGTTTGCTTGAGGACAAGCAAAAGCTTAAGTGTGGGGTATTTGATGATACTCAATTTGACGTGATTATCAGCCTCATTTAAGCGACATTTCCTTGCTTGGAACGTGGTTTTAGGGGTAAAATAGCGAATATTCACTCAACTACCCTATTTCCTACCGATTTGGTTACTTTGGCCCTTTTCGGGCCTATTTGATGGTTTTCTAGTATTTTTGCGTAAGCACAGGTTTTTGCCGTCAAATAAAGTAGCCATGGATGTGTCTAAGGCATAGGAACACCGAGGAACTGAACCGGAATCGATCAAAGGAGCAAATCAAAGTCCAACCGAAAATCTGCCCATTCACACTTACACATTCGGCGAAAACAAGCTCACATCTTCGGCGAAAATAACAGTGTAAACCAACTGATGTCAAGAGAAGAACATCTTCGGCGGAAAGAGCCCAGGGTTTTCGGCGAAGATGCAAGGGAAAATCACTGGCGCCAACAGAAGGTATTTTCGGCGAAATTGATTAACTCTTCGATCCGAAAATAGAGTACAGAGAAATCAGCCGACGGAAGTCCATTTACACAAGGACTTTCACCGAAAATATCCCTATATTTTCGTTGAAAATATCCTCCAAATCCGGCGCTATATTGGAAACCCTAAAACGTACCTATTTAAAGAAGCAGCCGGCAGCCAAAGGAAGAGAACTTTTACAAACAACACACGAATTCTGAGAGATCAGTCACGACCTTAGGGTCGATAGATAGAGTTTAGAGAGTTCGAAGATCCGTGGAGAGATCGTGACGCCATCCTTCCGCCTCGGAGAACTTGGAGCTTAAAGTTGAAGATCCAGGAGATTGAAGCTTTGCGGGAGTCGTCAGAATTAGGTTTTTCAGTTCTTATCTGTTCTTCCTCTGTATGATGATCTTCATTGTTGCCTTTGATTCTCTTGTTTCTGATATGAGTAACTGAACTTGTAGAGCTTAGATTAGATGAACCCTAAGTGACCCAGGGCTTTAAAGCGGTCACGGATCGACGGTAATTAGATTCGAAGTTCAATCAGTTTCTCTTTGCATGTTTGATTCGTTCTTCATTGTTCATGTTTCTTGTCTGGATTGATCCCCTAGATTAGATTCTTGTTAAGCTAAGGATAGAAGCGAACGCTCGCCTTACTTTAGAACATCGAATTGAACAATTAACCTTATAATTGGAGCGTGCCTTTCGTAGGAACCGGTTAGGGTTAATTCACTGCAAGAGTAACTCATTAATCATTAGTAATTGCACCAGTTAATTAAGTCGTTGTGAGAGGCGACCGTACCCGGGCGGCTAGTTAATCTTGGTAGTTAGAACGGATAGAGTGAACGTTCGCCGGTCTTAAACCTAAGGGTAAGGAGTTATGGTGGTGTATAGAAACCGATTGAATTAGAATTGAAAACCGCTGATCTGTTGATTGCCAATGCTCTGGGGAACGAAGGGGAATTCAAAATCTAAGTTCGTCTATCTTCCCGTTAGTCAATTTTAATCTTTCTGTCTTTTGTTTTCCTTTGCTTAATAGATTAGAAGTCGTGGAACTCATACCACGCACAACGTGTTTTAACCTGAGTAATTTGCCAGCTTCTTCAAAGTAGTCGATTAGAAGAAACCTCGAGAGGAATACGATCTGCTATACGCTTTTTCTTAGCATTAGTAGTTTTTATTTGGCTGAACGTCCGAACAACGACCGGAGGTCTCACCAAATTAGCGCCGTTTCCGGGGACTCTTCTAATTGTTTGAAAGAAGAGTTGGCAAATTATTCTTCTGCCTTTCCGCCTTACCATTTATTTTCCTCCATATTTTCATGATTTACCTGGGTAGTGTTTTTTAGTTTTAATTATGCAGGATTACAGGTGGGATGACCAGTACCAAGAGTGGTATGTCGATGAAGCACCAAATATTGAGGATAACCAAGAGATCTATATGCTAGCTCATCAGCATCGACAACAGACGACGAGAATAGAATCCTTCTTGGAGAGTATCTCTACAGAGCTACAAGCTCACAAAGAGATAAACTCACAGGTTCATCAAAATCGACAACAGACGGCAAGAGTAGAATCCGCCTTGGATGATCTCCTTTCGATTATACAAGCTCGTAACGTGATGGATGTCGAGCTCAAGCAACCAAATCCATTAATGGAAGAAGATGCTCAAGAGCCGTACGAAGATGAACATGACAACCTCACCCATGACTATTGCGAGCTAGAAGCATCTGTTAAAGAATCCTTGGCGGTGGTGGTTGATGAAGACAAAGAGCCAATCCATCTTGAAGTTGAAGCCGAAGAGGAGCACATAGAGATTGAGGAGATACCCTCACCTACACTTCCGCCGAGTCAACCTGTAGAGAAGATGGAGCTCATTGACAATACCGCGCCGTACTACCTCTTTCCTCTTCCAGAAGGAGAATTCATGAAGAACTGGTCATCCAATCAGAACCAAGATCTACTGGAACACTACCGGTTACATCACCCTGCTGGAGTGCTACATGGCACTCAACCGCTATCCTTGAAGAAGACGATTGACTTCAAGGAACTTCTGAGTTGGGGTCCCTAACAGGTACCGTCCGGCTCAAGGACGTTAAAAGAGAGCGCTTCGTGGGAGGCAACCCACGGCTGGAGTCTGTTTTTTTGAATTTTTGAGTCAGTCTTTTCGTCGTTCGAGTCAGGTTCGGGGAGCAAAAGTGTCAGTTGCTTGATTTATTATTTTTCGTGTAGAGTCTGCGTGTCATAGAGTCAGTTGCAAGTTGATTGAGGTCATTCCGATTTTTCTGGATTTAACTGTGATTTTCTGAAGTTGGTCGGATTTGCGAAAATATTTTAAACCCGAACAGTTCAAAATTTTCGGCGAAACCGAACTACCATTTTCTGCGAAACCACCTTTTGGATTTTCAACTGAGTCTCCCTGTTTCATATTTTCGGTCCGAAGTGTATAATGTTTTCGCCGAAACTGATTTTGAAAACCAAGCAGTGATTTGAACTAAAGTTTTCGGTGAAACCATATGGTTATTTTCGGCGAAAACGCCTTCGAAAATCCGGCAGTGCATTTGAACTAAAATTTTCGGCGAAACCACCCTTTTAATTTCGCCGAAAATGATTTTGAAAATCACCCAAAATATTCACTTTAAAATTCGGATTCACCCTCTCTCTCTTCCTTCTTTCAGTTTCTCATTCAATCGTCAAAATATTTTTAAAATTTCCCTTAACCTTCTTTGTTCGACTTTTATTCTGTGTGGATCCGGGACACTTGTCCCGGTATCCTTTTGATCTTTTTGTTGTTTTTGTTTTGTAGGATCCTGAGTAGCTACTCCGCTCCGCTCCGGGCTATCCGTGTTCATCCACTACACCGACCATCTCGTCACAGGTTCTTCGTATCTCTCTACTCTAGATTAGTTCTGTGAGGACACAGAACCGTTTAAGTGTGGGTAGGAGTCTAGGATTATGCATGATCTTGCTTGCTATCTATGATTCTATGGTTCAAATTTGAAATTTCTCTTGCATAGAATTGTTCAATTCTTGACGTGTGATGTTAAATTGACTTCAATTTTGAACAATGACATCTAGACTGTTCCACTTAGAACCTGTAACCAACGTGTCAAAACTGATATTAAATGAGTCTAGGTCAGGACAGATCATAAATCACTTCAGTAGTTGAAACTTGAATTAATTGAATTAATTGGTTTGTTAATAACAAAGCTCGATAACACCGTTCTAAGATGATAGATGCTAGCTTCTCCCATGTTTTTCACTCCATATTTGTTCACCTGTGATTGTGGCTAGAGATTAGACGGAAATCCAATTCGAAATCTTGTGTAAAAAGTTATAACTAGCTAGGATCAAGTGGCTAAATTGGTTAAATCAAGTAATTAAGTGTTGCAAATCAATGCTAAGTTTTTTTAAGTGCTGAAAATAGAGCTAGGCAAGCCCGACACCTAAGTGAAGTGTTCGGGTTGAGCACTAGCATAAGCACAAATACTGTGAGCTAGGCAGGTCCAACACCTAAGTGAAGTGTTTGGTATCGAGCACTAGTATGTAGTAAATAAATTGAACGAAGAAGTTGAAACTTGAAATTAATTGTTGTTTAAATCGGTCCTAGCTAGAACATGTAACGCACAGATCTAGAAACGGATGAAGTTGAGTCGATAGCCACGTCACTTTTCCTACCTCCGCGTCCACATCATGGCTAGAGCTTAAAGTCTTTTCTCATTAGAATTGGTGTTATCGTAGTCGGTTAATTATGATTAATTGTTTTGCCAAGAAACGAGCTTTATTAAAACCACTACTTGAAGTGTGCAGAAATCAGTGAGATCGAAAACTTGTTTGGTTGATGTTCTTACATGTGTAGGTTAAGTTTCTACGTGGAACAGTCTAAACCAAATTGTTAGAATTGAATCTCGGTTTAATCTCGTGTCATTTGTGAATTTGAGTGTTTTCTAGTTCAGTTTGCTTGAGGACAAGCAAAAGCTTAAGTGTGGGGTATTTGATGACACTCGATTTGACGTGATTATCAGCCTCATTTAAGTGACATTTCCTTGCTTGGAACGTGGTTTTAGGGGTAAAATACCGAATATTCACTCAACTACCCTATTTCCTACCGATTTGGTTACTTTGGCCCTTTTCGGGCCTATTTGATGGTTTTCTAGTGTTTTTGCGTAAGCACAGGTTTTTGCCGTCAAATAAAGTAGCCATGGACGTGTCTAAGGCATAGGAACATCGAGGAACTGAACCGGAATCGATCAAAGGAGCCAATCAAAGTCCAACCGAAAATCTGCCCATTCACACTTACACATTCGGCGAAAACAAGCTCACATCTTCGGCGAAAATAACAGTGTAAACCAACTTATTCAAGAGAAGAACATCTTCGGCGAAAAGAGCCCAGGGTTTTCGGCGAAGATGCAAGGGAAAATCATTGGCGCCAACAGAAGGTCTTTTCTGCGAAATTGATTAACTCTTCGATCGGAAAATAGAGTACAGAGAAATCAGCCGACGGACGTCCATTTACACAAGGACTTTCACCGAAAATATCCCTATATTTTCGGCGAAAATATCCTCCAAATCCGGCGCTATATTGGAAACCCTAAAGCGTACCTATTTAAAGAAGCAGCCGGCAGCCAAAGGAAGAGAACTTTTACAAACAACACACGAATTCTGAGAGATCAGTCACGACCTTAGGGTCGATAGATAGAGTTTAGAGAGTTCGAAGATCCGTGGAGAGATCGTGACGCCATCCTTCCGCCTCGAAGAACTCGGAGCTTAAAGTTGAAGATCCAGAGGATTGAAGCTTCGCGGGAGTCGTCAGAATTAGGTTTTTCAGTTCTTATCTGTTCTTCCTCTGTATGATGATCTTCATTGTTGCCTTTGATTCTCTTGTTTCTGATATGAGTAACTGAACTTGTAGAGCTTAGATTAGATGAACCCTAAGTGACCCAGGGCTTTAAAGCGGTCACGGATCGGCGGTAATTAGATTCGAAGTTCAATCAGTTTCTCTTTGCATGTTTGATTCGTTCTTCATTGTTCATGTTTCTTGTCTGGATTGATCCCCTAGATTAGATTCTTGTTAAGCTAAGGATAGAAGCGAACGCTCGCCTTACTTTAGAACATCGAATTGAACAATTAACCTTATAATTGGAGCGTGCCTTTCGTAGGAACCGGTTAGGGTTAATTCACTACAAGAGTAACTCATTAATCATTAGTCATTGCGCTAGTTAATTAAGTCGTTGCGAGAGGCGACCGTACCCGGGCGGCTAGTTAATCTTGGTAGTTAGAACGGATAGAGCGAACGTTCGCCGGTCTTAAACCTAAGGGTAAGGAGTTATGGTGGTGTATAGAAACCGATTGAATTAGAATTGAAAACCGCTGATCTATTGATTGCCAATGCTCTGGGGAACGAAGGGGGATTCAAAATCTAAGTTCGTCTATCTTCCCGTTAGTCAATCTTTTAATCTTTCTGTCTTTTGTTTTCCTTTGCTTAATAGATTAGAAGTCGTGGAACTCACACCACGCACAACGTGTTTTAACCTGAGTAATTTGCCAGCTTCTTCAAAGTAGTCGATTAGAAGAAACCTCGAGTGGAATACGATCTGCTATAACGCTTTTTCTTAGCATTAGTAGTTTTTATTTGGCTGAACGTCCGAACAACGACCGGAGGTCTCACCACATATTCACTCATATATAATAATATATATATATATATATATATATATATATATATATCGATATTATATGTCAATGGACGAATACCAACAAAAGGATGGCCTGGTTCAAATTCCCCTTGGAAGAACTTAACCCCTGCGCCAAGTTCGGGTCCCCCAAGGCGGGACCCAACATACCGTCAAGTTCGGATTCCCCAAGGCGGAAACCAACTTGTTGTTCGGGCTCCCTAAGGCGGAACCCAACTCAGTCGTTAAGTTCGGATTTCCCAGGGTGGAAACCAACTCATCACCATTCTGGCCCCCCCCCCACGACGGAGCCCGTTATCTTCCCAAGTCTGGGTTATTCAGGGCGGATATCAACTCAATCAAATCCACTGGTTTTTTTTAACAAGAAATAGAACTCGGACCCAGGAAATTATGAAGGCGAAGGCATAGTGGTTCCATATTAGCAAGGTTCCAAAGAAAAACAAAGAAAAAAAACAAAGGGGGAGAACAGTCTATTGTTTTCCGCTAGACGAGCCCACTTGGGATTTCCCAGCCTTCGCTTTCTTCTTCTGCTCCTTATGGCACTGGCTCACTTTGGAGTAAGCCACGGTCAGCAGCTCTTTCCGCCGGTCGGCAGGGATCACCTGAGAATCGGCGGATTCTTCTTTGAATTTCTGTGCCATCAGTCGCCGAGAGGCAGAGCGGAACATGAGCTCCTGGTCCCAGGCGCCATCGGTAGGATTCCGTTGAAGTTCATGACGGATGGCTGTCAGAGCACTATCAATGGCACCATGCACCCGGTCGCCCAGCTCTTCGGCAGTCTTTGCCTCCACTCTCTTCTCAATGTCCGCCTTCAAGGCCTGAAGAGTACCCTCCGTCTCCTTCAAGGTTGCGTCACGGCTTTCAAGATCCTTGGTTTTGCCCTCCAAGTCTTTGGCCATGCCCGCCTTGGCCGTTTCCAGGAGGGTCACCTTCTCTTTCAGCACTTGGAGGTCAGCCTCAGCCTGGGTCAGGGCGGTCTTCGCTTTCCATCATTTATCTTGCTCAGCCTGCAAGTCCAACATGTGTTCAGTGGCCTGGTTAGCGTGCACAAGGCGGAGCAAGTCCAATTCATAAGAAGTAGTTACCAGAAGTCGAGCCGCCTCTTCGTCCATCTCCTTCTTAGCCTTGGAGTATTTGGCTTTCCATTGTTGGGCGGCGGCCCGAGCTTCCCGCAACTGAGAATCCGCTTCCTCGCCCTGAGGCTGCTCCGCCCTATGCGCCTGGTCGGCGGACAGCAAAGCGCCGGCGGTTCCTAGCAGTTGCAGGTGACATTTTTACACGTTACAGTTTGACGTGGGAAACAATAGAAGCAGTTTGATGAAAATCTTACCCTGGACCCAATCGTCATTTGCTCCATCGCCAGACGGCGGACCCCGTCCTCGGACGGAGGATGGTCGATATCCCAGTCGGCCGCCAATTAGAGGGCGGCCCGCGTGAGAATCTCGTTCCCACTCAACGTTGGATGCATCGCCGGGAGATGGGCGGTGTTATATTCTCCAGCAGACGCTTGAAGCTTAGAAGAACCCTCGCCCCTCTGTCTCTTCCCAGAGTCCTTCTTCATGGTTATCTTGCGACGCTTTGGGCGCACAGGATTTTGGGGTGGCGGACTTCCGGTGGGGTTGGGCCGTTTTTTCTCATGGCGTTCTTTGTTCGCCTGCTCTTTCCGCGCCTGCCGCGCGTCCTTTACCTTCTGAGACGGGTCAACTCCAGACCCCTCAGGCTGGGGCTGAGTATCCGCTGATGCGCTCCGCGTCTTGGCATTTAGCAGCGCCGCGAAGATAGCGCTCTCTGCACAGGGATAACAAAGAAGACAGAGCTGACAGGTTAGATAACATTTGACAAGAAACAGACTTAACCGTAAAGGCGCACAGAGCGGATTGTTATCCTAGGTCGCTATCAGCTCACCACCATCTTCTTCAAGTTGTATTCCAGGTGTTCACCCAATCTACAATGGCGGCATCATTCTTCTCTAGGCGGTCAGCCTTGTTGAATCCTCAATGGCCCCATAGGACCATGTAGGTCGGAGACACCCAGCCCAGAATGTGTCCTCCGGAGCTTCAGTTTTCATAAAAAAAAATTGTGCCACCACACGGAGTCGGCTTTGATGGTGCCATAGACCCCGCTCCCCGAGTACGCCCTACTTTTGGAGAACGTAATGCCGTTCTGGCCAATCTTGGCGATATGGAGATGGCGAATATTCGGGCACTCGGCGCAACGTGCCTCTTCACACAAGCTACCTTAAAAGCGGTCATAACCGCCCAGGCATGGGGTTGGAGCGCTCCCAGGGACGCTCCCAATAGATCCAACACATCCAGCTCCCAAGGATCTAAAGGGAAACGCAAGTCGTACCTGAGCGCCTCGACCCACACACCTACCCAGCCCGGAGGACAATTGTCGATCGAGCACAGCCTGGCGGGAGCAGCATATGAGAAACGATGAGGCATATCACACTCGTTCAGTAGCCTGACCAGAGCGTTGGTCTTGACATAGGGAAAGTACCCAGGACCCAACACTTCCCGGCTGTCAGCAGATGCGCCCGCCCACATCTGCTCCCAAGACATGACCTTATAACTGTACTTTTCTATGGGGTCGACTTGCAGATCAAAACCCCAGGCCTCCTTGGTAAAGCTGACTTGCCACGATGCAAACCACCGACCATTGTTCGACGGCGTATCCGCCTTCTTGGATACTACGTTGAATCGGGCCTCAGCTTGTGCTCGGAGTTGCTCCGCCGAGGGAACGGGCAGCAGCTCAGCATCCGCCGCTAATACATACTCGGCGTCAAAATCCGCGTATGGGTTGAAGACCAGGTCACTATCCTCTGGATAAGGCATTTGCCCTTTCTGTTTAGGATCTGCTGCATCTGACCCTTCATCATCGTCACCCTCTTCTCCCACGGATGGCTCGGGGATTAAGGGCGGACTCGGCGGCGGAGACGATGATGATGACGATGTCTCATCCGACACATCCGCCTCAGATCCTCTCCTCCCTTCATCATAGCCTCCTACAACAGAAGGATAAGGAGAAAAAATCAGAAGGGGAGGAGGAATAAACGCCAAAGGGCGGATAGACACAGGAACAACTTTTGCTCCCGTGTCTGGAGAGGGGCGGACAGTTGGACGCCTGCGTCCCCGCGTACCCCTCAACACTCTCTCTAAGTGGTCATAATCTACAGACGACGACGACTCACTAGAAGACATCTCACCCTAACGAAGAAACGGAAATAAAAAGGGCGGGGCAAGCAAGGCAAGCAAAAGAATAGTGGGCGGAATAAAAAATTAAATGCAAGAGTTTCAAGAACACCTACTTGCTTCGGCGGATGAAGACGACTCAGCATCAGAAGGCATCTTCGGTATCGGGTTTTAAGGAGGGGCGGATAGAAGCAAAGGTAAACTAAGAAGAAAGGGGCGTATGACCTCAAGGAAGATGAGTATGAGAAAGGGCGGACGCTCTCAAGGAATTTGCCGAAAAGATGAAGTGCCAGCAGACGAGGGGGAGGGCCCCTATTTATACTAGTGACGTGGGTGAGCGAAACGTCGCCAAGTATAAATGGGCCACGTGTCCACCAGACAGTGGGCGAATAGGTTATTAGCCTGCAAAAAGGGTGATACGCGTGCAATTCTGCCTCAAAAGAAGAGCCCAACCCATTTCGATCGTCGGCGATGGCGACGATAGCAACATCACCGGAAATTGCCCTAACGCCGATGAGGTTTCTGACAAGGATGTTTGCGTAACTTCATTGGCGGTTTCACCCCCCCACCAGGGACCATGACGGTCCAATACTTAATTGAGTACTGGAACCACGTCCGCCCACAGCAGCGATCATTGAATTACAAAGGGGCGGTGCCGCCGCCAACATGGGAGACCTACGCGTCCTCGAGCCCATACTGGGGGATCCAATTGATAGGCCTCGAAGACAAGACCGCCCTCATAGCCGCACAAACAGTTCCATAGTATCGCCCCGAGCCCTTACGCCCTCGAGACCATACTAGGGGCAATTGATAGGCCTGAAGACAAGACCGCCCTCATAGCCGCACAAATAGTTCCATAGTATCGCCTCGAGACCCTCGTGCCCTCGAGACCATACTAGGGGCAATTGATAGGCCCGAGTTTATTCCGCCCTAATGGCCAGGGCGGTCCTCCGCTCTGGGGCAGATAACGGACCGCCCTAAGTCGAAGATCACCTGTCATATCGATAGGACAGGAAAGCGGCCACCGCCCATCACTGTTGAGTGTGACTTGCCGCGGCCCACTCAGGATATGACACGTGGATCTCGCTACACCCACTGGACCTATAAGTAACGGGATCCCCCATTCAGAAGAGGACAACACATGCCCGGGACCATACGCCTGATACTACAAGCTTCCACGCTGTACGCTAAAGGCTATCGGTTCCGCCCGCACCAAAGGGCACTCGCCCGGTACTTCTCTGTAACCCATTCTCTCCACATTACTCAAATACTTGCCATCACATACATACTAACCGCCTCGTACGCCCGCTCTGCAAGGTACCATCCGCCAAGGCACCCCGAGGACGGATTCGTTGCTCAGACCTCCAAAGAACCACAGTATTGATCCACTGGTCCAACTGGGCGGATCAGCAAACAGTCTAACCCCGGTTAAACCATTAAACCCTGAATCCCTGATCTAGCCGGCTCGACCCTCCGGTCCGGTTCTGAAAACCATGGTTCGAGCACCTTCCAATCAGCAACCAAATTAATAACTTTTTTTAAATATTTTCAAATGAAGGGTCATCCAAGTAAATCATTTGTGTCAATTTCATACTTGCCTCAACAACACTAGATCTCCTTTCACCATTTAACTTTTTCAGAACATCTTTCACTTTCCTCAACTTCCCATACAACTCTTCAAAGTAAGATTAACAAGACTCCCTCTCCAAACATCTCTAATCAAATCAAAATAGGTTGGATAAGAGCACCACCTCTTCAAAAATATAAAGGGTTTAGGAAATGAAGCAATATTGATTTTCGTATTCAACTTCAACCAACAATGATATATAAAAAAAAAAAAAAAATAGGCCTAATTTCGAGTTGACTTCTAGAAAAAGTATCGATTCACTCAGAATTTAACATGACACGATCTAATCTTCTGGCAAAAGGCTTCCCAAATGGACTATATAAGTCCAAATGAATAAAGGGAAACTTACTTTATGATCAATAAATTATAGGCCATCAATCCATTTGTGAAATTCCCTCATGCTCAAATCAATCATATCTTTATTTGAGGTATCATCAGGGGAGGTTATTGCATTGTAATCTCCCATAGTAATAATTAATATTTCAGTAAATTAATAATCCTAGGGAAATTAAAATTTTACGGCATTGTTAATTTCGTCGGAATTCTAATTTGAGGGCGGACGCTACAGTGGTAATTTGGTGTTCGGGACATATTTGCCTACTCAATGTGTCAATGATTTGAGTTCTTCAATCGAGTCGCAACTTCAATTGGCGCGAGCAATTCGATGAAACTATCTGCGGAACTGAGCATAGTCCGCCGCCGCGTAAATGGTCATCCTCAGCCCCAATGTGCTCGTGTCTCTTCTCCAATCCACTGTCTCAACTCGCCACCCCCCTTCTCAGCAGGTTCATGTTCGTGATGTCAACGCCCTCATGCAAGCATTGCGAGACTACCTGTTTACGGTTAGCACCTAGCAAATCTTGTTGTCTTTCTTAAGACCAGGCGAGTTGGGATAGTCCACTTCTGTCATAGACCACACATCACTTGAAGGTGATGAGCACTAGCCTTGTCTTTAGGGTTGTATGTTGGTCTCCCTAAAAGACTAAAAATGAACCTATTTTTATGAATATACGTACCAATCTTCAGGCCTTATCACAACATATCAGGATGTGAATCAACATTGTTGAGGAGGACATGATACTTGACCAGTCTATCATAGTTGGTTCACCCACCAAAATGGTGGTGGATATTTCATGGAAGCTACTACCACCTAATTGGGTTTTTTCTCAATTTATGCGACTCCGTTATTTCTGAGACTAGCTGGACAACAACATTAGACCTATTTCATGATACTGATGATCGTTGCCTTGCAACATACAATATGAACTTGGGACTGTGTTCAATCGTCAAGGCAAAATTGAGAGGAGCTGGAACACGGTTACGTATTTCTTGAAAGAGAGAGAATGTAGGAAGGTACAAATGTAGTTGGATTCGTGGGTTGCGTTCCAACTTTTCCTGCGGAGGATGAGATCACGCACCAGTAATCTTCTGAGGTCGCCCAATTTTGTGAGATGTTCGATCAGGATTGGATAGTCGAAATCAAACATATTTATTAAAAAGACAACCATGAAGTTGACTTTTTGAGCTGTCATATGACATAATTTATTTATTAGTGTTCACTCTATTTCTATTTCTGATCTTGTATATCTTGTCATATATTGTATGATTTGTTTGAACTTTCCAAGTCTCATTTAGTTCTCAATGTAAGATAAGTGTTAAAGCGTTGAGGTTATATAAAAAAAAAAGTTAAAGTATCATTTTTTGTCATGGAATTGAGAGATGAAATTGCCCAATTATGCGATAATTGATCAATTTCTTGTTTTTAGTAAAAAAAAGTGACCATCCAATTTCATTGTAATTAAATTTTAGTTGAGATCAATTTCTCCTCGAGGCTAGGATTGAATTTCATTTCAAAATGAGGAGAAGTTTCAAATTGTTCTTTTTTTTGCCTGAGGTAATTCTCGTGGGAGACCGGAAGATAGTCATACATTCATCCTAGGTATCCACCCAAGCCGAGAGATTTACTGTAACACCCGACCCGAATCAGCTCGGTGAAACCCGAGGTTGAACCGGTATCGAGTATTACCCAGTGGAAAACGACAGAGATAACAATCAAATCCAAACTTTAAATAAGAGTTTAAGTGAGAGGCCCCCCCCATAAACCATGAAAACATAACCTGTTTGCAACTCCAAATCCATCGTAAAACCCATAAAATCCAACATAATCAGAAAGATACATAAATCCAAGTAAAACCCCCAAAATGTCCCAAGTCAACTGAAATATAAAAATAGGTCAACTCCAAGTAGGCTCCAGTCTTCACCTCATAGCTTCAGCCCAGCACTTCTCGGAATCCACCCTCAACTCTGACACCACACCACTCTCTCTAGCCACGAGATCCTGAAAGGGAGAAAGGGATCAATTTCCTATTGAAATTGAGTGAACCCACTGGGCCTACCTACACGTTGTCCTACTCTATGGAGCGGTCCCAACTCCGCACAAGACATTCAACAATGGAACCAACCCAACCCCCCTTTCCATATTTTAATTCCCAAAAAACAGTCTAGGTGATCACGTTGGTCAGTTCTTGTTCTCAAGCACGATTCATAGCATTAGAATAACACAGTACTAATACATCAACCCACGGCACACACAGCATCATCACAACACAACCATCAACCAAGTCACAACCACAACCACAAGCACACAACCGTTCACATTCACATTATCTAGGTGAGTTATTAGGCGCCAATAAGGAGTTTATCCCGCACCACCCCTGCCGGCCTGACGCACCTCTCTCCCCTGGAGAGGTCCAAGACGCATCCTCTCCCTTGGAGGATACCACGAGACCTTTCCCTTGAAGGAATCGTTAACTTGACTCAACCAAACAAATCACGCCTTTCCCTTGAAGACGTGACCGCACCTCTTTCCCTTGAAGAGGCACTTAGCACCCATAGTGCAGTTTTAGGGGGCAGTGCAGGCTCCTTCCGGTTCTATTTCCACACATACAATTCTCCACATCACATTCTCAAATCATGCATCACACCCACTATGATCATACAACACAAAACAGCCACATCTCATTCATAGTCCATAGTTCACAACACATCTCGTCCTCCAAGCCCCTGTCATGTTCACAGCACACACATCACAATCAATAGGACAACCGGCTAGCTCACCGGCCTCCCCCACCTGCAAGTACAGGGGAAGCCATGTCATGAGTCTAGGGGTCACCCACCATGTTCCTCTTATTCAGAGAGACCCCACATTGGCAGGGCAACTCTCCTGCATCCACAACCAGCAATTCATAATATCATAGCACCTGCACTTATTTCCCAACCATCCTAACTCTCACTTCTATGTCAATCCATTACTTAATTCACTTCAGTTCACAACCAACCCCAAACCATAGCAATCAACAACAACGATCAACCACGGCAAACATCAATAGCAATCAAGTACATTCACAGAACAGTTTATCCCCTTTTACGCTCATCATTTTCATGCATAACCTAGGTTTTGTTCTAAGTCCAATTGAAACTCCTCACGCTGTCCAAACTACCTACACAAGCTAAGCCCTCACCTGGAATAGAAGACGAGGCTCTAATCGTCTTCTAGTTCCCCAGAAACTCGATTTCCAACCACCAAACTCGTAGCTCTACCCTTCCTTACTGCTCACGACCTACACCCAGAAACCCATAATAGAGGTTAGCGATCTCTTCTCCTCGTCGCTACGAATCCATAGCAACAAACGGAACTCAATTCCGACCTCTACAGCTCCCGGAATCACCCTTCGAAGGTTGCTCGCTCTAGGTTCGTCAATGGATTTTCGGGGAGAGAGAAAGGGGAAAGAAGTTGTGAATTTCCGTGCAAATCCGTCCTTTTATGCACGAAATGTGCGCCTGGCATGTCAAAATGTGCGCCGGCGCACATTGACCCCCAAAAGGCGCACATTTTGAATATTCCGCCGAAAGTTTGCTGAATTAATTGAAAAGTGCGCCTGGCACTTCTAAAAGTGCGCCTGCGCACTTTAGGACCCAAAATCAGCACTTTTTGGTGCAACACCATTCCCCTCTTTGCAACTTCGACCCAACTTAAACCCGAATGACCCGAAACTCAAGGGAGCTTAAGAGCACTGATTCCAGTACCCTAGCCTACCGATCTTGAGTTCCAAACCGTTTGGTTGAGCGGGGATGTTACAAGTCTCCACAACTTCAAGGATTTCGCCCCCGAAATCATCCCTAACTCATCCTAGCAATATGATACCGAACACACAGTTAAAATCACAGCAAATTCAAGTATCCTATTGACTTCCGAAATTCCTAACGACGAACCACCAGCCTTCCTTTAACTACTCATCAGCCCTACACCCACTCCCAACACTCCACTTTCACCGAGCACCCTAGACCTTCTTGGAACCAACACCACAACAAGCAAACACAAAAGCATACATCAAGGGGAATTAATACCTGAATCATACACTTCCACTAACTCCGGGTACCGCCGCCTCATACTCTCCTCAGTCTCCCAAGTAGCCGACTCGCTCTCATGGTTCCTCCATACCACCTTAAGCTGCGGAATCCGCTTATTCCTCAAGGCCCGGACTTGCCTATCCACGATCCGACTGGCTTCTCCTCATAAGTCAAGTCTTGCTCAATCTCCACCTCCTCCGGCTGAATTACATGAGAAGGGTCCCCATGATACCGCCTAAGCACGCTCACATGGAACACATTGTGTATCCTTTCCAACTCCCCCGGCAAAGCTAACACATAAGCCACCGGACCCGACTTAGCGAGGATCTCATAAGGACCGATGTACCGAGGTGCCAACTTCCCTTTTCTACCGAAACGCATCAGCCCTTTCCACGGCGACACCTTCAAAAATACCTTCTCCCCAACATTGAAACTCAGCTCTCTAGCATGACCGTCGGCATACGCTTTTTGCCTATCTTGAGCTGCTCTCAATCTCTCCTTGATAATCTTAACCCGATCAGCCGTCTCTTGCACAACTTGAGGACCCGACAACACCCTCGCACCTTCCTCATCCCAACACAAAGGCGTCCTACACTTCCTCCCATACAAGGCCTCAAAAGGGGCGGACTTCAAACTACTATGATACGAGTTATTATAGGCGAACTCAATCAAAGGTAGCAATTCCGTCCAAGGGGTTTGAAACTCCATAGCACAGCTTCTCAACAACTCCTCCAAAGTAAGGATCGTTCTCTCCGATTGCCCATCCGTCTGAGGATGATACGCCGTCGAGAACTTGAGCTTAGTTCCCAATGCTGTATGCAGCCCCTCCCAAAAATGAGACGTGAAACTCGGATCCCGATCAGAGACGATGGATTGAGGAACCCCATGCAACCTTACCACCTCTTCTATATATAACTTTGCCAACACCTCCACACTAGGCTTAAACCGAATGGTATGAAATGCGCAACTTTCGTCAAACGGTCGACTATTACCCACACGGCATCCTTCCCCTCCCTAGTCGGCGGAAAACCCGATACAAAATCCATGGTGATGTCCGCAAACTTCCACTCCGGAATAGGTAGGGACTGAAGTAACCCACCCGGAGCTCTATGCTCCGCCTTAGCCTTCTGACAAACCAAACAAGTCGCCACATAACGAGCCACATCCTTCTTCATTCCTGGCCACCAAAAACTTAACTTCAGGTCATTGTACATCTTTGTCATCCCGGGATGCATAGCATACATCGAGGAATGAGCCTCCTCCAAAATCCCCTTCCTCAATTCCTCTACTTCCGGCACGCACACTCGACCCTTGCATTTCAACAATCCGCCAACTACCTCAAATCCATTATCCATGCCTTTTTCAACTTCCCCTCGAATAGCCACCAGAGTAGCATCCTTGAGCTGCTCCTCACCAATCCTATCATTCAGCATAGGCCTAATGTTGAGCTTGGCAAACAAACTTCCCACATCATCTAACTGCATCTCTACCCTTAAAGCTCTAAGATCCACCAACTCCTTTCGACTTAAAGCATCCGCAACCACATTAGCTTTGCCAGGGTGGTAGTCAATGGTACAGTCATAATCCTTCAAGAGCTCCACCCAACGCCGTTGCCTACCATTCAGCTCCTTTTGATCCATAAGGTGCTTAAGACTCTTGTGATCGGTCATGATCTTAAACGTCTCACCATACAAATAATGCCTCCACAACTTCAAGGCGAACACCACTGCAGCTAACTCCAAATCATGGGTTGGGTAGTTCACCTCATGCACCCTAAGCTGTCGGGAGGCATAAGCGACAACCTTCCCATTCTGCATCAACACACAGCCCAATCCTTGCAAAGACGCATCACTAAACACCACATACTCTCCACCTTCTACTGGCAAAGTCAACACCGGAGCTGAAGTCAACTTCTTCTTCAACTCCTCAAAGCTCCTCTGACATTCCTCGCTCCACTCATACTTCGACTCCTTCCTCAACAACTTATGTAAAGGAGACGCTATGGTAGAGAACCCCTCTACGAACCTTCGGTAGTAACCAGCTAACCCCAAGAAGCTCCTCAGTTGCGACACATCCTTAGGTGGAGACCAATTAACCACCGCTTCAATCTTCTTTGGGTCAACCTCCACGCCTCTTTTAGAAACCACATGCCCAAGAAACAATACTTCTTCCAACCAAAAGGCACACTTCGAGAACTTGGCAAATAGTTGCTGCTCCCTCAACCTATGAAAAACAATCCTCAAGTGCTCCTCATGCTCCTTCCTAGTCTTAGAATAAATGAGGATATCATCGATGAACACTATCACGAACTTATCCAAATATTCGTGGAAAACCTTGTTCATGAGAGCCATGAACGCGGCGGGAGCATTGGTGAGACCAAACGGCATCACCAGAAACTCATAGTGTCCATAGCGGGTCCTAAAGGCTGTCATTGGCACCGATCCTTCCTCCACCTTCAACTGGTGATAACCGACCTCAAGTCTATCTTCGAGAACACTTCAGCCCCTTGCAATTGATCAAAGAGATCGTCTATCCTTGTAAGTGGGTAACGATTCTTGATCGTCGCCTTGTTCAACCGCCTATAGTCAATACACATCCGCATCGACCCATCCTTCTTCTTCACAAACAACACCGGTGCCCCCCACGGTGATACGCTTGGGCGGATGAACCCCTTATCCAAGAGCTCCTGCAATTGCTCCTTCAACTCCTTTAACTCCGCCGGTGCCATGCGATAAGGTGGAATAGAGATTGGAGCAGTTCCAGGAACCAGCTCTATATTGAACTCCACCTCACGCTCGATCGGTGCTCCGGGTAGTTCCTCAAACACATCCGCGAACTCCCGAGCTACAGGTACCTTCTCCAACTCCTCATTCCGCTCAACTGTTACCTGCACCAATAAGGCCTCACACCCTTCTTGGATCAGAGAGAAGGCTTGCATTGCTGAAATTACTCCCATAGGTGCGGACTCCTCTTCCTAACACCCTTGAACACCACCTGGCCGACACCTCCCACCTGAAGCAACACCTCCTTCTTCTGACAATCAAGCAAAGCCCCATGCCTAGCCAACCAATTCATGCCGAGGATAACGTCGAATGCATTGAAAGGAAGCACCACCAAATCAGCCAAGAACTCTACACCTCCCACTAGCACTCTACACCCTCTACACACCCTATCCACCCGAACAGAAGTCCCCAAAGGAGTTCTGACGCCCCAACTAACACCCAAACTACTAGCTACAACACCCAAACTACTCAAACATTTCTCAGATACAAAGGAATGGGTTGACCCCGAATCAAACAAGGCATAAGCTGAAAGACCCAAGATTGAGATCATACCAGTCACCACGTCGTTCGCATTTTCTGCTGCGCCCTTAGTGAGAGCATAAAGCCGTCCTTGATCCCCTCCAGCTCCCACCGGCATGGCATTAGCACCCGTTCCTCGTCCAGCTCCCGAGGTTCCCCTGCCATAACTGCCTCCTCCTCTACCCCCTTGACTCCCCGACGGAGCTCTAGGTCCCTGCACCGATCCCACAGACTGGGTCGGCACCGCACTCCTGATCGGAAAACATTGCTCTGGTGTCCACGCTGCCCATAGGTGTAGCATGTTACTGGAGCGGTCCTCACCAGATGACACATGCCGAAATGAGGTTTCCCACATGTGCCACAGGTGGGAAGCCCAGTTGACGCCCCTCCCGATCGAGCCGAACCTGCACCCCTCATCTTACAAGTCGCGCTCTTGTGTCCCGATTTCCACAGGTGAAACAGGTCACCACCCCACGCATCGGGGCCGACTGAGTGCTCCTGAACCCCGAGTAAGTCTGATGTGGTCGCTTAACAGTCTGACTCTGGGCCACAGACTGTGAAGGCGGTGCTGTCACCTTCCTCTTCCGGTCCTCCTTCTTCCCCAGCTCTAATAACTCCCTCTCCAAAGCAGCCCCTTTCACCGCCACCAAACTCCCCATGTCACCAGATGTGACCCCCTCCTGAATCTCCCACCTCAGACCCCTCTTGAACCGACGGATCAACTTTTGCTCTCGGTTAGCATGCTCATCGTACCATTGGGAGAGGTTGGTGAACTCCATATAGTACTGCAGAACCGACTTCTCACCCTGCACCAGCTCGAGAAACTCCTTGGACTTTGCCTCCCTCCAAATATCCGGACAAAACTGATCACGGAACATCCCTAAGAACTCCTCAAACCCCAGCTCAGGCGGGTACACCTGACTCTCCGGCAAGGACTCCCACCACTCCAAGGCATGACCCTTAAGCAAGAAGGTCATGGCTTGCAACCTCATCTCATCCTCAAATCCAGCCCTCAAGAACTTGAAGTTGCACTCCTTAATCCAGCGCTCAGCCACAGCCGGATCAGCCACCTCCCCGGCGAACTCACTGAAGTTCCAACCCTTCAAGTCCGACGGCCGAAACCGACGCCCCACTGCTCCATGCTCGGAGTGACCCACGGAGTGACTTCCCATCGACTGGTTCTCACTACAGGAGGACATTAAACATTTCAGTTGACCGCTCGAGAAACTTCAAACAACTCAATTCACCACTTGATTTCAAACATCCCACCCATTTAAAACAGTTTGACAAAAACCCTTGGAATGTCGGTCCCGTACCGATGTCTCATCCTCCCTCCCAACGAGGTTAATTACTCCCCAAAGAGAGAAGATAATCAACCGGTACAGCAGCGACAAACCAGGCTCTGATACCATTTGTAACACCCGAACCGAATCAGCTCGGTGAAACCCGAGGTTGAACCGGTATTGAGTATTACCCAGTGGAAAACGACAGAGATAACTATCAAATCCAAGCTTTAAATAAGAGTTTAAGTGAGAGGCCCCCCCATAAACCATGAAAACATAACCTGTTTGCAACTCCAAATCCATCGTAAAACCCATAAAATCCAACATAATCAGAAAGATACATAAATCCAAGTAAAACCCCCAAAATGTCCCAAGTCAACTGAAATATAAAAATAGGTCAACTCCAAGTAGGCTCCAGTCTTCACCTCATAGCTTCAGCCCAGCACTTCTCGGAATCCACCCTCAACTCTGACACCACACCACTCTCTCTAGCCACGAGATCCTGAAAGGGAGAAAGGGATCAATTTCCTATTGAAATTGAGTGAACCCACTGGGCCTACCTACACGTTGTCCTACTCTATGGAGCGGTCCCAACTCCGCACAAGACATTCAACAATGGAACCAACCCAACCCCCCTTTCCATATTTTAATTCCCTAAAAACAGTCTAGGTGATCACGTTGGTCAGTTCTTGTTCTCAAGCACGATTCATAGCATCAGAATAACACAGTACTAATACATCAACCCACGGCACACACAGCATCATCACAACACAACCATCAACCAAGTCACAACCACAACCACAAGCACACAACCGTTCACATTCACATTATCTAGGTGAGTTATTAGGCGCCAATAAGGAGTTTATCCCGCACCACCCCTGCCGGCCTGACGCACCTCTCTCCCCTGGAGAGGTCCAAGACGCATCCTCTCCCTTGGAGGATACCACGAGACCTTTCCCTTGAAGGAATCCTTAACTTGACTCAACCAAACAAATCACGCCTTTCCCTTGAAGACGTGACCGCACCTCTTTCCCTTGAAGAGGCACTTAGCACCCATAGTGCAGTTTTAGGGGGCAGTGCAGGCTCCTTCCGGTTCTATTTCCACACATACAATTCTCCACATCACATTCTCAAATCATGCATCACACCCACTACGATCATACAACACAAAACAGCCACATCTCATTCATAGTCCATAGTTCACAACACATCTCGTCCTCCAAGCCCCTGTCATGTTCACAGCACACACATCACAATCAATAGGACAACCGGCTAGCTCACCAGCCTCCCCCACCTGCAAGTACAGGGGAAGCCATGTCATGAGTCTAGGGGTCACCCACCTGTTCCTCTTATTCAGAGCGACCCCACATTGGCAGGGCAACTCTCCTGCATCCACAACCAGCAATTCATAATATCATAGCACCTGCACTTATTTCCCAACCATCCTAACTCTCACTTCTATGTCAATCCATTACTTAATTCACTTCAGTTCACAACCAACCCCAAACCATAGCAATCAACAACAACGATCAACCACGGCAAACATCAATAGCAATCAAGTACATTCACAGAACAGTTTATCCCCTTTTACGCTCATCATTTTCATGCATAACCTAGGTTTTGTTCTAAGTCCAATTGAAACTCCTCACGCTGTCCAAACTACCTACACAACGCTAATCCCTCACCTGGAATAGAAGACGAGGCTCTAATCGTCTTCTAGTTCCCCAGAAACTCGATTTCCAACCACCAAACTCGTAGCTCTACCCTTCCTTACTGCTCACGACCTACACCCAGAAACCCAAAATAGAGGTTAGCGATCTCTTCTCCTCGTCGCTACGAATCCATAGCAACAAACGGAACTCAATTCCGACCTCTACAGCTCCCGGAATCACCCTTCGAAGGTTGCTCGCTCTAGGTTCGTCAATGGCTTTTCGGGGAGAGAGAAAGGGGAAAGAAGTTGTGAATTTCCATGCAAATCCGTCCTTTTATGCACGAAATGTGCGCCTGGCATGTCAAAATGTGCGCCGGCGCACATTGACCCCCAAAAGGCGCACATTTTGAATATTCCGCCGAAAGTTTGCTGAATTAATTGAAAAGTGCGCCTGGCACTTCTAAAAGTGCGCCTGCGCACTTTAGGACCCAAAATCAGCACTTTTTGGTGCAACACCATTCCCCTCTTTGCAACTTCGACCCAACTTAAACCCGAATGACCCGAAACTCAAGGGGAGCTTAAGAGCACTGATTTCAGTACCCTAGCCTACCGATCTTGAGTTCCAAACCGTTTGGTTGAGCGGGGATGTTACATTTACCAGTCTCCAGCTTGGGAGACATATTAGAGCTTGACGCGCCACACATGGGCCAGCTCTGTTTACCGTTCGCGGAACAGTCACTGACCGAATGGAAGGGGAGGCTTACAGGTAGGAGAGGATAGCTGACACGATGCCTCCGCCCGAAGGGAGAACACGTCCCGACTAGACACCATGGACGTGACTAGGGTAGCATCTGCTTCAATATCCACACCACTCCAATCTCTGGCCAAGCAAACATCGCAGGCATCCCTGAAAGCAAGCAGTTCTAAGGTAAGGGAGTTAGTAATTCCGGGGTAGGTAATACTTGTAACAAAGAGAATAGCTGAGGAATGGTCTCGGACGACTAGACCAACTACACCACCCTTGGGGAAGGAAGAGGTGCTTGTCAACATTGATCTTTAAGCGAAATCGACTCGGGGTGCCAAGACGAGGGTGGGGGAACCTGATGGGGAAGAGAATGGGGAGGAGAACTGGAAGAAAGGGGTGGACGGATGAGCGACAATTCGTCCAAACCATTAACCAGGTGTCTGTGGAGAGTAGTCAGGGAAAATTGAAAATGCTCGAAGACCACCCAATTACGAGATTTCCAGATTCGCCACCACACGAGGATCCAAAGTTGGATCTCAGGTATAGGTTGAGAGGCGATCGCTCGCCAAGTTATTTCCAGATGAGTATAAGGAATGATGTCTATATCAAGCCCGACCCGTCCGTAGAATATCCTAGACACCGGACAGACTCTACATACCTCAACAGCCCATGACACACTTGGCAATCTGGAGGGATAATTTTCTTTAGGCCTAATACCCTCAGATGTCACGAACTATTGCGTTATTACTCGCGTATATACCACGTAAGCCCTATCTGGAGGGCGTCACCAACTATTGAATTCGAGGTTCGAAATAACATGCCATTAAATTTCACTCGTTTCCGTCGACACGGGTGCTAACGGAGTTTGCTGACTCGCCAGGATGGCCTCGTCACATGCTGACTCACAACTTGACTAGATTTTCCACTGTCTACTTTACTATTTTCGAAGAAGAAAAATTAATTCACTTTAATTCTCTCTCTCTTTCGAAAAAGAACAACTCTCTCTCTTTCTCATCCTATTTCTCATCCTCTTCTTTCTCGTCCTCTTTCTCTCATTCTATCATTGCAGACGCCTCCATTAACATCAGTCCAGAGCACTATTTTTGTCGACCATCGTGGAGTTAGTAACGATTTCATACAGAGAAGATTGTTTGGGCAATGGATTCATCTCCCTCTCGTTCAAGCTGTAGATCGAACGGAGCTGGTGCCAAAGCTTTGCCGATGAGGACAACACCCCGACTCAGAACTTGTGCTCACAACCGGGAAGCAATTTTGATGGTAGCACGGACGACGAAGAACAACGGTAGGTCATTCTACCGTTGTCCGTATTGGGAAGAAAGTACGACGGACCGTGGGTTTTTTAAATGGGCAGACGAGAAGCCGAAAGTAGAGCATGGGTCGTCGATGACCGGCGGCAATGGTTCAGATCTGGATGTGTGTCTGGATGAACTCCGCTCCATCAGGGTTACACTTGAATGAGGACTTAACAAAATTAGGTTTTTGCTGCTATTTGTCAGCTTCCTGGGTTTAGGGTTTGCTTGTTGGTTTATAATGTAGGATTCAGCTTGTATCTGGTATGAAATAGTTGTTTATGTTCTACTAGTTGTACTGCTAAGAACTTGTTTTGCAATAAAAAGTAGTTCTGCATTCTAAACTCGAAGAAAGGTTCAATGTTGTTACTGGCAAGTCCAACATAAGTGGATCAGTTCCCAAACATAATCTAGACACATCGCAGTTCCAAAAGCATTCGACATAAGTGGACATGCCACAGACCTCAAACCTATCATACTGAGACTGTTACAAAACATGACTATAACTAACAAAATATAGCACGACATTCAGCTCCTTCATGCTTCTTTCTCCATCATCTTAAATCCCCCCTTGTCCTTCTGTTGGTTGAGTCCCAAATTGAGGCTCCGGCTGTGAAGGTCGGTTTTCCATCTCATCAGCAGCTCCTGTATCTACCCCTCTTGGTCCTAATCCAGCCTAAAACATACCTAGACTGTTACAGCACATAATGAACATATATAAATGGGGACAATTCCATAGTCTTACATACCCTGGAATAAGAGTTCCTAGTGTGCTCGTTAGTGTAAACACCTACTCCTTGCATCACAGTTCGGATCTCAGTATCTCTAACTCTTGCTGATGTATTCGGATCAACCACAGGCTGCATAGTACATGGACATAAGTGGATAGTTTCTGTTCAGTTAATGAAAATCTGAATGAGATTTTGTAGAAGACATACCTGCTGGCCTTTGAGCAAAGGACAGGTTCTTGCATTGTGGCTTGGATTCCTACATTTACTGCACACCAATCTCTTTCTTGCCCTTTCATGTTCCGCTTCAGCACCCTGGCACCTTCTGCTTCGCCTTGGCACGCCTGATGTGTCAACCGCCTTGTCTGGACAACAACGGGTGTTGTGGCCTCTCAACCCACAAAACCCAGCTGCTTCGTTCAGTTGGTCCACCTCAACACCACCGTCAGCTTGGTAGGTAGCTCGAACTTTCCTACTCCTCAACCCAGAGATACCAAGATTTTCCATAGCTTCTTGGAATTCTGGGTCACTAGTTCGATCAGAGTCATCAATCAAATGATTGAATCCCTGATGAGCCCTAATACCAGATACCTCCGCCTCTGAGTCGTTTGTACCATATCCATGCTCATTCACAGGGCCTGCATCCTCGTTATCCGCCACCACAGTTGGGTCCCCCGTTACTTCAATGTACATGGTGATGACACCACTCTTAGCAGCTGAACGGACTCTCTCAGCGTCGGCGTCGGCGTTTATCTCCCTCAAATCAACTCTAATTGTTCCTCCCGGAGGGACGTACCACATCCGCTCCAACGATTCATAACCCAGAATCTCAGTCCCAATCTTCCTTAACTGGAAGAAGCATACGTAGTCGTCCATAACGTCCACCTCTGCTCCGCCCGAAGATCCATACTGTTATAGAACCAATATCATGCAAAATTAGTTTTTGAAAAGAAGACCCAAAAACAACAAAGTGAACCCTAAAGCCACATACAGAGAAACCCTACTTCCATAATTGGAAGACGACAAGAACAGAATCGACATATACAGACAAAATCAACTAGTCCCCAGCCATAAAGACGATGAGCAAATAGAATGTTTATTAAAGATAGTGTACTGACCTTTCACTTTCGCGTCGCGATATCCCCACCACGAATGTGAATGCTATCCACTGTACTTCTTGCCAACGAAGAGGAAGCAGCCAGAAACAAAGTAGAAGACTAAGAAGAACGGAGACGAAGAAAGAGGGAAACGAAGCAGACGAATGAAGGAACGAAGAGGAAGAAAGAAAGAAACGAAGCGGAGGAATGAAGGAACGAAGAGGAAGAAAGAAAGAAACGAAGAGGAGGAATGAAGGAACGACGACGAAGAATGAACGAAACGAAGATGAAGATCGACGGCGGAGAGAGAGGTTTAGATTTTAGGGTTCCGCCGGCGGACAATGAGTAATGGAAGCTTTGAATAGTGTAATGGAAGCTTTGAATAATGTAATGGAAGATTGGGAGTAGTAAAAGAGGATAGGGAATCGTAAAAGTCACGTGGGGAATCGTGAATAAAGATAATGCTCAGTTAAAAAAAATCTCCCAAATCCTTTTTGGTGACATGGTGGGTTACTCAACCGACCCAGTGTGTTGGACTAGCCACGTAACCACATCATCCCAACTCAGAACACGGACTTAGACGGAAACGAGTGAAATTTAACGGCGTGTTATTTCGAACTTCGAATTCAATAGTTGGTGACGCCCTCCAGATAGGGCTTACGTGGTATATACGCGAGTAATAACGCAATAGTTCGTGACATCTGAGGGTATTAGGCCTTTTCTTTAAGTATGATACAAATCTGGAATTGAATTCAATCTAAACCCTAATTCTAATTTGTCAAAGTGTCCAACAAAAAAACAAGAAATTAAATTACAATGAAATTAATAATCCTGGGAAAATTAAAATTTTACCGGCATTGTTAATTTCGCCGGAAATCTAATTTGAGGGCGGATGCCGGACGTTGCAGTGGTAATTTGGTGTTCGGGACATATTTGCCTACTCAATGTGTCAATAGTTTTAGTTCTTCAATCGAGTCGCAACTTCAATTGGCGCGAGCGATTCGATGAAACTATCTGCAGAACTGAGCATAGTCCGCCGCCGCGCAAATGGCCGTCCTCAGCCCCAATGTGCTCGCATCTCTTCTCCAATCCGCCGTCTCAACTCGCCGCCCCCTTCTCGGCAGAGCCACCCATGCCCAAATCTTCAAGACTCTTCTTCTTCCTCCGCACCAACTCCCTCCTTTCCTCTCCAACCATCTCGTCAACATGTACTCTAAACTCGACCTCCCAGGTCCCTCCGAGCTCATTCTCCGACTAGCTCCTTCCCGCTCGGTCGTCACCTGGACTTCCCTCATCTCCGGATGCGTCCAGAACGGCCACTTCTCCTCAGCCCTCCGTCTCTTCTCTAACATGCGCCGCGAAGACATTCTCCCCAATGATTTCACCCTTCCCTGCGCTTTCAAAGCGTCCGCCTTGCTCAAGCTTCGCTTCGTAGGACGTCAAGTTCACGCGTTGTCTGTAAAGATAGGGCTTATTTCCGATGTCTTTGTTGGCTGCGGTGCGTTTGATATGTATTCCAAGACAGGGTCAATAGCCGATGCAGGAAAATTGTTCGATGAAATGCCTGAACGAAATATTGTCACGTGGAATGCGTATATTTCTAATGCTGTCCTGGATGGGAGGCCTAAGGGTGCTCTCCAAGCGTTTATTGAATTTGTTCGGATGGGTGGAGAGCCTGATGGGATAACCTTATGTGCGTTCCTGAATGCATGTGCTGATACGTTGAACTTGGTGTTGGGGAAACAATTACATGGGTTCGTGATGCGGAGTGGATTTGAGAGTGATGTTTCTGTTTCCAATGGGCTTATTGATTTTTATGGCAAGTGTAAGGAGGTTGGTTTGGCTGAGATGGTTTTTGATGGAATGGAGAGGAGAAATCTAGTTACATGGGGTTCAATGGTAGCCACATATGAACAGAACGGTGAAAAGGAGAAAGCTTGTATCGCGTTTATGAAATGCAGGAAGTTAGGGATAGAGCCAACCGATTACGTGATTTCAAGTGTGGTCAGTGCTTGTGCAGAACTTGCTGGACTTGAATTGGGTAGGTCAGTTCATGCACTTGCTGTCAAATCATGTGTGGACGCTGATGTTTACGTTGGCAGTGCCCTAGTAGACATGTATGGAAAATGCGGAAGCATACATGATGCTGAGCAGACCTTTCGTGAGATGCCTGAGAAGAACTTGTTTGCTTGGAATGCAATGATCAGTGGGTATGCACACCAAGGACATGCCGATATGGCCATCGGATTGTTCAGAGAGATGGCATCTGTGGTTGCTCCGAATTATGTGACATTTGTCTGCGTCTTGTCAGCTTGCAGCAGAGGAGGTGCAGTTGAAACAGGCATGGATGTTTATGAGTCGATGATGAAGAAATATGGAATTGAACCAGGACCAGAGCATTATGCCTGTGTAGTGGACATGTTGGCTCGATCTGGATTAGTAGAGCGGGCCTATGATTTTGTTCAAAAATTGCCAATTAGACCAACGATTTCCATCTGGGGAGCTCTTTTAAACGCTTGTAGGGTGCATGGGAAGCCAGAGATAGGAAAAATTGCTGCTGATAACCTATTTGAACTCGATCCAAAAGATTCTGGCAATCATGTCTTGCTGTCAAATATGTTTGCTGTCGCTGGCAGGTGATTCTATCTCCTTTGTTTCATTCTCTTGTATTTATTTGCATCTTTTTCTGGAACTGGAAAGTAGTTTACTGGGTTGCTTTGTTTCGGGTTGGATACAGGTGGGAAGAAGCTACTCTTGTGAGAAAGGAAATGAATGATGTTGGAATAAAAAAAGGTGCCGGCTTTAGTTGGGTTACAGCACAAAACCGAGTCCACTTCTTCCAAGCTAAAGATACATTTCATGAGAGAAATTCCGAGATTCAGGAAATGTTAACTAAGCTGAAGAAAGAAACGGAAGCTGCAGGCTACATCCCAGATACTAACTACGCTCTGTTTGATTTAGAAGAAGAAGAGAAAAAAACAGAAGTTTGGCATCACAGCGAGAAAATCGCCCTGGCGTTCGGACTCATAGCCATCCCAGATGGAGTACCAATTAGGATAACGAAGAACCTGCGGATATGTGGGGATTGCCACAGTGCCTTCAAATTCATCTCGGCCATTGTTGGGAGAGAAATATTGGTCAGAGATAATAATAGATTTCACCGTTTCCGGGATGGTCAATGCTCCTGCAAAGATTATTGGTGACTCGTTCATTTTTGCCATTTTTTGCCGTTTAAGTTAGTCACAGACTCACAGGCTCACAGCCAGAGTGAAAAAGCGTTCCACATAACCGTCAAACGAGGTCGTTTGACTGGTCACACTTGCCCTTGTTATGTGTGCATGTCTCGACAAACTATTGTCCTTTGTCGAATCGTGTCTGCAATCAGGCCAGTCGGATTCTCCTGCACGGCTCTCTCTGCTTGCTGCTAGTCCGTCAGACTCCGAATTAAGAACAGAAAGGAGGGATAGCTGCTCAAGAGCTTGATTTACAGGGAAGAAATGGCAGCAGCCTCAGCACCTATTCTCAGCCACATAGCCAGGGAATCCTCAGACATTAGACGCCTCGCCAATTTCTACAAGGAGGTCTATCCGATTACTTTGTTTTGATTTGATTTGATTTGTTAGGTTACGTATTTTGTATTACTGATTGGTATTCGGCTGCAAGCACAGATCTTTGGATTCGAAGAGATAGAGACGCCAGATTTTGGATTCAACGTGATATGGCTGAATCTGCCGAATGCTTTCTCTTTCCACCTCATCGAGAGGAGCCCTGAGACCAAGCTTCCAGAAGGACCGTACAGTGCCTCAGAGCCAATTCGCGATGTCACCCATCTCGCCAGAGGACATCATATCTGTATCTCCGTAGCCAACTTCGACGCTTTTGTTCAGACTCTCAAGGTTCCGACTTCTCCTTTGTCTTTGTCTTGCTTCACCTTTCGTTGTTAGTTTGTAGATGAAATTCCTTAATGGTTGAATGTTTGTAGCTTGGATGCCCTCTATTGTGATGAAGTAGAGTAGCAGTCTAGTCATCTTGAAATTTGATTTGTGCTTCCATGGAAGAAACTTAAAATCTGGAATTGGTATTTGGTTGTGGTGTGTTATTCAGGAGAAAGGTATAGAGACATTCCAGAGGGCAGTTCCTGGTCGGTCAATTAGGCAAGTTTTCTTCTTTGATCCAGATGGTAAGCATTTCTGCAACTATAACGGTTTCTATTAGAGAAAACGTTGATGATATGCAGAATGATTCTTATCCACATGAGCTTTTGTCTTTCTATGGTTTCAGGCAATGGACTGGAGGTGGCAAGTCGGGAAGAGTAGGATAGGATTGCTCTCCAGGTGCGACCGAGCCGTGCTTCCCTCTATAAACTTATGCATGAAAAACCCAGAATAAATGGGAAAGCACCCATATAAATAAATAATGCTGAATGTAGTTATCATCTACTGTTTGTTATTTCACTAGTTTCCAGGATTCAATCCATGAGTGTGTATGTGGAGTCTGAACTTTTAGATGAAAAAATAGCAGTACGTGTTTATGTATTGTGCTTTTACTGTTACTCCAAATCTTGTTGCTCAATGTCAAATATGCTAAATTAGGATAGTTGCAGCATACGAATTACAATCCCAATTCAACCTTGCAATAGATCAGTGCCACGTTAAGCATGCCAAATATATGGGAACTCACTTGCCACGTGCAATGTTGGGTATATGCAAAGGTGTCGAAGAACCCAGCAAAACCCTCAAACATCGCCACCTGTTCCATTAGTTCATTACAAGGCAAATAACCTCTCCCCTTCTATCAACACGTCACCAGGTAAGCCTGCCCCTTCACTCCAGTTAATGATCGTTTCCTTTGATTCCCATTTTACATAGCTCTCCCTGGTTTTGCAGAGTCTCTTAAAAAGACAGCGTAGGGAGGCAGATCCATTGTAATTGGCTGCGAGGAAGGATGAGTCAGGAACAGCCAAAGATGCCTCAAAAAGGCATGGCAGAGCAGCATCAATCTGGAATTGATCCAATCAAGTACGGCGATGTTTTCGATGTCTCAGGAGACCTTGCATCAAAGCCAATAGCCCCAGAAGATGCTAACATGATGCAGAGTGCGGAGACAATGGTGTTTGGGAAAACCCAGAAAGGTGGTCCTGCTGCAGCTATGCAGTCAGCCGCAACTTTCAACGAAAGAGCTGGCCTGGTTGGTCATCACCAGGCTACTGAAGTGACCAGCGTCGAAGGCGTTACTGTGACCGAGACCGACATCCCGGGTGCTCGGATAATAACAGAGAGCGTTGGCGGGCAGGTTCTGGGGCAATATCTGGAACCAACTCCAGTCCTGGGTGTTGAAGCTGTGAGTGTTGTTGCGCAGGATGCGATTACAATAGGGGAAGCACTGGAGGCTACGGGGAGGACGTCAGGTGAGAAGCCCGTGGATCAGAGCGACGCATCGGCTATACAGGCGGCTGAGTCGAGAGCAACGGGGAGTAGTGTTACAGTACCAGGTGGGATTGCTTCTACAGCTCAGTCGGCTGCTACTTACAATGCTGGGGTGGACAGGGATGAGGATAAGATTAAGCTGGGCGATGTTTTGAGGGTAAATTAGTTTTTAAGTTTTGTGAATTGTTTTGATGGTGGGAAAGTGGATATGAAGAGTAGTGTGGAATTTGTTGCATGTGTTATGGGTCCAGCGCATGTTTGGCCCAACCGTTGGGTCTTGTTTGCCTCTCTTGGAGCCCACTTGGAGTCTAAGTGGTTGTGGAAGATCTAAGGGGTCAAGAGAGAGATGGAAGAGCAGCCACAATCTGAATTGTGAGGATAAGGCACAAAGAAAGAGAGGAGAGAAAGTTTGCTGGAAATTTTCGTCATTGCAGCAGGGCAGTTCGTTCAAGTGACGATCCTGAGAGATCGCACTGTTGGTTCGTCCTCAAATTTGAAGCGAGTGTTGAGGACACTTGAGGCTACGTTCTGACCGTTGGAATCTTCATTTGGAGGTTTGGTTTGACGGGAAACGCTCCTGGACAGAGGAGTACTGCAACTGTTTTCTGGGTGATATTCTTCACCAAGCTCTCTTCTTTGTTACTCTCTTATGTATGGTGATGCTGGTGGGTTGTGAACCTTTCTAGATTGTATGTGGGTTCTTATTCCCTCAATTTCATAATAAGAGAAGGAAGGGTGGACTCCTTTAAGTCCCGTGGTTTTTACTCTTCACACCGAAGAGGTTTTCCACGTAAAAATCGTGTGTGTTGTCTCTCGCATTTTCTCATTTGCTTTCGATCGTGCATTGCTGCCCATTTGGTTGGATTAATTGGTTGATTGTCTTGGTGTTGATCCTTTGGGTAGTTGATACACTACTGGGGACCCAATAGATGGTATCAGAGCAGTGGTTCGAGTTGGTCATCGGTATGGATTCCGCAAGTAGTAGTGGTGGCAATTCAATGATTAAATTGACATCATCCAATTATTCCTTTTGGAAACCTATGATGGAGGATCTGTTGCATTGCAGAGATTTGTTCGATCCTATTGGTGTAGCTACAGAAGCTGATAGTTTTGTTTCTGTTACTAAACCAACGAAGCCGGAGAAAATGGAAGACATAGATTGGCAAAAATTAAAGAGGAAAACTTTGGGCACTATTAGACAATGGGTTGATATCAGTATTTTCAACCATGTGTCACAGGAGACCGACCCATATGATATGTGGAAGAAATTGGAAGGTCTTTATGAAAGAAAGACGGCACATAACAAAGCTTCATTGATAAAGAAGCTTGTTAATATGAAGCTGAAAGGTGGAAAGTCAGTCTCTGAGCATATGAGTGATTTTCAGGAAATCATCAATAAATTGACAGCTATGAAGATTGTTCTTGATGATGAGTTGCAGGCTTTGTTCTTGTTGAGCTCTTTGCCAGATAGTTGGGAGACCTTGGTTGTGTCTTTAAGTAACTCTGCTCCAGATGGTGTGCTCTCTATGGAGGTGATTAAAGAGAGCGTACTCAATGAAGAGCTTAGAAGAAAGGAGATGGGAGTTGATAATTCGCATGCTCTTGTTGTGGAGAATCGAGGAAGAAGCAAGAGTAAGGGTCCTAGAGGTCGAAGTAGCTCAAGGGGAAGGTCCAAGTCTAGAGATGGATACAAAGAAACTAGAACATGTCATTATTGCAACACTCTTGGTCACATTCAAAGGTTTTGCCGAATTCGAAAGAGAGATCAGGGAAGAGACCGGATACACAAAAGGAGAGTGATGACAGTAATACCACAGCAACTACTTCCAAAAGTGATGGTGGAGTCACTTTGATTTGTGTAACTGGTGAGTGTCATCATGTGGGGAGCCTAGATACAGAATGGTTGGTAGATTCAGCTGCTTCGTATCATTGTATTCCCAAAAGGCAGTACTTCTTGAACTACCAATCTGGTGACTTTGGTAAAGTGAAGATGGGAAATCAAAGTTCAACGGACATTGTTGGATTAGGCGATATTCGAGTGAAGACAAATGTTGGGTGCATCCTTACTTTGAAGAATGTTCGTCATGTTCCAGATTTACGTATTAATCTGTTGGCTGCAAATGTCCTTGATCAAGAAGGCTTTCGACACACTTTTGGTGATGGCAAGTGGAAGTTGTCTAAAGGTTCATTGACGGTTGCTCGTGGTGACTTGTGCTGCACTTTGTATAAGACATACTTTGATGTATGTTATGGTGAGGTGAATGCAGTTGAAGAAAAGAACTCTCCAACCTTGTGGCATCGAAGGCTAGGTCATATGAGTGACAAAGGGATCAAGCTATTGGCGGGTAAATCCCTTATCCCTGTTGATAAGTCAATTTCTATTGACCCTTGTGATCATTGTTTAGCAGGTAAGCAGCATAGAGCTTCCTTTTCTGGCAAGTCTACCATAAAGCAAGATAAATTGCAGCTGGTTCATTCTGATGTTTGTGGTCCAATTGAGATGGAGTCTCTTGGTGGAAATAAGTACTTTCTCACATTCATTGATGATGCTACTCGGAAAACTTGGGCATATATGTTGAAGACAAAAAGCCAAGTGTTTAATACCTTCAGAAATTTCCATGCCATGGTAGAAAGGGAGACAGGAAAAAAGCTGAAGTGTCTTCGATCTGATAATGGAGGTGAGTATACTTCCAATGAGTTCATGAGCTATTGCTCTCACCATGGAATTAGGCATGAGAGAACGGTTCCTGGCACACCTCAGCAAAATGGAGTTGCAGAGAGGATGAACAGAACTATTGTGGAGAAGGTGAGATGTATGCTTAGAATGTCTGATCTTCCTAAGACATTTTGGGCTGAAGCAGTGCAGTGTGCAGTTCATTTGATTAATCGATCTCCATCGATTCCTCTTGGTCTTGACATTCCAGATAGAGCTTGGATGGGACGTGATCCCACTTATTCACATTTGAGAGTCTTTGGCTGCAAGGCTTTCATGCATGTTCCAAAAGAGCAGAGATCCAAGCTTGATTCGAAGACCACTCCTTGTATATTTGTTGGTTATGGGATGAAGAGTATGGTTTCAGACTCTATGATCCAGAGAAGAAAAAGGTAGTGAGAAGCAGAGATGTGGTATTCTTTGAGCATGAGAAGGGTGCAGATCTTCTGAGTTCGAGGTACTCTTCTACTTCAGAGTTTCTTGTTGATGTTACTGATAGTACTTTCTCTACTTCTTCTACTATTCAGCCAACAAATGAGAATGTTGAGGATGCGGTCGATGATGTTGGTGAGGTACAACCTGAGACTGATGTACCCGATCATTTTGAAGAGAATGATCATAACGAGTCTTCATCAGATGAGGATACCCAGGAGGAAGATATAGATGAGGAAGAGGTTCATGAGCAGGGGGAGCAATCTACCCCTCAAGTGGAGGATACACATGTTCGAAGGTCAACTAGAGAGCGAAAAACTTCAACAAAGTATCCAACCTCAGAGTTCATTCTAGGTACTGAAGATGGAGAGCAAGGATGTTATCAAGAAGTTCTATCTCATGGTGAGAAGAACCAATGGCTTGATGCTATGAAAGAGGAGATGGATTCATCGAGAAAGAATGAAACTTATGAGCTAGTGAAGCTTCCCAAGGGCAAGAAAGTCTTGAGAAACAGATGGGTTTTTAAGAACAAGACAGATGGTGAGAAGATAGTGAAGAGGGAAGCCAGATTAGTGGTGAAAGGCTGCAATCAAAAGAAGGGCATTGATTTTGATGAGATCTTCTCTCCAGTGGTCAAAATGACATCTATCAGAATAGTTTTGGGTTTAACTGCAAGTCTTGATCTTGAGTTGGAGCAACTTGATGTAAAAACAGCATTTTTACATGGTGATTTGCAGGAAGAAATCTACATGGAGCAGCCAGAAGGTTTTGAAGAGAAAGGAAAAGGTGAATTGGTTTGCAAGCTGAAGAAGAGTCTTTATGGGCTCAAACAGGCACCAAGGCAGTGGTACCGGAAGTTTGACTCGTTTATGACAAACAACGGTTATAAACGAACTACAGCTGATCCTTGTGTGTATTTCAGAAAGTTCCATGGAGGTAACATCATCATTCTTCTCTTATATGTAGATGATATGCTGATAGTTGGACAAGATGCAGCTATGATTCAGAGTTTGAAGAAAGACTTGTCCAAGTCATTTGACATGAAAGACTTGGGTCCTGCAAAGCAAATCTTAGGCATGGAGATTGCTCGTGACAGGAAAGCTGGGAAATTGTGGTTATCCCAAGAAGTACATTGAACGGGTGCTTGAGAGGTTCAATATGAAGCATGCTAAGTCTGTGAGTACACCATTAGCAACACATTTCAAGCTAAGTAAGAAAGCTTGTCCTGCAACTGAGAAGGAGAAAGAAGCGATGTCATATGTACCTTACTCTTCTGCAGTTGGGTCATTGATGTATGCTATGGTGTGTACTCGACCCGATATTGCACATGCAGTTGGTTTAGTGAGTAGATTCTTATCTGATCCAGGTAAGGCTCACTGGGAAGCGGTAAAATGGATTTTCAAGTATTTGCGAGGTACTTACAAACTGAGTTTGTGTTATGGAGGTGGAAAACCTATACTTGAAGGTTATACAGATGCAGACATGGCAGGTGATCTTGATAGCAGAAAGTCTACCTCAGGTTATGTGTTTACATTTTCAGGGGGAGCCATATCATGGCAATCCAAGCTACAAAAATGTGTAGCATTGTCGACTACTGAGGCAGAGTATATCGCAGCCGTGGAAGCAGGAAAGGAGATGTTGTGGCTTAAGAGGTTCCTTCAAGAGTTGGGTTTGAAGCAAAGTGAGTATGCAGTATTTTGTGATAGTCAGAGTGCTATGGATTTGAGCAAGAATTCTATGTACCATGCAGCATATCGACATTAGATATCATTGGTTGCGAGATGTGATTGAGGAGAATAGAATGAAGCAGAAGAAAGTCCACACCGACAAGAATGGTGCAGACATGTTAACAAAGGTTGTCCCCGGAAGCAAGGTTGAGATTTGCAGCAAGCTTGCCGGGATGAGGTTCAAGTGATCGTCCTCGTGACGCGTCTTCCCCGTAACGGGCTGGAGGGGGAGATTGTTATGGGTCCAGCCCATGTTTGGCCCAACCGTTGGGTCTTGTTTGCCTCTCTTGGAGCCCACTTGGAGTCTAAGTGGTTGTGGAAGATCTAAGGGGTCAAAAGAGAGATGGAAGAGCAACCACAATCTGAATTGTGAGGATAAGGCACAAAGAAAGAGAGGAGAGAAAGTTTGCTGGAAATTTCCGTCATTGCAGCAGGGCAATTCGTTCAAGTGACGATCCTAGGAGATCGCACCGTTGGTTCGTCCTCAAATTTGGAGCGAGTGTTGAGGACACTTGAGGCTACGTTCTGACCGTTGGAATCTTCATTTGGAAATTTGGTTGACGGGAAACGCTCCTGGACAGAGGAGTACTGCAACTGTTTTCTGGGTGATATTCTTCACCAAGCTCTCTTCTTTGTTACTCTCTTATGTATGGTGATGCTGGTGGGTTGTGAACCTTTCTAGATTGTATGTGGGTTCCTATTCCCTCAATTTCATAATAAGAGAAGGAAGGGTGGACTCCTCTAAGTCCCGTGGTTTTTACTCTTCACACCGAAGAGGTTTTCCACGTAAAAATCGTGTGTGTTGTCTCTCGCATTTTCTCATTTGCTTTCGATCGTGCATTGCTGACCATTTGGTTGGATTAATTGGTTGATTGTCTTGGTGTTGATCCTTTGGGTAGTTGATACACTACCAGGGACCCAATAGCAGGATGCGGCGGGGAAGTTGGCGGCGGATAAGGTGGTGACGAAGGAGGATGCGGAAGGAGTGGTGAGTGCGGAGAAGAGGAACAATCCGACTGAGAGTAGGAATCCAGCGGGGGTAGCTGCTTCCATGACTGCAGCTGCTAGGCTGAACGAGAATGTTGGTGACCAATTTTGAGAAAGGGTAGCAGGGACGTACGTGGCTATTTCGAAAGGGTTTTGTAATTATTTTTGTTGGTTGGCATGTATGATAGTTTGGGTGATCAAGGTGGTTGTGTGTACTAAACCAAAAAAAAAGGTGGTTGTGTGTATAATTTTGTATCGGCTTTTTGTTGAATTTCCAACTCTAGAAGTGTTGGAGCTGCGTTCTCGCTATAGCATGCACTACTTCAAGGGCGTTCATCTTCACCACGTTAAGTTCAACCAATCACTGTTGTGTAGAACTAGCTCCTCACTTTCTCTCGACATTGGGCATTCAAAAAATTGTGGTCATGCGGAATACATCATCTCCTAAATGTTCCTCACTACCCACCTATTCCACCGATGTTCTACCACTGGCTGAGTCGGGAAGTTCACCCTGGGTCAGGGGTCAGGGCCTAGCGTCCCCTGATTCAAATAGGTATTTTTTTTTATAAAAAATGTGTTCGGTCCATTGTATTTTATGTATCAAGCATAAACTCTATTTGAATCTTGGCTCTATCACTAGGTTCTATGCTTCAAACCGAGCTTCATCTATATCTTATTTCAGCACGTCGATTTAGTGGGGGTGCCACTTGTTATAGTAATATCATAGGTTCGTGCTTTTCTACCCCCATAATGGTCTTGCATGGGTAATGCTTTTTGGTTTGGGGTTCGATGTAATATGCCTAACCTGTAACCGTGTTTTGTGGCACATGAAATCTTGCTTAGAGCACCCGCTTCCTTTACCTTTACGGCGTAGAATCCGCTTCCTTTATAGATTAGAGGGAGAACGGAGATAGCAACCGGCTGAACTGAAGGGAAAACAAACCTATTATGTAATTAATTATTTGTTGTTTCATACATGAAAATAAAAAATAGAAAGTTGGTTTCAGGGTTCATTGATTAGTACACTTCTGGTGTTGATAAAGTCAGGACTGTGGTCGTATGTCTCCAATTTTTTGGCCGAAAAGATCTCTGAGATTGACCAGACAGTTGGGTTGGTTTGCACTCGTGCAAAATGGAAGACCAAACACACAAAGGCCACAAAAGATCTATGAGATTGACTAGACAGTTTTGTGTCTAAGAGGAGCAAAGAGCTCCTTCCCATTTGACTCGCACTGCGAGCCGAAAATTGTACCAGCTTTTGCAAGAAAAGGCCGCTTGCTTCTTGTATTTTTCCAATTATTCATTCCTAGTTATTATATTCCAACTAGGATGTGGATGAGGAATCATACTCTTGTCTTCTGGAAATAAAAAAAAAAAAAAGGTAATTCTGTGAGCCAAGAATAAGATGAAGCTCTTCATCTGAGCGGGAAAAGATCTTAATCCAAGCAGATCTAGGTTAGGATGAAATAGAAGCCTCAAGGCAAAACCAGAATTCCTACAATGCTAAGCTTGTAGTAGGATTTCCTCTTGGAAAGAAAAAGTCTAAATATGTTATCCAATTAGAAGAATTCCTCTTAAACCGGTTCAGATTGAGACAAAACGACCCGGGTAAAAAAGAAGGAATCCATAAGAACTTGGGATCCAACCCCATCATAAAATACTACCCTCATAGTTAGAACCATGTCCCTGGAATTTAGTGAATGATGTGATCATTGATATCAGCGCATTTCGATGAAGGGATTAATGATTGCAGACACACTATTCGAACAGAAATCTGCAGAACACGATATGCTAACTGATGATGACCAACAAAACTATTTAGGAAGCATATCCCCACATCATAGCTGCGCCAGACGGTTACAGTGTTGAACCAGAATCATTCAAGGCCCTGCAGCAGATGGCCTCATACTACATAATTGATAATACATGTGCAACAAAGTAGTTCCCTTTCTCTCTTTTGTCCGCTTCTATGTAGTTCCCCTGTATCTACTTTACCTTTCCCTGTTACTTAAGATACTGCTGTATCTTTGAAATTGGATGCAAGCTCAAGTTGGCCACAGAAACACAAAAGCAGAGCAAGCTACCATATGGTAAAACTGTACAGCTTTTGTCACGTAAATGTGGATGACCTTACTAGCTACATTTTAGTTCAATTTTCCAGACATTTTTGCCCAATTGACAAGGAATAAGAACTGAAGGGTCTAGCTAAATGTGTTGACAACTCTGTGTAGAATGCAAGTGCAATAATAACAGTGAGCAACTGATGAATGGTAAAGATGAATGAATGTACAAATGGGTTAAAGAAGAAAGGTGGAATGATTGGACTGATTCTAGGATAAGCAGAAAACCACAATAATAGGAGTTGGAATGTGGGTTCAATCATGGGATGTTGTCCTTTTTCTACAGAATAACAGAGTAAAAAATATAAACATGAAGAGTGGAGACAAAAGGATAAAATTCAGTAGGGTTTGAATGAAGAAGAGATAGAAGAAGAAGAGGTTTCATCTGATATATATGAGGGTAGTACGTACAGTACACAGGTGTGCATGTGGGATGGAGTTGAGACCCTACTAGAATTGGGGGGGTTTGGGTTGGAATATTCATTGTTACATCTTATCAGTTGTCCACATCGATCCATATATGTGTAGTTGCATTCACTCTCTTTGACTGCTTCTGCACAATCACTGCCATCTTCTGAATAATGCAGATTCAACTAGCTATGGCTTTTACCGTGGTGGATCATGGAAATCAATGTTAAAGCTTGGTTAGATTTGTGATTATTATTTGTCATCCATTTCTTGCTTAAGGGTAAAATATGTTTATGTAAGATAGGAGCAAGATGAAGATAGTGATGATGTTGTCCATGTCTTCCTGCATTCTAACCATCTACACTAAACACATAAACATTTAAGAGATTTTCTAAAGAGCCAAGCCGCTCGCGAGCAACTCGACGATCGCTCGAAAAGCTCGTTTGTGACTCTGCTTTAAATGATCAGTTTAAGCCAGATTATTCGACACGATAAGCTAGCTAGCCGGCTCGAGCTCGAGAGCCAACTCAAATACTAGCTCAATATATGGTTATATAGACTCAATAATTAAACATGTAGTTTGTCATGTACAGTAAATCAGATGCTACTTGTACTTGTGATTATACTAATGAAAACACAAGTGGTGTATTATTTAGTATAATTTTTATATTTTTATTCAAATGCACCAACTGCCATGATATTTTTTTATTAGTCAAATGAATGTCATATCAACTCTGATTACACCGTCACTAACAATATTAAAATTGTAAGTATATTTACTCGTTAAACACAATGTTTGATCTAAAAGAATATAAGAAAATAAATCCTATGCATTTGGCCATATATACACAAAAGCATTTAAAATAAATTCCAACCATTATTAAGAGACGATGACAATTTAGAATTTACCCACGACATTTTTTATATAAATTAAAATTCATAGAAGAAAAAAAAAAGAGCCAGAAAACGTGGAATTTATTTGGTAGGATATTATTCTTCTAAAAGCATATATAAGCATTTTGGACAAAAACCCTTTGCCACATCAGCTTATGGAGGCCTCTTCTTAAATGTAGAGATATAACATTTATTTTATACTAGATTATTTTCGGCCTATTGGCCGATTTTTTTGTCGTAGCAACTCCTTAGCGGAAGTGATATAATATCATCTTTACCTAAAACTATATGAAGTGAAATTTAAAAAATAGAAAGGATAAAAATAGTAAAACATAATACTTATGTGTAAAACAAAGTAGCAATTATTTTAGTGCTTCTTTACATTTTGGCTTAGTCCCATTTTTCTCTCTCCAATTAATCACAACACCCACATTATTATTATTTCTTTATTCATTATATAAAAACTGATTTTATTTTTTGATGAATGGTGAATATATTACTATCAAAACATCCGATCAAAATGTCAACAACGCTATACAAAAACAAATAGTGGTCTTGGGAATTGAACTCAACGTGAATCGAACACGCAACCTTCTGATCTGGAGTAGCAGGAGAGAGAATCAAGGAGAAGGCTTAAAACTTGAAAAATGATGATGTTGAACCCGACGTGAATCGAACACGCAACCTTCTGATCTAGAGCAGCAAGAGAGAGAATCAAGGAGAAGGCTTCAAACTTGAAAAATGATCATGTTGAACCTGACGTGAATCGAATACCCAACCATCTGATCTGGAGTAGCAGGAGAGAGAATCAATGAGAAGGCTTCAAAATCAAAATTTGTTGAGGTGTCAACTGAAAAAAAAAAGTGATTCTGCATTAATGTATTTATATATTTTAATTTTTCAAACTCTCTCTCCCTCTTTATTTTCCCTTTTAATTAGTTTTCTTTTCATAACATTTTATGTGTTACTCAAAACATATTGTTTCCTTCACAAACGTTGTTCGTTTTATTTTTTCGAATCCAACGACATCAATATTAATATATTTTAGTAAATAATTAATCTTATATTAAAAACTATGTGGAGGATGACCAAACCGTTAATCACTACTTACACCTACACATTACACCAAAAATTTCCAAGCATATTCAATCATATTGTTTACTTACAACATAAACAAGCCTAATATGTTGTTCATTCAAAATCTTAATGGTTATAAAATATATAAAGACATCATAAGTCGGTCTAATATATGGTTCAAGTGACACAATAATTAGTCCTAAAGGCTAAAACTATTCAATACTTACCCAAACGTTGATAAACTTATATTTCATTAATATTCTAACTTTTTCATAACATTCTACAAAAATAATATCAGCAAGATGTTAATGAATAAACTAAGAGGATCATTAAACATTAAATTAGATTTCTCATAATAAAATAATATGATCAAGATGGTACAGTGACTTTGAAGTAAAAAGTAAATAAAATATAAAATTTAGTTAGAATATTTTATTTGTCAGCATTCTCATGTTAAAGGTGTAAATATACATCATGATTTTGAAGTAAATAATACATTATGTATGTATACTCATTCAAATAAAAAATAAGTTAGAATGGTTTGTTATCCAGATTTTTAAAGTTAAATGTTTAAATATACATCGGGCTTTTAAAGTAAATAATATGTATTGCTTCATAACCTATAGTGGATTTTGTTCATGACACGGGTTGGAATATAGTTTGAACATTCCTCTAACTTGAGACATATAGAAAGACTTTAAGAATTAAGTGTGTTCATGTGCCTCAAAATCGTAAGAACAATTTTAATTTGTTTGTCATATATAATTAAAAATACATGATACTAGATATATAATTGCACTTTGGTTCTTTGGTTCGAATAACTAAGGATCATAGGCAATTATTCATTCAGTCAATTTATTTAGGTTGTCAATAGTAAATTGAGAGAAAGAATCTCGAATTGGCCAACGGGCCGAAAAACTATCCAGAATTCTTTGTAAGAGCAACGGTTAGTGATTAAAGTCATGAGTGTATAAGGATATGACTAAGAGTCATGAGATAGTAAGTAAAACGGGTTACATGTCAATAACTTTTGCAAATTCAGACTATTGATCGAATTGAGTCTGTTTGACTTGAGCATATTCATGAAATCTAAGTGTATATATATAACATAATATTTACTTCTATATTATTTTAACGTGTCAATTGATGCTTTATTTTTATTATGTTGAACTAAACTTGAACATAATTTTTAAAGAAATGATGGTTTATTTAGTCTCGTATTTTTTTGTTTGCAAATGCTTCAAATGAGTTATTATTAATTTTTTTATTTGTGTTGAATTAACTTTTGTTAGTAATAGTTTAGGATTAATTAAATGTTATGTAACAATTTTTTTGAAGTCACATTGGTTTAGAGGACATCACTCATTTGAAAAGTTTGTTTGAACAACGGCCACGTTTTTCTGCCAGCAATTGAGGCTGGAATCAGTTAATTCCGGCGGAAACACCTAATTCCTTGTTTTCCTGTCATTTTACAAAGGCCCGATTCCAGTGAAATTTAAATCCGCCACGGGCCCTAATTACGGTCCAATAGAGTCCCTTAATTCCAACCAAAAATTAACGGAATCATTCGATTCCGGCGGAATTTTTTTAGGAGGTCGAGTTTGCCCTCCCACGTTCATTCGCCTCTCTTTGTCTCTCTGTTCGTACCAACCCCCTGCAGCAGGCCCCTCTTCCACCCAAAGCGCCAACCAACGGCGGCCAACGACCGCCGTTTCTCCTCATTCCACGCTCATCGTCGGAGATAGTTCGGCGATTTGTTCTTCTTCCATCCGCTCTTCGTCAACGAGAAGGTAAGCTTTGATCTTGTTTTTCGCGGCAGTTATTCTAGGGTTCCTGTTCGACCCTTTCTCTTCTACTTCTCTTGCTGACTCACACATGAAAGCTCCTATTAATTCAGATTTGAGTGGCTAATGATATAAAGAGGAATAAGAATTGGAGCGGTCGGTTTGGGGAAGAAAGCTTAAGAAATGGATGTAAGGAAAATATTTCCAGATCAATTGGAAGGTCGGCGGTCATATGTATGGAAATATGCAGTCGGTGGTCATATGCGGTGAGGAAGGAGATTGATTGGAAGGGATGAGTCATGGGGATTATGATATGGGCATTTTAGTAATTTCAGTCAATGTTAAATTTTAATTCCACAATGTCTATTTATACTTAACATATTATTAAATTTATTCTTTCTCTTGATAATTTTCTTAACATAAGAACATTTCTCTTGATTTATTCTTGATTTATTCTTGTTCTTCATGACGAGCATTTCTCTTGATTTATTCTTTCTCTTGATAATTTTCTTAAGTAGACCTATTTTATTTTAGTATGTAATCAAACTTAATTAATACTTAACATATTATTAAATTTATCTTAACATTCCATTTAATAGTATAGATTTTTTGGTATTGTATTAACTAGACCAACGGGCCAATAATAATCAACATATTATACAAGCACTTATAATTAGAGGGGTACCGATAATATTATTTTGTTTCATTTTTATTAGACTTACAAATTAATAAATAAAATTCTAATATCTTTGAAGTGCTGAAGTTTAAGAAAATTATTATTTTTATTTATTAACTCAAAATAAAGTGTTTTCAGGTAGAGAATTTTAAGGACAATTAGTTGTTTTATATTTCTATAATTTTTATAGATATTTTTATAATAATAATTATTATTTATTCATTACTATTTACTACATATTTTATAATATTTAACTGATGCGAATCATACACTTCCAAATCTAAGAACATATATACCAACTAGAACACTTAATAAAAAAATTAAAATTTAAAAAATATGGTAACTATATAACATATAGTATTTAAATAGAAAATAAATAACACTTTTATGACTAAGGTACAGTATATAACAATACACGATATACACCTACGAAACATGCCAGTCATTTGCCTCGACCAACCATCGTCGAAAACCCTTTTTATTTTCGTAAACTCTTTGATCATGCATGCTCTCTGTAGGGCCAGTTATTTTTTTCCATCACATTCTACTATATTAAAATAAAAAATTATCTTATACGAGAGATACCTAAGCTAAGTAAATAGAAAATGACTTGAAGATGTTACTAAAATATAAAAAGTTTGGCCCTTGGAGTTTTTAGTTTGATTTCAATATTTTGATTCAAAATTTTTAGTTAGTTTTCATTTGGCTAAACATAATCCTAAATTCATTCATTTACATAATTATTCTTCATTCACTAATTATACCGAATAAAGTCGGCCAACGGGCTGAAAAAATACTAGTCTTCTATTATATATAATAAGCAAATATAAAACAACCCCTCTTTATTCTTTCTCCCCTTAATTTTAGCTAAACAACCAATTAGATTTTTTCTTTTTATTATTTCTCTTCCATATTTAATTTAACTAAGAAAAATGAGCCTTAAAAATAGCCCCCTCCACGTTACATTAACTTCCACTTTTATGTGTTTTTTTTAAAAGTCCACTTTTATGTGTTAAATGGTTTTAATCATTATAATAGAATAATAGTTATATAATCTCTATTTTAATTTGAACGCACAATTTTAATATAAAATGATGGCCTCACAAAATGGTTTTAAATATTTTAATATACTACATCATATCCTCTCCAACTCTTCAGATTACTAAATTTGGAAATATTTTTGCAAGAAAATATCATAAATCTAATCTCACATGTCAATAAATTTAAAAATGATCAATTTTCTTAGCAAATCAAACCATCTTCTGTCAATTATTTTTCACTAATCAATTTATTTACAATAGTTTTTTGATTTCTAACTCCATAAATCATATTTATCCTACTAATTTAACTTTAAGCCGGTTTTCCGAGAAAAAATAATCGTGTATTGTGTGAGAAAATGATCATGTTAACATTTAAAAAAGTTATTATATTATTTTTATTCATAGTCATGTAATGGAAAAATTAAAATTTAATAAAAACATTTTACCCATCCGCAGATTAATAAAAGCCTTTCCATTGTAATGTAACATTTTATTAGAATATTTGAAACTTATACTAACTACCCTAAACTCAATACTTTTTCCTTCCCATTTGTCATTAATTATAATTTATATATCATAGTTTGAGCTATGATCTAGGGTTTTTTTTTTTAAGACTTGCAAGTGAAATCTAAACCTTGAACCGAATCTCCCAATTCATACATAAGGAAGTTGGTTCAGAGTATGTGGGTGCTAATTATCCTTAAAAGTAGGACTTCGACAAATAATAAAAAATTTAAAAACTAATTGAAACTCCCAATCAAATTTTTTTAACGTTGTCAAATATTAAAAAAGTTTATTTTATTTACAAAAGCAATGTTTTATCATCTATGTGTCATTTAAGGGTAGTTAATTATTAGTTTCCTGAACTATAGCCATTTATATAAGTAGTGGTGATTAATGAATAAAAATATTATGATTGTTAGTAGTAAATTATTATTCTCATTTCACTAAAGAAATTAATATACTTTTAAAAAAATATAGTTATGAAGATTACTTAAAAATATTTGTTATATGTATAATATATCAAACATATATCTTAGATTTGATATGTTAAAAATACATAATTTAAATTTTTATTATTTTCTTATTTTTTCCTCATAACAATAAAACTCTATATGACCTGGTTGGTCGGCTTGGAAAACCAAAAACTGATTAATTTATGTTAATTTTAATGTTGTTTTATCATTATTATAGTTAATTTAAAAAATAGCACATTTGCTACACTGTATATATTTTTTAGAATTGTTATTATTATGTACACATATGTGTAGGAATGCAAACATAATTTGACGCAGGGACGAAGCTAGGAATTTCTTATCCCGGGGGCCAAAAGAGTAAAAATAAAAATAAAAAACTAAAATTTAATTTATAATTTTATTTTTGCAATCATACACCGGTTCGATAATATATTGAAATCTCTTAAAATTGTGTCGAATAGAAATTTTCTGATATATCATGTTTAATATATATGATAAAACTATGAGCTTTATTTCATGTTTGTTATGGACCAAATCTCCAATAATCACGTCTTATTTTATCCCTCTTGGTATGTATATATGTCCATGTGAGTTTACATTGTCAAATATGAATATTGGCTGACTACAAATATCTTTACGAACCGTCAATATTCATATTTTGGTGAATGTAACTACAAATATCTTTACGAACCGTCAATATTCATATTTTTAGGCTCAGTGTTGTATTAGTTCGACTCAATCATGAATTATTTTTAGGCTTAGTTTCAAATTTAATTAATTAAAGTCCAAATATTAGTAGCCCATTCATAATTAGAAGTGTAAAATTGAAGTTTCATGTATAGATTTGAAGACTTTTTATGTTATTCAAATTTGTTGTGGCGACTTGAAAATATTTCCTTCAATTTTGGCTCAGTGCATGATCCAATCCTGGATCCGCCCCTGATAATGTTACATTACAATATAGAACATGATCATGGATAGAAATCTCACATAACACACTTACATATATAATGTCAAAATAGTGAAAGTATTATTCCATATTTGCAAGATATATTTCTTAATAACATTATTTCTTTAGCATAAAATTATATTTTCCCCTTGGTTTTAATTCTATTATATTGATTCTTCAAGAAAACTTTTTATCTAGAACTAATCACATATAACAAAAAATTCTTACAATTAATTTTATGAATAATTGGTGACTTCGTAATATGCTTATCTTGAATGGTTACATATACATTGAGTATTACTTAGAGTTAACACAGTAATATTTCTCTATTATGTGAATTTAAAAAGTAAAGAACTTTGAGATTAAAGTGGTATAGAATATGAATAGGGAAGAAAATAAAAATGCTGTTTTGCTCAAGCCCGTCGTCGGGCGGGAAAAAAACTAGTTAAAAGTATGCCAAAAAAAAGTCCCATATATATATATGGCCCTTCTGCTTTTCAAGTTGCTTAGCTTTTCCACTTACTCACCACCACCATCTCCAATCTTCCTTCACAACAGAAGAACATAATGCCAACCACCTTCTTGTGGAGGAATCTCCTTAAATGCATCCCTTCCACTTCTCCCACTCCTAATCTCTTCCTCATCGACCCACTTCCACCGCCACCATCTTCAACCGCCGCCGCCACGTCACCCGCCACCATCTTCAACACCAACTACAACTCCCTCTACGACGTCTCCTCCTCCTTAGCCTCCACCTCCACCTTCTCCATCTCCACCGCAGCCGCCACCGCCACCACTTCCTCTGAATCCGACTCCGACGACCCCGACCACTCCCCTCCTCCAGATTTCGCCACCGTCCTCGCCTCCCAACGCTTCTTCTTCTCCTCCCCTGGCCTCTCCAATTCCATTATCTCCGATTCTCACAACAAGGACATGACGACGACGCCGCCTCTGCCGCCGCTGGAGGGAGGAGTGGCGGTGAATAAGTACTCTCCGGATCCTTACACGGACTTCAAGAAGTCGATGGAGGAGATGATAGAAGCCAGGCGGATAAAGGACGACGACGCACGTGCTGCTGCTGCTGACTGGGACTACTTACACCAACTGCTGACGTGTTACCTAACCTTGAACCCTGAACACGCTCACAAGTACATCATTTCTGCCTTCGCCGACATTGTCGTCCTCTTACTCTCCTCCTCTGAGTTAGATATTTTGTGAGTTTTGATTTTTTTTTTAATTAAAAAATTAGTTGTGCTGAGTAGTGGCAGTTGAAATCAGGGTTTTTAGAACCGGACCATGGGTCGAGCCGGCAAGGTCAAGGGTTCAAAGGTTTAATGGGAAAATTAGGTTTGAACCGAAATTTATTGGTACCAGAGAACTAACTGGTTTACGGTTGGATCGGTCCAACCGAGAGGCAGGATACGGCATTGAAAACACTAGTTGAAATTAAATTGTTACATGGGGGAGTGGATACGACCAGATTGGAAGACATTCTTATAACGTTGAAGAGAGTGTTCAGCTTCGGATGTCTATGGACTTCGATCGGAGAGATGGTCTTTGTTTTACGTTGGAGCGTTGGAGCAATAATGCATACATAAGGACAAATTTCATTTTGTTTAAATATAATAAATTTGCACCTAACCGATGAAATAACTTTTAACTTCTATTGGCTGAATTATATATACCAATTCCAAATTTTCTTTCTTCATTATTAATTTTGTATGTTTCTTATTTTAATATAATATATGACTATTGTTTTTTTATTCTGTTACCGTTAACCCTAAATGAGAAATTGAATTAGCTAAATATGCTATCAAAACAAAATGATGTCGTCTTAAAAAATACTAAATATCAACAGTAATAAAATCACTAGTGTTATGAAAGTGATGGAGAACTATGAACTATGAAATAAAGAGAAAACACAAGAGAGAAAGATGAGAAAATTGCTTCTTCTTATTCATCCTAATAGATATAATGATGTGCTCTGTTTATAGGCACATAATACATAACTCCTATAGGCTAATGTAAATACATATGAATAGAGAGAATAATGAGTCATGAATAGGCTCATATAATTACACATAAATAGGGAGAAGAATGGATCATGGAAGACATTGATTCTTATGATCAATGTGAAGGAAGCATCCTATGTGAAGATAGCATCATATGTGAATCATGAATATTCACTACAAATATTATTCATAACAACTAGCAATATCTAGAATGTCATGAAAATTAACATGTGAGACCAACCACTAAGAAAGTATGACCCTTGATATCCATGTAAAACTGTTGAAACCGGACCAAAGAGCAAGCAATTTGCGATGAATGCATTTAAATTTTAACATTTTTTTTTTTTGTGAGATAAATGGACGATTCACATAAATTAACGTAAAGTGAGGTAGTTGTACTTTTGGAGAAAATTAGACGTAGTGTCGGGGGGCTGGTAAGAAATGCATGTGATTTTTTAGCACGTTTGGGATTTGGCTTGTACCTATATACTACACACAAATAAAATATCAATGCATGACGACAAAATTATTGGCATTACGGTCAAATATGATGAATAAATTGTTAGTTCATGCGCTCAATAGCAATACTAATTTTGCACAAAAGAAATGTAGATTATCTTAACAAAAAGAAGAATTAATGTGGTTAACCACCAGAATGGTAGCTAATTCACGAGGAAAGAGAAGAAAAATAGTATTATTGATGGAGAGAGATGACGGAATTACATGCCTGTAAATAAGTGATTGAGCAGCTAATAAAGAGAATCAAACTATACTAACCAACTCAACTAACCATCCAATCGAACCAGTAACCCTAATAGGTTGAATTACATATATCAACTAACATCCCTCTCAAATTGATGATGGCTTAGTATCATCAATTTTCCAGATAAATATACCAGTGATGACTTGTCTAAACTGCTCGTCAGGAGATCAACCAGTTGATCTTCACAAGTCATATAGAAAAGGCGAAAGAACGTTGGTATTAACAAGCTTCTATATAAAACGAACATGATTCTTAATGTGCTTTGTTCGATCATGGAGAATGAGATTAGTGGATATTTGAATAGCAATCATAGTTGGAAAAAATGAGTAAGGAATGTGAATAAGGTGAATGAGAAACATGAGTCTGAAATCGCCTTAGTGAGAAGGAGTAAAATTGAGAAATGGTTGAATACACATTGCTTGGAAAAGAATTTGTCAAGCTCTTTTTTGGTAAAAGGGGGTTTAACTTATGGATAAGTTAACATGATATAAAGGCTATCGCTTAGTGTGCGCTTAGGAGATTGTGTATCTTGAGTTTGAGTCAGGTTTCGAATAATTGATTTAGTAGTGCATCAAATATTTTTTTTCAATTTCTTATTAGCCCACTAAACTTTAAGAATAAATATTCCAAAGATCTGAAATACATAATTTAATGGTTAAATTATTTAATTTTTGGAATATTTTGATTTGTTATAAATATGAAATTAAATGAGTTATTTATGGGATTGCCTCTTTCTGATAAATCCTAAAAGTTAAATTTTTTATAAATCGAAAAAATTAACAAATTAATTTTGGAGTTATTGTAAAGCATATTTTGTGAAATATTATATTATTTTGGAGCATATTTTACTTGTTTGAACTTCACTGGTGGTAGTGTCTTTGTTAACATGTCAGTTGCATTCTTTGGGGATGACCCTTCTGAGTGGTCACCTTCTTGGAATTTGGGTACGAGTGATCAAGAGTTTTTCCATATATTTTATTGAACTTGGGGTTTTGTTTATATCTTTAATTAAACACTTTTCCTGGGTATATTTGGCCACTATGATTTGGTCTTTCTCTCATATGATCTGATTGTTCTCCGGCAAGACCGTCTTGACCCCTAACACAACCTCCATTTTCTCCCAGAAATCGCACTTACCTTCCTTCTCAAGAGGGCAAGAAAAGTATTGGTTCATGTTTTCGCCTAGAAGCCTTCACATCACATCCAATGACACCATACCTCTAGGCCATCATGGGTCCAGCCGTTCGGTTTTTAGCCTCGATGCATTTTCCATATGATTTTTCTCACATCTTTAAATGAAAGTTAGGAATGAAATAACATTTATTATAATGTAGATTACACCCCGTAATTGTTGTAACACTGATATATAATGACAGAGAAAGAAGAAGTTTCAAAGGTGTCAGTAATTCCTCATATGAAGCAGGTTTAAAAAGAGTGAGGCTGGGTCATTTTCGCCGCTATTTGGGCGAGCTCACTTCCAACCATTCATGATACATTATGTAGAAAGTTGAGAATCTTTCGATCATAAAGATTGTATCTTCCCTATGTTATTATATCCCAATTATTTGGTTATATAAGAACAAGATAACAAATGTTGTTGTTGCCAAAATTTGGGGTTTGTGAACCAAAATCCAACCACGATTGAACACGTCCAAAAAAAGTACCTTGATAACTTCCCAAACACAACAACATGTGCACGGGGGAGAGCAAGAGTATGGGAATCCAACATCGAGACAACTACATCAATACTTGATTTTTTATAAGCACTTTATAATATAAAAGGGGACATGATCCACGTCCAACCCATTTGGGGTTGGACCGGTCCAACTCAACTGATCAGAAGGGCACTTTCGGGATTTCAACAAAAAAAAAACCTAATTGAAAGTCACCGCACCAGCTTCTATCCCAAACAGCTGCAGCCATCGTATGTCTCCAAGCTTCATTATCTCCTTCGGCTTCCAATTCGGAGGGCCGGCACCGCCTTCATCCTCTTCGTCGTCTTCCTCATCAGCTACACTGCCGATATCGGCCAAGCCGTAACAACCCACACCACGTCGGCATCGGCCATAACAACCCACACCACGTCGGCATCGACCGTCCTTCTCTCTCAACCAACATCGGCCGTTCTTCGTTCCTTCCTCCTGTTGATAGTACGACCTTTGGAGATGTGCGGCGGCACTTGATGGCAGAGCAACGTCGGAGCATCGTTGGCAACGGAGCGTCGGAGGAGGATTCTAAGGTTGAAGACGATTTAGCAATTATGACAAATTACAATTTAGTCACTCTATTTTAAATTATAGATATTTTGATTGTTTAGTATTAATAATTACAGTTTTCAGTCCCTAAATTTTATGTTGTTGACAATGTTGGAATAATCTTTGGACTATATAATTGATTGGTTAACTAGTTAACTCGATTGTTAACTAGTTAACTCGATTGGTAACTAGTTAACTCGATTGTAACTAGTTAACTCAATTGTTAACTAGTTAACTCGATTGGTTAACTAGTTAACAAGTTGATAAGTTAATAGTTAACTCGATGGTTACTAGTTAACTCGATTGGTTAACTAGTTAACTCGATTGGTTAACTAGTTAACTCGATTAGATAACTAATTAACTCGATAAGTTAACTAGTTAATTCAATTGGTTAACTAGTTAACAAGTTACCAACTAAATATCTTGTTAACTAGTTATCTTAAGCATGATGTTACCTAGTTAACAACAACATACTAGTTAGAATCTATCAACAAAAATCTTGTTAAAAAATTGATCATGAAAATTTGTTAATATAAGAGAATAACCTGTGAACTAGTTTAGATAACTAGTTATCAACAGAAAAATCTGTTAACTAGTTAAAAATAAAAACAGGTGTTAAATATTAAAAAAAAATGTTAACTAGTTAACATGTACGTCGCCGGAAAAGTCATCGGAGACCGCGATCGGTCGTCGAAAAATTCGTCGGAACAGGTGTTAAAAATTTAAAAAAAAAACTAAAAAAAGTGTTAACTAGTTAACATGTACTTCGCCGGAAAAGTCACCAGAGATGGTCGGTCGTTGGAGACGGACGGCCGTTCACCGGAAAAGTCGTTGGAACAGGTGTTAAATATTAAAAATAAAAAATAAAAAAAGTGTTAACTAGTTAACATGTACTTCGTCGGAAAAGTCGTCGGAGACAGGTGGCCGGTCGCCGTAGACTAATACTGGTCACCGGAGAGAAAAATGATTTTTTTTTAAATGAAACAAAAATTTAAATTATTTGTGAAATGTCTTAAATAACTGATGACGTTAGATTTATCGCGTTCATCTCGCCACATTTGAACGACATTTTCCTTGTTTGACTCTGAATCGTGATGAATTTGAATGTATTTTATGAAAAATGTGTTTTATCCCCCGTTGGCCCTCTTTTGGGTCGTTTGATGTGTTTTCGAGTTGTTTTGATGAGATTCCAGGTTTCCATTTTATGGAGGACCTTTCTACGAGCTCGGCGATTCAAACGGGGATCAATTCGGAGCACGGATGAGGTCGGAATTGCAGAAAGGAGCTCGGAGCTGAACTCAGCTCCAAAAGTGCGCGTTTTTGGACCAAAAGTGCGATGGCACACTTTTCGAAGGGCTCAGGCGCACTTTTGCAATTAAGCTTCGGCGGAATTTTCAGCTTAATTAAAAAGTGCGCCTTTTGAAGGGAAAAGTGCGCCGACGCACTTTTCAACCCTTCCAGGCGCACTTTTGATTAAAAATCCGGATTTTGACGAAAATTGGGTTTTTAACCCAATTTCGAGGAGAGAGGAAGGATAACTTCGATTCTACAATTCTCTACTTCTTCTCGGACGAACCAGACACTCTCGGAGACGAAGACGGGGCTTTGAAGAGACGATTGAGCGAGAGAAAGCCAGGATTAGCTCGGGAGATTCGAGGATTCTTGAAGATTAGGATTAATCGGAGTAAGATGATTTCTTCTCCAGTTAGCTTTTTCTCAGTTTCTGTGATTTCTTCTCTGACAATGTCTAGCTAAACTCTTAGTTTGTTCAGATTAGATGAAGTTCTAGCAAGGTTTTGTATGGATGATGTCGGGTTTCTAACCCGTTAATGTTAATTGAGGTTTATTCAGACTTAATAGAGATTTTTCTAAAACCCTAATTTGAAGCTCTTGAATTCGCAGATTGACCATATCGTAGAATTTGTTTCATCTTTGTCTTGCGGTTCTGACCATGGACGTGAGTCATTCTAGGGTTTAGAAGGTCATTAAGATTACCTGGTGTCTTGACCATAGGGCCGGTGAAATTAATCTCTTTGCATTTCCGTGTGGCGTTTCATTGTTCTTCGTGCATTCTTGGAGATTTATGAGTTATCTTGACCATAGGAACTCGTAGGTTTGATAGGATAGTTTCTCTGCGTCCTGACCATGGAGCAGAGATTGCCAAAGGAAACGTCGAGGCTTTGAGTCTGTTAAAACCTTAGTTGCATTGCATCATCCGTCTTAGTCGAGCTAGAGCGGATTCGAGTCTGGACAAGCGCCTTAGTCATTATTTGAAGCCCCAACTTGTTTGCTTGATTTAATTGCTTAATTAGTTTAATTCATTTCATAAACCAATCCAATTACCAAACGACGAAACCGCGATTAGCTTAAATCCACTTCGTTGAGTAATAGAGAAAGGAAGACCCCTTGGGAAATAACGATCTCTTAGGAGCAATCCTTTGAGTAAAACTAGTGTGCATTAATTTGCGCACCAATAACCCTAGTAATATAGACCATCGGATTGGTCAAAAGGTAAAAATGGCGGTAACAAAATCCAACCCTTGGAAAGGGTTGGATGGCGATCAGCTGCCATATAAAAGTATACTAGAGCCACACGATTCATATCTAATTATCTGTTGTATGCTACACAGTAATATTAATCAGAATTTAACTAATACGTAGCAGACAAGACAAACTAATACAAAGGATCCAAATTAGAAGTAACTATGTGTATTATGTATTTATACACGTAATATACACCTCAATCTTTTTTCTAAACATAATTTGTTTTAGGAGGAATAAGGTGACTCTATATAATTAGTATGTCTAATTGGTTTAGGTTACAATAATTTCACTTTTAGTTAATTTATGATTTTTATATTATGGACCTCACTTGAATGAATTTGTGAATACGCCACTGAATATGAACACATATGACTTCAAAATTCTTCCCATACGTCCTACATTGCACCCAAAATGTTGTGTATTAGTGAGGTTTTTGACGGTTCCTAATGTTCGATTTACTCGTAATTAATAGTGTTGTATTATCTATCATTGAAAACACTAATAATGATAAATATTCTGGTCATAAATTAACTACCACCAAGTGAATTGTGGAAGATAGCAGTTTTGAAGCAAACAAATTCTGAGACAAGAAAACACACAGCAGTACAACATAACAAATAAATAAAAAACAACAGAAACCCAGAACCCAATAAAACTACAAAACATAATACTGAGTACAGTATATCTTTGTTCTATATTAACTAACATAAGTAGTTTTAGTGGAAGCTGCTTACTGTGTATATTAAATTGACAGTTTACTGTGTATATTAGTGTAACCTAGATCAATTAATTTATCTAGTTGATCTAGGTTACAATAATATAAAGATAAATTAATCAACAAACTAAATGTGCCAAAGTGAAAAATTTAGTCAGCTTAGCGATGATATGTGATGGAATTTTGGTAGTGAAAACCTAAATTTAAAACCATGGAGTTTGATGATGATCAGCTGCTGATATAGGGTTGGGGTTCATTAGGCCGCGCCCTCTACTTCCGAGTCTAGAGCTATCAAACTATATGTATTTTCATGTACATAAATGGATTGACCTAGTAATTTTTCAGATTTAGCCAAATACATATTATAATTTGACGAAATGGCCCAATGTCATGATACTTGCTGAATTCCCGCTATATACGTGACGAACAAAGACTGTTGTTGGCAGCTGGTTGAATATTTTTATTTTATTTTGGCATTTATCGGAGTAATCTCAGTGTGTATTTTGGAGACTTATTGTAGAAAAAAATTTCTTCAAACTTGTTTTTGTTTGTATTTAACAGAAGAGAGACGGGAGGAACTTAGAAGTCGGCAACGATGCAAATCATTTATGATATATGTAACTTTTTTGTGAAGAAGAGTAGAGAGTTGCACCACAAAATATGGAATGATTCATAGTCAGAGAAAAGTAAGTATTCACACATCCTGTCTGTATCATATATATATAGTATAGGTGTTGGTTTATTAAAACAGAAAGAAAACTAGTTAAACAAATGAATTAAGATATATATAAAATCCCGAATACATATATGATATGAGTGCACTCGCTAAGCACAGAATATACATAAATGTGATACTATAATTAATATTGACTTTTTCCGGCATCACATTATAAACTATTATACATACAGATTTAGAGTAGATGAACAAAAAAAGGATGGTGGGAAGGATATCAATCATGGTATTCAATGCCGGATCGGGCCGCCGGTCGAACCGGCGCTCAGACCGAAAACGGCCGAGCGGCTTGCTGACTTGGATTCAAACCAGGGTCCTGACCGGTTTAACCAGAAAACCGGCCGGTCCGTTCCGAAAAAAATCCCCCGGTCGGTCCTCTGCGTTTGATGATATTAAAAAAAAAAAAAAAATGTGAAATCTTAATTCTGAAATTGCAGCAGTCCCTCACTCTCTCTCTCCTCTAGTCTTCTTCCTCCGCAAAACACGATTAGGTTAGCCATCGCCGTCTTCTTCTTCGATCGACGCCATCTTCTTCATCAACAACGCCATCGCCGTCCTCCTTCAGTCCTTCCTCGATTCGGCCTTTCATCCTTCGTCCGAAGCCACTGCAGTCGGCCGACGGGACCCTCACTGCGTTCAAGATCGTCCGACGCCTCTGCAATCGATTCCACCCTTTGCAGTCCGACGCCTCTGCAGTCCGATGCCTCTGCAGTCCGACGCCTCATCCGTACAGGTCTGTTTCGTCTGCTGTAAGTGGGGTTTGCTGAGTGGTTTTTGCTTCGGTTTGGAACGGGTGGGTTAGGTTTCGCAGGTGGGCAGGGGTTTTGGGGCTGATGGTTTGGCTTGGGTATAATAGGAGTTGGAGTTGAAGTGTGAATCAGTTTGCTGTGCTGTGAATCAATTTGTTGAAGTGTGAATCAGTTTGCTGTGCTGTGAATCAATTTGTTGAAGTGTGAATCAATTTGCTGTGCTGTGAATTCAATTAACGAAATAGGAGTTACTGTGCTGTGAATCAATTTGTTGGGTTAGTTATGTGTTCTGTATGTTAATTGTTTATGTATAATAGGGTTGGTTAAGTGTTGTGCATATAATAGTGGTGATTAAGTGTTGTGCATATAATAGGGTTGGCAATGGCATACTGCATTTCTATAACATGTTTTGCCAACTAACATACTGCAACTTTAGGCCATATATTGATCACCCTTAAGTTGAAACCTTATCAGTCATTTCTATTTCGTTATCAGGTTTCAATCAATGGACAGTGGTTCATCGGATGCTGATGCGCAATCACAGATTCCCTCTCGAGTTAGTGTTCGAGCTAAAACTGATCCGGCATGTATTTTGAATGTTTCATGTATTTCGAATGATCCATGAATGTTTGTGATTTTGAGATTTTGTGATTTTCTATTTTGAATGATCTATGAATGACTATTTTGAATTTTAATTTTTTGAATTAATAGTACTAATTAACTCTCTGCACCTCCGGTTTGATCTGGCTTAATTAAAATTTTGTCCGGTCCGGCTTAACTATATTTATTTATTTATTTAATAATTAAAACGGTTGGACCCCGGTATGCAAACGGTCTAACCCCGGTTAAACCATTAAACCCTGAACCCCTGACCTTGCCGGCTCGACCCCCCGGACCGGTTCTGAAAACCTTGATATCAATTATAAGTAAGCAGAGTTGGTGTCTCTACTTGTCGATTCTAAATCCTAAGCTAGGTATAAAGTTAGGGTATACAGGGCCGTCCAATGAATTTTGGAGGCCCTGTTCCAAAATTATGGTAGTTATATTAAAAAATATAACATATATTCGGTTTGCTTGTACTAATATGACTTGAGATGACGTAAAACTTGACTCGCAATAGATTTATAACATATTTGGAATTTTCTTACGCATTGTTTCACCCTATTCTCGACTTGTTGTATATAAGACTTATAGTATTATTTATTAAATTCTAAATATTTTTTTATGTACGTATAACTCTATCATATTTATTCTTAAATTATACCTTACTATCTTAATAATATAACTTATATTTTAACTATTACTATGTCTTTTAAATTGAAAATTATATTTTACTAATTTTTAGGTGAAAAATCGAGTTTTCATGTTTATTCTTTGCAAAAAAAAATGTTTATGTTATTCAAATCATTTGTCATAAATAATGGGTATACCCCCTCAGTCACATGTTCCATAGTAAATTACTCCTACGTTTCACGGGTTCGACTTGCGTATTGAGTTACCCACCCTGACCTAGACTCATTGTCATTCCTAGCCTATAAATAAATTAAATTAATATCATATAAAAAAAGACACCAAAATGATAATAGATATATAAAAATTTAGAAAGAAGACAAACAATGTTTGTTAAAATATAAGCTTAATTTCATTTTGTCAAAGCAAGAAATTGAACCCTTACCCTTCCAAAACAAAATAGCAGGATAAGCCACTAGGCTAACACTACACTAATGTTTCTTTTTGCGTAGCATTTTATAATACATTTCACAGGTATTTCTACATAACGAACCAACATCTTTTCTTTCTTCTTATTTATAATAGTTGAAGCAAATACAAAGCCTATTCCGAAAAGGAAAAAACTAATCTTGTTTAACAAGAAAACAAATAGACTAATAAAAAATAAAACTTTAGCCGAAAAACTTAACTAAACAGGAAAAAACAAAACAACTAACATGATTAAACTCCAACATTCTCTCCCTTAATCATGTTCCCTCCAACGATCACTTTGACTCCAATTCTCTAACTCTTTTTTTGAGTAAACGATATTCCTTTCATTTCCAAATAGAAGCGTTACAACATAGGGAAAACAAAAAGTAGAATCCAACATTAAGGACTAGAACCCCCTTAAACATTAAGGGTATCAACCCAATTGTTTGGGAGCATGTTCAATCTTGCGGACTTCGCAACCCAGTCTGCTTTGCTATTGTTTTTCCTTGGCGTGAAATGTATCGTGATCCATGGACAAGAAGAGAGCGTATGGTTAATCTGAGAGATGATCTGAGCATTCCCAATGCCATGGAGATCTCGAGATATTGAGTACATTCACCAAAGACAAGCAGTCTGACATAACCCGAGTGCAAACTCGACTGGTAGACGCCAAAGAATCTGTTCGCTGATAGCTTTTGCTTGCGCAATTATAGGAGATGAGCAGAAAAAAGTATCACTCCTACCATTACAAACCTGCGCATGGTTGTTGGTGACAGCCACACCATAAGCCGCCTTCCAGGAGTCTTGTTCAAAAGACCCATCACAATGAATCACTAGGTCAGCAATTCTTGGCGGTAGACAAGGAGTTTGATGGGATGGAGTAGAGTGGTTACGGTGGTTGATGTTGTTTGTTGTTCTCTCTTGATAAGTTGACGTTTTTGTACTGTAGCTTTTCCATAAATCCTAGTCGTGGAAAATCTTGAGCGTTGTTGTAACCATGGATAGCTCAACTCCTCTGAAGGCCTTCTCATTCCTGGATTTCCAGATATTCTAAAGAATTGCGACCATTTTGCTTATCTCTTGTTTTCTTGTCAGAGAGAAACGAGGGAAAAACCAATGGGCAAATTCAGTATCATTGTTGGAAAAAGAAATAGAAGGGGGGAGGGAGGACCAGACTTCCCTTACTTTTGTGCAAATGAAGAGGCAGTGCCAAGTGTTTTCCACTGCTTGGAGACAAATGGGGCACGCATCATCGAGGGAGCATTTTGGCCTGAAGAGGTTAGCTTTAGTAGCTAAAATATCTTTTGAGCATCTCCAGAGGAAGAACTTGATATTTGGAGGAAGAGAGAGACGCCAGAGCCATTTCCAGAGTTTGTCATTAATGTTCTTATTCATGGGGGGTAAGCATTCCCAGTTCCGTTTCTCTTTGCATGTTAAGCTGACTTTACAGTAAAACCACCGCCCTTGGTAAAGCTCCACTTCCATTCATCCTCCATCCCACTATAAAAAAAGTTATCTTTAGCTACTGCAAAATTACAACGGCATGAAAATGCAGTAGCAAATAGTTAGTATTTGCTACGGCAATCACTATTTCATATAGTAATTTGCAATAGCAAATACTATTTGCCACACCACTATTAGCTACACTCAGCATCCTCGTCGCAAATAGTGGTGTGGCATATAGTATTTGCTACTGCAAATTACTACATGAAATAGTAATTGTCGTAGCAAATACTAACTATTTGCTACTGCATTTTTATGCCATTGTAATTTTGTAGTAGCTAAAGGTACAATTTTTTTGCGGTGTCCCTTGAGAGCCAATAGGACCGAGAGAATGGCTCTCGTATGATTTGGGGAAAAGTATTTGCGAATTTCCTCTTCCTTACAAATTCTCTAACTCATTTGAAGAAACTTTTGCTCTCCCCAAAACCTTCATTAGTATGTCAGCTAGTTGATGTCTGTTCGTACGAACTTAATTGTTGCCTTCCCGGTTTGCAATTTTTTTTGGGTGCTGGCCCCTTAAATCGTCCGCCAAGGCGGGCACCCCAAATCCACCCTTTCTTTTCTGACACGAAAATTAAATGGCTAGAATTGAAAAGGGGTTTCTTTTATTTCTTTCTCTTTCTGCACATTCCCTTTCTTCTTTCTTTCTCTCTCTCTTAATTAAATCATTTTACCTCTCTCTATTTCTCTCTCTTGATTTATAATGTGCAGACCCCTTTCTCTTTCCTTTATTTCTTTCTTCTTCTTCTTATATGATCTTCTAATTTGTGAGTGTAAGTGTGTAACCCACCTTCTCCTTCTTCCATTTCTCCCTTCCTCGTGTTGCAAATGTCGAATTGAGTCTTCAATTAATTTTAGTTCGTCAAGTTCTTGTCTAGAATGAAGACCACTATCATCGCGGTCGGCGATCGCTAGAACTCGAGGACCCAACTACTTTTGTGCATCTCACATCCTATTATGTTGGTTGTTTTAGGGGATCGATGTCATATTGTAGAGGATATGTATATGTCTATCTAGTATTTGGTCTTTATATATTAGTGTTGTACTGATTATTTGTGTGTTACTCGAGTGTTACTCGAGTTTTATTGGTGTGTTATTTGAGGTAAAACTCAAATTAACACTTGAGTAACTCTCGAGTAACATCCCTGTAATAAGTTACTTGAACGTTACTCAAGTGTTACTGGAGTTTTACTAGATTTTTACCTCAAGTGAAACTCTGGTAACACTCAAATAACTAGTACGACACTAATCGAAAGGCCAAATATCATGAATTCAAGTAACACCTAGATTAGCAGTAACATTGCGATGTGTTCTGGAACAACTTTGTGTTTTTGGCATTTTGGTGTTTGGGGGTGATGTAGATTAAGTTGTCGTCGAGTAATTCAGAGGAGAAAAAAGATTATAAGGTTGGAAATTTGATCTAATGTAAATTGGATGGCTGATTCAACTATTGTTTTAATAACAATACAATTTCTTTCATTTGTGGGAGAAGGAGAAAGAGAGAAGGAATGAAGTTGAAAGAGAGAGAGAGTAATAAAGGAAGAAGAAAGAGAGTGAGAAAGGAAGAATAAAGATAGTCTGCACATTGGAAGAGAAATAGAGAGGGGAATTAAAAACAAAACAAAAAAAATAAGGAAATGAGACCAATTTTTAATCTCAGCCATTTAATTCCAATACCATTAAATGAATGGCTTGATTAATGTGCCAGCCCCGGCGGACGAAAAGAGGGGCCAGCACCCAAAAAAAACTGCCCAGTTTGTACACAGTCGACATAATAATTAATTAGTGAAAATGGTGGGTGGGGTACCCTTCCTTGTGTTATGATCATGTCAATCAGACAATACATGGATGGAATGGATGTGGATACGAAGCATCGCAATTAGCAAATCTTCTCCTTTCTGGGGCAGTCTAAATCTTGTTCCCTCTCTCTCTCTCTGCAATAAAATTAAATTAAAATTAATTTAATTAGACACTTGGTGAAAAATGTTTTCACTATTTGCAATACTAGTGATGTTTTTGTTTATAAATCTCAAATAATTAATATTAATAAATTAGTGTTTGTTGTTTTTAAGACTAGCATCACTTGGTGTTGGTGGTGTGGTGTGTCTCTATTGGAATTTGGATGTTGGTGAAGAAGAAGACGAGGGTCCTTCCTACTATACTGTTTTCCAAACAGTAAACCAGATTTTGGCAGTTTCGTAGGTGGTTGGTTTTACTTGGTTGCCTTTTACTTTTCTCGGGAAATGATGCACTCACTCCTTTCTGTTTGTTTATGAACAATTCCATCGATCCGATTCCCTTCATTTTTATTTTTTATTTTTTTAACTATTAATTACTCAAACTATCTATTTAGTTATAATGTGATGTTATTCTAATTTTGTGACTTTGCTGAAATCAAAATGAATTTTAACCAATTTGAGGCCTTTTCAACTTCTAAATTCTCTCTAACCCATTTTCATAAGCTTTACTTTAACCATGATTTTCCCTTGATGAGATTGAGAATCAAGGAATTGATGGTTGCTTTATTAATTACTCAGTGGATATGGCTGCTGCTGTAGCTCTGATTGGGCCTAAGATGAATCTGGAAAGGTATTTCTCTTTCGTTCATTTAATTTCAAGTTTTATGGGCTTTTGTTTATTAGGGAGGATGTGGAAGGCCATGGGATGGGCCCATTTGACCCATTACTTTTTTGCAGGGTCAATGCAAATTAATTGTCAACAATTCTAGGGGTTCAAATACTTAGTAGTCCCGAAACTTTAGTTTATTACAAATTCGTCCCGTTAGTACGAACTTCATTGTGCAGTGGTACTATTAACACTAATGACTTTTTCCAACGACTTTGCCACGTCATTTAAATAATAATAAAATAATAGACTCGGCCCAATTCGAATTAACTCTTAATCACACTGGTCGATTTATCCTAAACCCAAAAACAATCAACACCCATTCCCTTTCTTACTAACCTAATCATAAAAGCTACAGATGCTCTCCAACTACCCTTTCTCTACGTAGTTCCTTCTTCTCCCTCCCCTTAACAAAGAAAGCTCTGGAAATCAAACCCTCTGCAAAACGTGTAACCAATTCTCTCTGAAACTCCAATATCAAATCAGGGGAAGGAAGCCCTACAATTTAAAATAATGTAACCGATTTAACAATTTATAATGGTTTAAAATCGGGTCAATAAGTTAGGTCCACTACAATTTATAATGGTTTTAGCGATTGAGTCGTATATCGATAAATTTATTAGTTTAACGTATTGGTACGATATTGAAAACATTACCCAAAATATTTATAAAAGTAATAATAATATTTAAAAGACCCTATGCACATATATAAATTTCCTAAACTAATATTATCATTAAAATGCGAAAGTAATCCGTTAAACAAAAATAAATGAAAATGTCCATTGTTTTAATTTTACTATGAACTCAAATGGAAATTGCCATTGCGCTTGCTATTGGCGATGAATTAATGAGGTGGCAGAAATAACCTAATTTTGCGAATTGACTAGAATATTATCATATGATGAGAAATGTTTTTTTTGAAATATCCTATCCGAGAAAAAATCCGACAAATTCACCTAGGTAGGGTTGAAAACCTCAATTATTGGTTCTTTATAAAACCCCTTGAGAATATGAGCCACACACTCTTCTTTTCAGTTTGAATTCGTGTTGAAATGGCAAGCAACAATCATTGTAATATTTGCTTCGCTTCCTTCGTGGTAAAATTATTTTGCTTGTTATTAACTTCCATTATTCCGTAGATATGAACAAGATCATGTGGAAGATGGTCGTGACAAGAAACTGGATGATTGGACGTACAAGGGCCCGAAGGTTTTGTGTCGTTGTGGTCTACGAGTTGCAAGGCGGATCAACAATGACAGAAACCGCTTATTTTCCTGCCCTCTAGAGAAGGAAGAGAGTTGCCGTTTCAAAGAGAAAATAGAAGTCATTGTAGTTGTTGAGGCAGCAAAGCAGGAGAGGGATAACATCATAGTGGCGGAGCAGGATGAGATCGACAAGCTGAAAATGGAACTAGGGAACGCAAATGTCCAGTTGGACTACTTGCACGATCGCTTCCAACAGTGGTTGAACCTCCCCGGTGGACTACCTAAATGTGACGAATAATTTCACCACAGCTGTTTTTATCGTTTCGGTTTTTATGAGATTTGCATTGTACGCTCTTTTTCATATGTGGTATAAAATGTGTACCATTCAATATTAAGCAACCATCACAAACACATATAAAAGTAAGAACAAACACACTATGGACATATGATAGTATGAACTACAAAACGTGACTAAAATCAACTGTACGGACTCGATAATAACAAATACAGTACAAAACAAGGGTACATAATCCTTAACAAAGATACAAATCAACTCTGATGCCCTCTCCGTCGCGCACGCTGCTCATCTGTGTAGCACCGCGAGGCGCACAATGTAGCACGATCCCGGAGATGTGGTCCACTCGGTGGCAGAGGCGGGGTGGATTGTGGGTCCACCACGTAGTCCTCAAATCTATCATCTGCGTCATTGATTCCGATTTCGCCGGCGGTGAGGGTCTCTAGCTCGAAGAGGAAGAACTCTCTCTGTCGCACAACACTACAAAAAAATTGATCTTTAGCTACTGCAAAATTACAACGGCATGAAAATGCAGTAGCAAATAGTTAGTATTTGCTACGGCAATTACTATTTCATGTAGTAATTTGCAGTAGCAAATACTATTTGCCACACCACTATTTGCGACGGGATGTTGAGTGTAGCAAATAATGGAGTGGCAAATAGTATTTGCTACTACAAATTACTACATGAAATAGTAATTACCGTAGCAAATACTAACTATTTGCTACTGCATTTTCATGCCATTGTAATTTTGCTGTAGCTAAAGATCAATTTTTTTGTAGTGCAACGAACCGTGGGGGGTAAATTTTTTGTTTCAAATGACATGGCAATTTAATCATGATCTTTCAAAATTTTATAAAGACAACATTCAAAATTAACAATTTCGAAAATTGTGCTAGATTTGGGGTTTCGAAATTTTTTGTCATTCTAATTATAATACACAAAACAATTTTCCACTTATGTTTTCATTAGCAAAATCACAACTAGCAAATGATTTATTGTGTATGGCAAAACACATGTCACACTATTGAGTCTATGACAAGCCATATAGTAGAGCTAGTATTCAAATTGGCTCTCGAGCTCGAGTTCGAATTGGTTCACGAACCTATCGAGTCCAGCATGCACTAGCTCAATCTTGGTTCATTTAAGGTCGAGTTGAATCATGAACGAGCTTTTCTTTAACCGAATACCAAGCTACTCGCAAATGGCTTGACTCGTTAACAACCCTATATGAAGTTGGATGTTAGGTCCACAATCATTGTATGTGGGCTTGGGGGAACCCATGAGCCGCCCGAGTCAGGTCTAAAGCTATCACCCTAGTAAGCTCATCAATTGTTCCTAAAACCTGTTGACTTATCTTGAAATGCCAGCAGACTTCTTGTTATTATTCCCTCTATTTTACAGGCTTGTACTAGGCGAGCCAAAAGTTCTTGTCTAGCTCGTCGAACTAACTAACTTTTTTCAAAATTACCGCCTTCATGGACCTCCTATCAATATGCATAATCCTTTTATTTGCACTCTATTATTTCAAATTCCATTTTATTTTCTTTTACTATATATAAAATAATTTTACAACCTTGAAGAAATAGGAATGGTGATATTGTAATAAATTTGAAAACTATGGTAGGTTTATAATTTTCAATTATTTAATGGGTGATTTCATCAAAGTAATAATATTTAAAAATTATGTACCCAAATAGTAACATTTTGTAATTATGTCCCTATCTACCTTTAAATGCCTAATGTTCGGGCGAGCTCGCCAGCTAGGCTAGCGAGTTAAGTATATTTTTTGTATTTTGATGGGTCAATGTAGAGTTTTAGGTATTTAGGATTTTGGAATTAATAAGTTAGGTTTTAGACGTCGATATAAATATTTATACACGAACGGTGCGTAATTTTGATGTCAAACGAAGGAGTTATGTTAAAAAAATAATAGAATTGGATGATCGGATTCATACCAAGAAACACTTTAATCAGTTGTAACTCACACGTTCTAACTTCGATTTTGATTCTTTTAGGACCCATGCGACCTATGTGCAATTTTCTTTCTCATGATATCTTGTTCCAACCATAACAACAATACTAACACAAACTACATCTTCTACGTGTGTACGTAACTCCATTAAAACGAAAAAAAACATTGAAACTTTGGTTTCATCCAACTCCTTTATGAGACATAGATAAATATCCACCTACAAAGAGTGAGTGAAAAAATTTACACCCGTAATATCAATTTCAACTTTTGTGTTTTACTATATTCGAAACAACGTACTTTCTAGAAGACCATGCTAGCTCTGGCTGGTTTTTATATATATGTAGAATCTTTGTAAATACTTTGTTTTCTATTTTAAAGTGCCACAATCTTTATGAAAAACACTTTGTTTCACTGATGTAGAGCAAGAAATCAATATCTATATGGTAGACCAAATACATTGTTTAATACTTATTTTACTTCAACTCCACTAGATTTAGTTACTATTGGAAATGTGTTGTATTTATATTTATCCATAGATTCTTTACCCGTACTTATTCTTAACAAACTACTTTTTAGATGGCCCTTCCAAATCTAGTGGAGTTTTTAATGGAATCTTTCTAGTTACTTGGTTTATTACTTCATGGTGCAAGAATCTTTAGGAAAAATAGTTTAATAGAATAGGCATGAGTAAAGAATCTATGGATAAATAGAAATACACGTTTCAAATCGTAACTAAATCTTTAACTTTTTTATATAGTACTCGAGGGTGAAGCAAAATAAGTATTAAACGATATTTTTGATCTACCACAGACATTGACTTCTTGTTCTAACTTGGTGGAAAGAAAGTGTTTTTCCTAAATATTCTCGCACTTTAAAATAGAAGAAAAAGCAATTAGAAAGACTGTATTAAAAATCTACCAGATCTAGCGGAGTCATCTAGAAACTACTTTATTTTGAATGTAGTAAAACACGAAAGTTGACATAGATGTTACAGACATAATTTTTTCACTCACGCTTTGTAGGTGGATATTTATCCATATCACATAAAGGAGCCGATTGAAATCAAAATTTCACGTTCAGATATAATGGAGTCATGTACACATGTAGAAAATGTAGTTTGCGTTCATTATGCTTGGAATATGATACCATTATAAAGAAAACTACATACAAGTCGCATGAGTCCTAACATAATCAAAATCAGAGTTACAGTGGGTGAGTTACACTTCATTAAATGTTTCTCGGTCTTTCTTACTCTATGATTTTCTGACCATAACTCACTCATTTAACATTGAACGCATCGTTCATATCTAAATAATCATATCAACATTTAAAACCTAAATTATTAATCCGAAAACCATAAATACCTACCCTTAAACCGATCAAAATGAAATAAATAAAAAACTAAACTTTGCCCAAACATTGGGTTGAAATGGGCTAGTTTAGACTTTAGCGTGTATTGTATATATATGGCATGAAAAAGAGTTGACAATTGGTAAGTAACGACATGGTGTCTGATCTGGATTAGGAGTAATGGTTGTTGGGAACAGGCTCGTTATGAGTAAGTTGTGTTTCATCACGACTCAAAGTGGTTTCCTCTTCTTTTGTTTTACAGTAGGTAGGTACGTGATTTCCTAGTATTTTTGACAATTTTGTATTTCAATTTATTTCATTTTGTTTTAGACTAATACTCTTTTGTAATGGTGATTGATAATTATTTATTCTCAGTGGTTATTTATTCATGTTTAGACTTGAATTTCTTATGTTACTGTGGTGGCGACTCGCTAGTCGCTAATTTAATAGATTTTTAACTGATAAACACAATAAAACATTGCTCATTTAACATGTAACTAATTGCACAAATTTTATACTCTAAAATGATAAGATTGATAACCTCATGTTTTAGACAGCTCATTAATTGGATCGTCAGAAGCGGAGTGTTCAGATGAGGAATGCTTTGGTTGTTCTCGAAGCATCAAATCGATTTGCTCAAGAGGATTTCAGACTGGTGGTCACGAAGGGGGAGCGGTCTCACTTTGTGTTTATGGATATGGTTGAATTGATTTGGCTGAAGAGTGTTTTGGAAGTGTCAGCTGCGAATCACTGGATGGTGCCTCAGGCTTGTACCTTTCAAGGGGGCCGTAGGGAGTTGCGGGTATCACGATTCTCGTCCAGTGGCGAGGGTTTTCTTAATGTGGCGGAGTGCTGTCGGAATGGACGACAATTCTTTATCAACATTCCGTCTGAAGTTAATGGTGCAGGGTGGCTCTCTCTTCTGAAGATCGTTACTGAGGTGGCAGTTGATTGTGGTCCCGTTCCTCCGGAGAATGGGGTGCCGATTAAATCGTTTGCCGAGGCGGTGCTAGGTTCGGAGATGACGTGGGAAGGCAAGTGCTCTATTTTATCTGATTCGTGCATTCAGGTGGATGACATGGGGGGTGGTCGAGAGGTTAAGATATTTGGAGCGATGCCTCTGTTTTCGTTTTGTCAACAAAGAGTCGGAGATAATCAACTGGAAAATCTTTCGTGCGTGGATGGCTAAGAACTGGGGTCTTCCGATTGCTGCCAAGATATTGTGTTTGGGGGATGATCTTTGGCTCCTGGAATGTCCGACCCCGGCGGCGGTGGATAGGGTGGTGACTCTCAATAGATGTCTTTTTGGGTCTTCTCGACTTTTTCTTGACAGATGGACGACCGGAGCGGGACGATCGGATGTTCTGTCTAAGCAAAATTTGACGTGGATAGTGATTCAGGGGATTCCTTTGCACCTCAGATCAGTTAACCTGTTCCGTGCTCTAGGTGATAGATGTGGGAATTTTGTGGATTTTGACGACAAGCTTTGCCCTCTCAATGCGGTTCGGATCAAAATCGTGGTTATTAAGGACATCCCTAGTGTTCTGAAACTGCGCTTTCAGGAAGAGGAGTTCTCGGTTAAAATTTTCAAAGAGTCTTTGGACGAGATAGGTAATGTTGAGGGGAAGTTTGCGGGGTCTGTTATTAAGGTTTGTAGGAAAGATATGGTGATTTCTCCGGTTCCGTCGTGGAAGGTCAGATGTGAACGGGGAAAAGCCAAGGCGGTAGAGGAAGGGGAGTCGTCCTCGGCAAGTTTTGTCGACAAATTTACGGGAGGAGGATTTAGGGCGTTCGAACTTGGAGGGTCTTTAGTCAACTTCGACCCTTCGAGGGCTAGACTGTGCTTAGATCGGCGGCTAAACTCGCCGCCGACGGAAGTCCAGGTGGGGCAAGGGCCGGTGGTGCCGGCGGGAGGGGTTGGAAGGAGACGAGGTTTTTAGCGGGAGTCCCGAAAAGGAGTCTTTACCCGACGATGATCTCGTGGAGTGCTTAGATGTGATTGGTCAGTCGGATATGGGGTCAGCTATTTCGGTTGAAACGACAGGGGGAGGCAGAAAGTCTATTCAGATTGTCAGGGGACATTATGGCGTCTATGTGGGTTTAAGGCTTCAAGATGACTTTGGGTTGTGTGTTTGGTCACAGAACTTTCCAGCTTATCAAGTCAAGACGCTTAGGTGGCAGAAAACTTCTCTTTTGGATCAGATTTTAGGCTTTGGGAGGTGTGTGAATTTAAAGAAGTGTGGACCGTATGAAAGAGTTAAGTTAATGGGTGGGCCTGATAATTCTCTAGTAGTGGGTTCAAGTGATGGTCCCATTTTGGGGGCTAAGTATTTTGGTCTTATCTTAGAGCAGGATATGGGGGATCAGGAGGTTTCTAGAAATGCAGTAGAGTTTTCTGACAGTGAGGACGACAAAATTTTATCTTCGGTGGAGAGAGTGGCAAAGATATTAGACATGCAATTGTCGGAGTCGCCGGAAGCAGCTCTCGACTCTGTTAGGACCTCAGCGAGGGCAGTGTTGGCGCGAAGGAAGTCGCCGGGTAAGAAATCCAGAACTGAAAGAGAGTTAACCAAATTGGGGATCTCGCTCGAGGATGCGATCGTGTCTCAGCCGAGAGAGAGACGAACGGGTATGAATTCTCCCGAAATCTTTTCCTATGAATTTTAATTTGATGTCTTGGAACGTCCGGGGTTTGGGGTCGGCGGAGAAGAGATTTCAGATTAAGGGAGGTGGTGTGAACCGCCGCAACCGTGGGCAGACGACCCTAACCACCGCAAGTCTTGATCCGTCGCTCGATCACCTTTGGCACCGGGGGCGGATTAGTACTAGGACCCGTCGGCTATATAACAGCCGGGAACCCGTAGTGTCCAGGAATGGCTCCACGAGAGAAGGGGAATACTTCTAACGATAATACCTATTCTAAGTTATGCACGCAGCATAAAACTAAAGAATTGAGAGAACAAAGTTCTTATTTGACTAATTGATTCAAAGGGGTTCTGTCTTACAATGAGGCCGAAGCCTCTTATTTATAGGTGAGGAAGGGAGAACAAACTCTCCTTTTCCTCCTATGAAATAGCTAATAAACTAATAAAAAAATACATAAAAAAGGAATGAAATTCGGAGTTTTGTTCCCCAAGGAAAAGACTCCTTCCTAAACAAGGACTCTAATAAAGAAAGGTGGAAAATCCCTAAAAAAACAGCTACACGAGTTCTGGAAGAATCAGCCGAATAAATAGTAAATTAATTCAGAAAATTAAGCCCTTTGGCAGACTTCTAGAAGATTCTATGGGCTACAACTTTCGTGTTGAGCATCAGTCCTAATTCTGTCTTCAGGTAGCCCATATTCGTCAATCTTCGTCAGACTAGAAATCTGTCCAAAACCGGGAATTCCTAGCTTGATTAGGATTTCTTGTTTGGAGGTTCTTAGCTTCTTCTCTCCATTTTCCGCGTTCATCATGGTCGAGCATCTTTCCTTGGATCAGGCTCAGGAGGTGGCCTGATCCTAGCTCCTAGTATTGGCTCCCTCGGATCAGCATCCGAGCTCCACTCCTTGATGCTTAGGCCAAGCATCACTAGGACTTGTTCTAGCCCTATCTCCCTCAATACACCTCCAAATTCAGCTCCGTTTGTTGGAGGGTGCTCCTGAGACTTCAAGCTACCTAGGGATGCTGGAAACTCCCAAAAGGCACCGACCAATTGTTGGCTGGGCCAAAAGCACGCTTCTGTGGTGCCCGGCGCTCGGTCCAGCGCACGGGGCTGGCTCAGTGCTAGGCCTTTGTCAATTCTAGCCAAGCCTTCTGCTTTCTTCTTCATCCAAGTCTTCAGGGATGCTCTCAAGGGGTCTTTATTGGCTGGTGATGGTCCGAGGCTCGTGGCACTGGTCATGGAGCCTAGTTTAGGTACTAGGCCTAGTTCTCGGTCGGCTCCGGGGCCTGTCTTCGTGCTCCAGTGAGTTCCAGTCGGGCCCTTTCCTCTCGTCCTTCGCCGATGCTCTACGAAGGCTCCTAGAGACTCCCAATGCTCCTCTTTACCTCCAGGGCTCGTGGCCATCAGGTGAGGGCCTAGTGGAGGCCCTCGGCTCAGGGCTGGTCTTGGCTCAGGGTCGGGACTTGGGGCTTTGACTCTCCAAGACTCCGGAGGTGGTTCTGGTGTAGGCCTAAGCCTGGTGTAGTCTTGGCCCGACATTAGTGTTGGGGCCGGGTCGACATCAGTCGGGTCGGCCCTGGTGGTCCGGATCACTGCATTCCCCTCTTCTTGAAAAGGATTCGTCCTCGAATCCGCACCTGGTAATCCGTTAGAAATTTTAAAAACAATAACATGGACGTGTAGGATTAGACCTGGTAGTTCGTGGGCGCTCCTTGGGGTTTTGGGCCGTACCGGGACTGGTACGGGTGCTCGGGGGTGATCGGGGCACTCCGGCTGATCGGGCTGATCAGGGCACTTCGTGCGATCGGGCTGATCGGGCGCCGGGCGCTGGTCGGGCGCTGGCCGCTGGTCTGGCGTCGGGCTCTGGTCGGGAGCTGGGCGCTGCTCGGGTGCCGGGGGCTGATCGGGCGCCGGGTGCTGGTCGGGCGCCGGGGCTGGTCCCGGGTCTGGGGCCGAGGCTGGTCCCGGGTCTGGGGCCGGGGCTGGTGCTGATGCTGGTCCCGGGTCTGGGGCCGGGGCTGGTGCTGAGCGCTGGGCCGGTGCTGGTGCTGGTGCTAACGCTGGGCGCTGGGTCGGTGCTGGCGCTGGTGCTAGTGCTAGCGCTGGGCGCTGGTCCGGTGCTGGCGCTGGTGCTGGTGCTAGCGCTGGGCGCTGGGCCGGTGCTGGCGCTGGTGCTAGCCTGGGGCTGGCCCTGTGCTGGCCTGATGCTGGCCCGGGGCTGGCCTGATGCTGGCCCGATGCTGGTCCGGGTTGACCTGATGCTGGCCTGATTCCGGTCCGGGGCAGACCTGATGCTGGCCCTATGCTGGTCCGGGGCAGACCTGATGCTGCCCTGATGCGGTCCGGGGCAAACCTGATGCTGGTCCGGGGCAGCCTGATGCTGGTCCGGGGCAGGCCTGATGCTGGTCCGGGGCAGGCTTGATGCTGGCCTAATTCTAGCGCCATAGCCCTCTTCTTCTCTTCTCTCCCATCTTTCGACCGTGGCTTTCATATGGGCCAATATTTGTGCTATTGTTGGCAAGGTAGCCTCTACCAACGCCAATTCTTCTTCTGTCATGGTTAGTTGATAAATCAAAATACAAGTCCTCCAACTCTTTCAACCGATAGATGTTAGGGTTCGGTTCACAAAAAACCCTAGGCAACGAAAGCTTACTAGAATTTTCTATTTTCTATTTTCTCTATCCCCTCTTCTTAAGAACAAGCTTACAACGAAAGAAATAAACTTGGCAAGGGTGGCCTTGCTTGATTTTCTTTTTCTCGAATTCTTTTAGGGTTTTCTTGGTGGTATGATGGCCACCTAGCTTTTTCTGCCTTACAACTCGAAATTGAATACAAGAAACTGAAATAGATGAAGTTTTTCGAAAGCTATTTTTCTAAGCAACAAAGATAGGGTTTTCAAGGATTTTTCTAAGACTGAAAATAAAGGATATGAATCCAGGGTTTCAAACCTGAAGACTGGGATAGATTGTGGTTCCTCGAGTTGAACCGAAGCTCTGATACCAAAACTGGTGTGAACCGCCGCAACCGTGGGCAGACGACCCTAACCATCGCAAGTCTTGATCCGTCACTCGATCACCTTTGGCACCGGGGGCGGATTAGTACTAGGACCCGTCGGCTATATAATAGCCGGGAACCCGTAGTGTCCAGTGTTGGTAAATTCTAAGCTTAGGATCGGTTGGGCCAAAAGCCCAACTTTGTTAAGCATTTTAATCCATACGGATTAGATCATGAACCACTTTCCCCACTTCTTGCTGCATCTCTAACAAACCAGCTGAAGATTTGGGGAGTTGGCTTGCTATGTGGGATATGATGAACTATACTTCTGATCCTCAAAGATTCTCGGGTGTTCTCCTTCTCTTTAAATTCATAAGAGATCAGGAAATAATCCAGAGAAACAGCAGCTCACCCTCTTCTTCTTCTCTTCTATCTTCCTCTGCAATTCTTGAGTTTCACCTCTCTTTTGAGTGCACAAAAGTGAGGATAGCTGTGATTACCTTCTGAGGCAATTAGCACAATATTCGGAGGGAATATTGCTTCATGGGCAGTGGGAGTTTACCACGATCGCAGCTTGTTCTTCGTTTATCTATTAATTTCTTATTGGTTTCTAACCCTGTTTCTAACATCCAGGAATGGCTCCACGAGAGAAGGGGAATACTTCTAACGATAATACCTATTCTAAGCTATGCACGCAGCATAAAACTAAAGAATTGAGAGAACAAAGTTCTTATTTGATTAATTGATTCAAAGGGGTTCTGTCTTACAATGAGGCCGAAGCCTCTTATTTTTAGGTGAGGAAGGGAGAACAGGCTCTCCTTTTCCTCCTATGAAATAGCTAATAAACTAATAAAGAAATACATAAAAAAGGACTGAAATTCGGAGCCTTGTTCCCCAAGGAAAAGACTCCTTCCTAAACAAAGACTCTAATAAAAAAAGCTGGAAAATCCCTAAAAAACAGCTACACAGGTTCTGGAAGAATCAGCCGAATAAATAGTAAATTAATTCAGAAAATTAAGCCCTTTGGCAGACTTCTAGAAGATTCTATGGGCTACAACTTTCGTGTTGAACATCAGTCCTAATTCTGTCTCCAGGTAGCCCATATTCGTCAATCTTCGTCAGACTAGAAATCTGTCCAAAACCGGGAAATCCTAGCTTGATTAGGATTTCTTGTTTGGAGGTACTTGGTGACGTGATCCGGGCCACCCGACCAAGCCTAGGGCCAAGTCCAGCCCCGAGCCGAGGGCCACCACTAGGCCCTGACCTGATTTCCACGAGCCCTGAAGGTACTAACCACTCCTGGGATCCTCCAGAGACATTCCTGGAGCACAGGAAACAAAGGACCCAAGAGTGCCTGGCCAGAAAAGCGTGGCGCCCGAAGATTGACCCCGGAACGAGCCCCGGACCATCCCATGTGCTCAAATGGAGCTCAAGACCATTTGTCACGAGTCCTGGACCATTAACCATCTCTGAAAGCCTCCTGTGGACATTACTGAAGAGCTGCTCGAAGCAGAACTCAAAAGGCCTGGACAAAATTGAAGAAGGCCAAGAGCTAAGCCCGACGCCCGAGCCGAGCCCGTGCTCGGATGCCACAGAGAAGCACTTTTGGCCCGGCCAACAATTGGCCCGTGCCTTTTGGGAAATTCCAACTATCCTGGATAGCTTGAATCCCCAGGAACACTCTCCAACAAACAGAGTTCAATTTGGAGGAGAATTGAAGGAGATACAGTTGGATGAAGTGAGGGTGAAGCATGGGCGGAGCATCAAGGAGAGGAGCCCGGATGCTGATCCGAGGCTGCACATGATAGGAGCTACGATCAGGCCACCACCTGAGCCTGATCCATGGAGGTATTGATGACCATTAATGATAAGGGAAATGAAGAGAAGATGCCAAAATACATTCAAGCAAGGAATCCTAATCAAGCTAGGATTTCCCGGTTTTGGACAGATTCCTAGTCTGACAAGGATTGACGAATATGAGCTACTTGGAGGCAGAATTTGGACGGATGTCCAACATGAAAGTTGAAGCCCATGAAGTCTACTAGTGATCTGCCAAAGTGCTTAATTTTCCAAATTTATTTGCTATTTATTTGGCTGAATCTTCCAGAACCTGTTTAGCTATTTTTTAGGAATTTCCAGTTTTTTCCCTTTTAGTGTTTTTGTTTAGAAAGGAGTCTTTTCCTTGGTGAACAAAGCTCCGAATTTCAGTCCTTTTTAGGACTCTTTTTGTAATTATTTATTATTTTATTAGCTATTTCATAGGAGGAAAAGGAGAGCTTGTTCTCCCTTCCTCACCTATAAATAGAGGTGTCTAGCCTCATTGTAAACACAACTTTGAAAGCAATAAACACTCAAAACTTCGGTTTTTCTTCTTGCATTATTATGCAATTCTCTGTTCGACCATCATGGAATTGATCGTCGTCTAGACCGGTTTATCATCAAAGGCATTCATCCTTTGTTTGTGGCACCGATTTCGACCGAACACTTGGGATTCCTAAGTCGTTACTTAGTGGATTTCAAGGTTCTCCGCGGTTTCAAAGGTTAGGTTCTCGTGGGGCTGATAATATAGTTTTGGGTGTTGAGTCGATCCCTTCCTAGAGGAGGCGGTTCGCATCACTTGGCTTCTTCTCTCCATTTCCCGCGTTCATCATGGTCGAGCATCCTTCCTTGGATCAGGCTCAGGAGGTGGCCTGATCCTAGCTCCTAGTATTGGCTCCCTCGGATCAGCATCCGAGCTCCACTCCTTGATGCTTAGGCCAAGCATCACTAGGACTTGTTCTAGCCCTATCTCCCTCAATACACCTCCGAATTCAGCTCCGTTTGTTGGAGGGTGCTCCTGAGACTTCAAGCTACCTAGGGATGCTGGAAACTCCCAAAGGCACGGGCCAATTGTTGGTTGGGCCAAAAGCACGCTTCTGTGGTGCCCGGCGCTCGGTCCAGCGCACGGGGCTGGCTCAGTGCTAGGCCTTTGTCAATTCTGGCCAAGCCTTCTGCTTTCTTCTTCATCCAGGTCTTCAGGGATGCTCTCAATGGGTCTTTATTGGCTGGTGATGGTCCGAGGCTCGTGGCACCCGGTCATGGGGCCTAGTTTAGGTACTAGGCCTAGTTCTCGGTCGTCTCCGGGGCCTGTCTTCGTGCTCCAGTGAGTTCCAGTCGGGCCCTTTCCTCTCGTCCTCCACCGATGCTCTACGAAGGCTCCTAGAGACTCCCAATGCTCCTCTTTACCTCCAGGGCTCGTGGCCATCAGGTGAGGGCCTAGTGGAGGCCCTCGGCTCAGGGCTGGTCTTGGCTCAGGGTCGGGACTTGGGGCTTTGACTCTCCAAGACTCCGGAGGTGGTTCTGGTGTAGGCCTAAGCCTGGTGTAGTCTTGGCCCGACATTAGTGTTGGGGCCGGGTCGACATCAGTCGGGTCGGCCCTGGTGGCCCGGATCACTGCAGGAGGTTACAGGGATGTGGTTTGACAATTTTGTGCATCCAGGAGTCAAAATTAGAGGTAATTAATGAAGCTGTTCTTCGTAGTATTTCGTTTTGTTCTCGATTTCAGTGGGCTGCCAAGTCTTCAGTAGGTTCGGCGGGGGGTATTGTTACGATTTGGAATGAGGATTTTCTGGTGGTTGAGGCTAAATGAATTGGCAGATTTTGTGTCGTGAATGTTTTTCGTAATGTCGAGAACTCAGAGTGCTGGTTACTGGTGAACGTGTATGGTCCTTGCGTGTGGGAGGATAAGCAGGCATTCCTTGAGGAAGTCAAAGATGTGTTGGAATGGTGGCCTTTGCCAGTTTGTGTTGTGGGCGATTTTAACTTGATTCGCAGCAATCAGGAAGCAATAGGTATTCCTAGGGCCCAAAGGGAGTTGGATATGTTTAATAATTTTGTGGATGATACAGGGCTCTGCGAACTCCCGTTGGGTGGGCCGAGGTTCACTTGGACCAATTCCCGGATGACACCGTCCTTCTCTAGAATTGATAGAGTGTTTGTATCAGTTGAGTAGGAGAATCAGTTTCCTAAGTGTTGTCTTGAAGCTAGACCAAGATCGTGCTCCGATCATTGCCCTATTGTGATTCAAGCTGGGACTAGGGAGGTTATTAGAAGGCCTTGGAGGTTAGAACTGATGTGGTTTATGCATGAGAAGTTTGAAAGGGCTGTCATGAGTAATTGGCAAGGGCAAATTGGCAGGTCGAAAGGGTTTTTTGCGGTTGCGTTGAAGCTGAAAAGACTTAAAAGATTCTTGGTAGGTTGGAATAGGGATGTATTCAAAAGAGTGGATGTTCAAATTGAGAGAGTGTTGGGTAAAGTTGCTGACTTGGATTATCTGGATGAAAAGGGTTTGCTTGATGAGGAGTCCAGGTTGGAAAGGTGTAAGTTAAAGTGTACATTGATTCAACTTTGGAAGCAAGAATTTATCTTGTGGAAGCAAAAATCGAGAGAGAGATGGCTTTTGGATGGAGATAGGAATACTAGTTATTTTCAGAAAGTCGCTAACCAAAATCGAAGATGTAATAAAATCGGGAAGTTATTGGTGGATGGAGATCAATGTCATGGTCAGAGAGTTTTGTCTAAGGAAATTCTGAAATTCTATGATCGTCTTTACTCTGAGGTGTCCAGTAGGCGTCCTTTCCTGCATGCTATTCAGTTCGAGCAGATTAAGAGGGAGGAGAGTGAAGTTTTGTCTGACATGTTTTCCGAGAAGGAGGTTTGGCATGTTATTAAAACCTCGTCGGGAGATAAGGCGCCAGACCCGGATGGGTTTCATTTGGAATTCTTTAAGAAGTTTTGGGTCATGATCAGGGAGGAATTTATGGAAGGTATGGCTGAGTTTTATAGATCCGGAATTCTCCCGAAGATGGTGGGTTGTACATTTTTATGTCTTATACCCAAAAAAAGTGCGGTCGAGGATATTAAAGATTTACGTCCCATTAGTCTGGTTAGCAGCATTTATAAGATTCTCAGCAAAGTGCTTATGGAAAGACTAAAAATCCCTCTCAAATTTCTTATCTCAAAGTTTCAATGTGCTTTTGTGGGAGAGAGACAGATATTGGAAGCGTCTCTTATTGCCAATGAAGTTATCGATTCGAGATTAAGAAGTGGTAAACCAGGTCTTATATTTAAGCTGGATATAGAGAAGGCGTACGACCACGTGAACTGGAACACGCTCTTGTCTGTCATGGGAGGCATGGGTTTTCCTGAACGCTGGTTGGTGTGGATTAGGGCCTGTATTTCGTCGTCGATTTTCTCTACTCTTGTCAATGGGGAGGCAGCTTGGTTTTTTCCAAGTTCACGAGGTTTGAGACAAGGGGACTCGCTATCTCCGTTCTTGTTCATAATGGTTATGGAGATTCTGTCTAGAATTCTTGGTAAGTTGCAGGAGGAGGATATGTTTAAGGGATTCTTTATTAATGAGGCACTTAGAGTTGGAGAGGTGTCTCATATCCTGTTTGTCGATGATGCTATTATTTTTTGTGAAGCCGAGGAGGAACAAGTGCACATCTTACTTGCAGCGCTTATTTGTTTTGAGAACATCACAGGCCTCAAAATTAATGTTCATAAGAGTTCGTTATTCCCAGTTGGAGATGTGCCTGAGGCGGAAGAGTATGCTAGGGGGTTTGGTTGTGTTATCGGGAGCTTATCGGCAACCTATTTGGGGCTGCCGCTGGGAGCTAAGGCGAAGTGCAGTGCTATTTGGGAACCGGTGTTAGATTCGGTAAGGAAGCGGTTGGAGGGTTGGAAAGTGAGGTTGTTGTCTTTTGGCGGTAGAGTGACTTTGTTAAAGAGCGTTCTTTCCAATCTTCCCACTTATTTTCTGTCCATATTAAGGATGCCTGCTGAGGTTCTGGCAAAGATTGAGAGCATCCAAAAACGCTTTCTATGGGGGGGATCAGAGGATAAGAGAAGAATTCATTTAGTAAAGTGGGAGTTGGTCAAAACACCGATTCAAAGGGGGGGCTTGGGAGTTCTGGATTTGGATGTCTTTAATAAGGCACTTCTGGCCAAGTGGTCGTGGAGGTTTGCAAGTGAAATTACTGCTTGGTGGAGAGAGTTGATGATTCTTAAATGCGGGAAGGTGCGTCTAAGTGGCAGCACAATGGAGTTTCTCTGGAGCAGGTGTTTCGATGTGGAAGTGGATTGTCAAGGCTAGTCCTCTGTTCTGGAACTACGATTTTGTCGATCCGGGGGGTGGGTGGGTTGCATTTTGGGATGATATTTGGGTGAGAGTGGCAAGTTTGAGAGTCATGTTTCCTAGAGTGGCGGCTGCGGCCTCCATTCAAGGATGTTGTTTATTTGAGGTGTTTCCTGATTGTTTCAGGGATGAGTGGTTCTTACCGATGCGGGTGATGCTTCGGAGCGGCGCATTGAGGGAGTATGACAGTTTGGTGTCGTTCCTAAGACTTCTACCAACGGAGATGCTTTCAGAAGGTCCGCCTTCGATTTCTTGGTCTCTTGCTCCTTCAGGGATTTTCACAGTCAAGTCTCTCAAGGCAGTTTTGTCTCGTGAGAAGTTTCGGGGAGCGCAGGAATTCCCGTTCGACATGATTTGGAACAAGGTAGCGCCAACGAAGATCCAGTGCTTTATGTGGTTGTCGTATCGTGGTAGGATTTCGACCATTGATTTGTTGCAGGCTAGAGGGTTCCAGTTTCCCAATCGCTGTTCGTTGTGTTGTCTACATGAGGAATCGGTTAGTCATATTTTTATGCATTGTCCATTCATGTCTCCGATATGGAATAGGATCAGTTCGAGACTTTCCATCTTTGGTCCGTTTCCGGCTACGACTGCGGGTTTGATTGAGGGATGGAAAGGGATGAACTGTGGCGAGTCGTTCAAGGAGATTAAGGGTGTGGTGTTGCATAGTTTTTTATGGCATGTTTGGCTGGAGAGAAACGATGTTATTTTCAGGGATGTGGTGGCCTCGACAACTAGGGTGTTTTATCGGTCTCTAGTGACGAGTTGTATGTGGCTGAAGGTTCACGCAGTGATCTCTCAACATGATTTTGAGCTATGGATGAGACAGTTGACAGCCACGTAGTCTCTGTGGGTCTTGTGTGGCTTCTGACTTGTTTGGAGTTTGGGGCCGTTTTGGGATTTTTTGGGTCTGTTTTATTTGGTTTCTGTTTTCACTGGCTGTTGGCTGGTGGGATTGCTGCCATGTACAGGTTTTTCAAGGGCCTTTAACCTTGGTTGTTTTTCTTTATTTTATATATAATACATCATTCATAAAAAAAAATATATATATGACATGCAACTTCACATTACATCAAAACTTATCATTAATCACAATTCCTAAGTCGCACTAAAGAAATTAAAAAAAAACTAGCATTTCATTTTTATCTGTTGTTTTTTACTAGTATATTATTTTATTAATCAATTAATAGCAAAAGAAAATGACACGGTGTCTTTAGGTTAATTCAAGTTTCATTGTTTCGATGGTGTCTGATATTTTAAATTTAACATGAGTTTGTTGTTGCCCACAGAGATTGGTGTGATTCAAAATTTCAAATGTTGTTTGCGATCCGATTTAATCGTTGAAAAGTGGAATGGAAGGCTTCGGAAAGAAACAATTGTTCATCGACTTATGACTCGATTTCAGATTCAATTGGTATAATGATTTTCTTACTTTAGTTAATAGTATTTACGAATTACGTTACAATATTTATAATCGCTAATTATGGTGTTTATGTTTTATTAGTTATTACTTGTGTAGTTTTTGTTTTGGGAAAATAGTATTTTGCCCCCTCTAATCGCGATGTAATTGTGCAGCTCCAAAATTCCTCAACATTTTGAAACCAGAGGATCGAAACTTGATATAGATGATGAACAGGGTCAGTTGAAGGAATTGAGACTGCGATGTTGAGAGATTGTCGAGGCGAACATATTAGAGAACGAGTAATTTGTTTCCTCCCAATACAAGCAGCAACGTTGCAGGTTGATTTCTAGATGTTGAGCATCGTGAGCAAATGCGTATTTGAGAACATCTACGAATATGCTGTAATCTTTCTTCTTGAAATCATTGTAAGCCGTCAAAGAGAGTTCACATATTAATCCAAGAACGGAGGGACAAAACCAGTCCAAGGAATTGAGACTAGTTTTGAGAGATTGTCGAAGCGAACATATCGGAGTAACGTTGTAGGTTGATTTCCAGATGTTGAACATCGTGCGCAAATGCGTATTTAAGAACATCTACGAATATGTTGTAATCTTTCTTCTTGAAATCACTGTAAGATGTCATAGAGAGTTCACATATTAATCGAAGAACGAAGGGACAAAACCAATCAATTAGTTTCATATTGTTAACAAATTTAGTCACTTATTTTCATTTTGTTAACAATTTAGAATCTCGGGTCATTTTGTAAAAATTTGAATATTTTAGAATAATCAACAATGAAGAGAAACATTATTAGAATAATCCTTTAACTATATAACTGGATCGTTAACTTGTTTTGATAACTAATTATCAATTAAAAACCCGGTTAATAAATCGGGGTAATAAACACAAATAGTCACTTACGTTTCGCCAGATATCGACAAGGTCTTTAATTTGAACGACTTATTGCAGATGTCATCAAGCTTCTTACTTATTAACGCAAAACTTTTCCGTCCATTTTAACTATAATGACATATCGTGCCTTTTGATAATACTATGGGCAAGGTCTGCATTTTATTAAAAAAAAATTCCTAGACGGAGGCCATTAAGGCCCAGCCCACAAAATCCACTGGCTCTCTGTTATTCATTCGGCTTCCTCTTATCCGCCATTCGAAGCCACCTGAAACCAAGCACACACAGAAATGGCGTTCTCCTCCAACACACTCTCGCTCAAACTTCCTTGGAAGCCACCTCCTCATCCCCATCATCAGTCTCCCACCAAACTTCAATCGCCTTCCTATCCTCTAAAATTCAAACCAATATCGATCTACAGCAATTCGTCGTTCATCTCCCGGCTTCCGCAATCGCGAAATGGAGTTTTCGTCAGGAGAGCTGTCGAAGAGAGCCAGGAGCAAACGGAATCAGAGCAACTCACCGAATCCAAAGCGAAGCCAGAGGTGAGACCATCGGAGACTCCTCGTGAACAAGGAGGAGAGCAGGAGATTAGTGATTTGGGAGCAGAGATAAGGAAGGCGATGATGGAGAAGAAGAAGGAGGAGAAAGCAGGCAGCGGCGGAGATCTGTTTAACGGCGTTGCGGAAGAGGTTCGAGAGATAGAATGGCCGTCCTTCGGCAGAGTTTTGGGAACCACTGGGGTGGTGCTTGGTGTCATCGCTGGCTCCAGCGTCGTTTTGCTTACAGTCAATGCCTTACTGGCCGAGCTCTCCGATAAGGTTTTCGTCGGTAGAGGCGTTCAGGATTTCTTCAGTTAGGATTTTCGAGACACGATCACTATTGTACAAGTTTTCCCCCTTATAGTTGGTACAATTCTATCATGAAATGTACAATTCGTATTGATTTTGCCAGGATCAACTACTGAACATTCAACTGTTAGTTACTTAGTTTTGAAGAAGCAAAAATTGCAGACTGACAATCCTTTCATCTAAAGTGAATAGTGTTTTGATAACTAATAGCAAGACATTAGAAACAAAATCACTCACTCAGAAAGTAATTTGCAGGCATACACTGTTCGTAAGCATTCATAACAAACAAGCTTCCTTCAACTACAGACATAAACCATCACGAAATCAGAAGGACAAAACTTGCATATGAGTTGAACTATCTGGGGAGCAGAACGAGAGATGCACACACTGAAATCATTCACTTGAGCCAGCAGGGCCGACGAGGACGCCTTGAGAGCCGCCTTCCTTCTTGCTACCTTCATCTTTCACGTCATCAGCTTTCCTTATCCTGATCTTGTATTTAGCTTCGAAATCGGTGATCTCCTTCTTCTTCCTTTCCAATGCTTCATTCAGCCTGGAGATTACCTCCTCGATCCCTTCTTTGTTCCGCTGCACGGCTGGTAGCACCTCCTTGATGTTCCTTTCCACGAGCACACCTCCAATCATTCGGTAGCAGCGGCGGTTAGGGTCTAGTGGTTGGATGGCGTTCATGACCAAGGAGTGCTCGCTCACTTCCATCTCCAGTTCAGTGATTTTGGAGTAAATCTGGTTCAGTTCAGATCTCATGGATGTGTACATGTTTGCTATCATCTGCTCATTTCCTGGCTCTTTTCCTTGCGTCTCGGATCTGGCGGCCATGTTCTATGCAAATGAAATAGCATGATTATCAAACCACAGAGACCCATGGATGTTTCTAAAATACATGACAAATCCTATCAAACATGCGCAAGATGACCAGATTTGTAACTAGGAGGTTTCCTAAACATCACCAGAATCTTCAAAAACTAAGCTACACTGGGAACACATATTAATATTGAACCAACTCCAGACAAGCAGCATCCATAGGCACAAATGCAAACATCCATCATGACAGCAAATAGCAGGACGCTAATCTCAAGAATAAGTTTGGACATGGAAGATCTCATCTAATGGTGAATGCTTCTCCCATGCCATGTGTTCTACATTTTACTTCTCATGTCACATGAAGTAACACAGATTACCATCTTTCTCAGTATTAGTAACAAACCAACTGGTCCTGTTCAATAGTGCAGTGAAGACAAAATCAGCACAATCTAATCTATTACCAATTTTTCAACATTATACAACAAAGAGATTAACCTCGCTGGTTCGATATCTATTATGGTTTCCTATGTATCTCTTGAGAGTTATACCACCATCAATGTGCTACTTGGGATTCCCCAGCAGAAATCACTGCGGCAGATAGCTACTCCTGAGATATCAAATTAACAGCTTCACATACTCTGTTATCTCTTTTTCTTAACAAATTTTAAGCTTTTCGAATGCAAATTGGAGATACTAGCCTGCACTTCAGAAATCTGAGCCTAGATTAAGGATATATGAAGGGAAACAGGTAAAAAAGAAACTATCCAGCATCATCAGTCTAGTCAAATAAGTAGAAGGAAAGAAAGTTGATGCAAAAACAATTCATGAATCATATGGGGTTTCACATTCATAAAGAAAAGTACTTCATATGCAACGACGGCTAGGGCATCCTATCTCTAACAAAGTCACTTCGAAGCAAAAATTGCGACTGCGTTGAGTTAAACTGTCTAGAAATTGTGAAAAGAAAATGATCTCCAATTCCCGAAACCAATAGTCCAACTGTCCAACCTAGGAAAGAACGAAAAATGACGAACAGTGAGAGCGCACCTGAGATTAAGATTGACGACGTGGACGCCGGCGTTGGAGATGAAATTAGCTGAAGAAGAAGCAATCGGAAACCACAGTCAAGCAAAGTAAATCTAGTAGAGGGGAAGATTCAATCGGAAATCAGGTAGTCAGCTCTGAAGTCTCGCCGGTTCGGAGATCATAGGGTTTAGGAGACCGACTGACTAGCGATGTCCGTGACTGGCTCCGTATGTGTGAAGTGGGTCGGGCGGGCGCCTATTCTGTTGGGCTTCCAGTTAAGTTGACCATAAGATATGTTTTATGCATTAGCAGGATAGTCCTAATATTTTAGTTATGAACTATTTCGGTCTCAACTATCTTAAATTATGGTCAAATACTTAATAAGTCCTGAAATTTTTAATCAAATTGCAAACTGGTTCTAAAATTTTAATTGTTGCAGGGTAAATGGGTTACGATTTGACACGTCAGTCAGCCAGTCACCATTGATAGCATTTCCCCGTAATTTTATCACTAGATTATCAGCGGCCCATTGGCCGATTTTTTGTGTTAATAGTTTACCGGAAAATAATTTTTATTTAGATTACTTAGAAGTGTGGTTGAATTTTTTCTACTTTTTATTTCTACTTTTTAACACTGCAACTTTTCTTTGATTAAATAGTAAACTACTCAAATCATTAGGTGTGGCATTGTTGGTTGTTCACTTTGTCTCTTAACCATGAGGTTGAGAGTTCGTTTCTTGTTCGTGAGAAAAGAATCAAAAAATTTTGTTTGCCAGAACCGATTTTTATCCAAAATACTCTCATTCCTAGAATGAAGGAGGAGCTCTAAAATCCTCAAAAAGCTGACGTGTCAACTGAAAAAAATGGTATCTGCTTTAATGTATTAGTAGATGTCACCATTGACACAACACAAAATATAATTAAAAGTGTAACTTAAATTGACTCATAAGCTATATCTAACCCTAATCCGATATTCCGATCTAACTCGTTAAATTTCAACTAATTTGAGTTGAAAACATTACACCAACATGGAAATGAAGAGGATGAGATGTGATTTGAGTAGAGAAGAGAAGAAGGATATCTTAATAATCTTAATGGTAGTATGATATAATTGGTTTTGACACATAGGATAGAACCCTTCTCATAAATTTCCACATCATCACTCAATTTTTAAATCAAAATTCAATTAATTTTTTTTTCATTAAATGTTGATAGTCCCAAAATTAAACATCATATGAATGAAATTATAAGTACTTTAATGTTCAACTATACCATCTTAACATAAACAAATATATGAAGTAAGAATAATTTTCAATTATAATAATATTTTATAAAAATTATTACATTTTGTATGAATACAAAAATTTTATTAAAACACTTTCTTATTCACTTTGACAAAAAAAATCATTTTATTATAGCAATATACTTATATTTATAAATTATAGACATGAAAAATAATAAACTTGATATTTTATAAATCTTGAAAAGTTAAATAGAAATAATTATTCAATAAAATGTAATCAACTATGGTTAAATAAAGATGACATGAATAATCGTATGTTGTCTGATGGTAATCTGTAATGTTTAGGGAAACAAGCATAGTATCAATTTAGTCGTGCTTGATGTTCCAACCTATGCTTTTGATGACATTTGTATTGATCGCCTAAAGCGATCGATGGTGTCTGACTAATGAAAAAGAAAGTGACTGGATGAATGTTGGAGATCATGACATGACGGCGAGAAGCTAAACAAGGATAGGATTTTGAATATGGATATATGATTCTCATCCGACACTGATTTTTGGATTCACGACACATATATGAATTTTTATTTAAATATGTATAGATATCTTTCCGATTAAATTTAATAAGTATATATTTGTGTTTGAAATGAAACATATTCGTATCATTCCTCAAACCTAAATCTAAAAGCTTCCAGAAAATATAAATATTATATGACTACAAATTGTTAAATTAAATTCTCGACCAACAGGTCGGGTTTAAAACTAGTACATTAAAGGAGGAGATGAAGAACACTGAAGGAGGACATTTGAGTGACTGAATTGTTAATTGAGTGAAACGTTAGTGACAAACATGAACCTTTTCACGAGAAAACAATTCTCCTCTATCATGTTTTTTTTTTTTGGGGTAAAATATTCAAATTCTCCAACGAAACGTTATCCTGTGAAATACAGACCACAAATCTGCCCCCACCCCAAAAACATAGTTCCCTATAATCTCCAACCAACCTCCAAAGTAAAATAACACCATGGCTACCCACACAGTCCCTTTTGCTCCAACTCCTTCCATTCCTCTAACCAAAACAAAGCTGTGTACCAGATTTCCTTACTGTAGAATCAATAACAGAAAAAGGTGGTCCGTTAAAACGGTGGTTCGATCTTACAAAGTAGTGATTGAACATCAAGGTGAGTCCAGGGAGCTTGAAGTGGAGCCGGACGAGACCATACTATCCAAGGCATTGGACTCCGGCATGTCCGTGCCTCATGACTGCAAGCTTGGAGTGTGTATGACTTGCCCAGCTAAGCTTGTGAGCGGGACTGTTGATCAGAGCGAAGGTATGCTCAGTGATGATGTGGTTGACCGCGGCTATGCATTGCTCTGTGTTGCATATCCCACCTCGGATTGCCAGATTAGAACCATTCCTGAGGAGGAGTTGCTCTCCCTCCAGCTTGCTACGGCTAACGACTGATTTGATTTCTCTTTACCATTTTGAATGGGATTTTTGGTGAAAGAAATTTGAGGTTCATGGTTGTGGTTGATTGCCTCTAGCTTGCTAGACAGATTGTTGTCTTTGTTATCTTTCCTTCGATGCAATACTCAGAAACTTGTGTTGAGAATGTACTGCTTGTTGTTGATGAAAATATCCAGAATTCTGAAAAGAAAAATTCTTCATTAGGAGCAATAAGCAATAAAGTTGTGTGTAAAAAGAGGGAAATACCGTTATATCGGATAATTGCTTACACTGTGCAAATCCTACATCGCTTCTCTAAGCAGGATGAGTGAAGCTAAGCTTCTTCTGCTTCCTTTGCTTCAGTTTCACTTTCACAGAAAGGCCACTATCAATAATCGATTGAAGCACAATCTGAAGCTTTCCTTCCAATCTGTCCCCTTTTCTAGGAGTGTAAACAACGTTGTGAATATCATCTTCCAATGCTCTCTGTGCCAGAATCTGCCCAACAGCAGCGCAAGTAGCTTCATTCCTAGTTGAACCCAGGTCAAACTTGATGTCCTTTGATATTGAATGTGCCACAGCCACCACGTTACTAGTGGCACGATGAATAACAGATGCACTAACCGATGCGTTTGATACGAAAATGTCGAGACAGAATGGCTCGTGGTATGGAGCTGTTAGCTGATTAAAAGTTGGAGTTCTAACCTTCTTCTCCACACTACCAGAGCCATCCAAGTTACGATCGATCAAAGAATATACCCTTCCGTCATTAGCTACGAGTGTCTTTCTTTTTGTGTCCACACCAGAAGATTCTTGCTTCCTTTTGCTTTCCTTGGGTTGTTCAATCTTGGTTAAAGATTCCTTCTTTTGGCTCCCTCTAACCTCGTCATCACCTTTCTTCTTCCTTCTGTGGAAATCATAGCTGTACTCCTGATACTCTTTGGAGTGGCGATCGAGCTTGTAGAACAGATTGCCCCGAATTCTCATATTATCAATTTCATCGAAATCAGGGTCGACAGGGGAAGATATGGAATATGCATTAACCTGGTCCTGATATGCTTCATTCCCAGTCTCTGCTTCCATCTTCTTACCCAATCCATGATACGCGTGGGCAATGCTGGACGATACCTGCCAAGTATCATTGTCCACAAGCTCGATATCAAAGCGATCCAAGTGAGATGTAGGATCCCTGAACAAAGGAGAAAGAGAAATGTTGCTAGAGAGAGTAGAACGACGCGTCTCGGAAGGAGCTTCTCTAGTCCAGCGATCAGCACAATTGCTGGTTGAGGAGGCTTTAGAGCAGAAATTGCTTGTTTTCAGCTGGAAATGGAAGCAGGCTCGCGACAGCAACCCGGTAGCTCGTCTCAATGAGAGTGGCGTCATGTTAGACGATTATGACAAGGCAGGAATACAGTTGCTTTCTCTCATAGACAAAAGATCGAACACTTGGTGTGCAATACAACAGTTGCTCAGACTTGAAATTGTAGTCTTCAGGTCTTGTGGGTTAGTGAAAGCGGCGATTAGTAGTAGTTGCTACTCATAAGATCAAGAGGTACGGCCTTGGATAACTGGAACACGAAGCCCAAACGTCTCCAATTCCCAATAACACTAGTCCAAGAACGAAAAATGACGAACAATGAGAGCGCACCTAAGATTAAGATTGACGACGTCGACGCCGGCGTTGGAGACGAAATTAACTGAAGAAGAAGCAATCGAAAACCACAGTCAAGCAAACCGAATGGAGTTGAGGGTAAGATTCAATCGGAAATCAGCTCTGAAGTCCCACCGGTTCAGAGATCACAGAGTTTAGGAGACCGACTGACTGGCGAATGGCGATGTCCGTGAGTGACTCCATATGTGTGACTGTGAAGTGGGTCGGGTCGGGCGCCTATGCAGTTGGGCTTCCATTTAAGTTGACCGATATGACAATTTTGACACAGTAGCAGGCCAGGATAGTCCCAATGTTTTATTTATGAATTATTCTGTCTCAGCTAGCTACTATAGTCAAATACTTAACACGCCTGAAATTTTTAATTGAACTGTAAATTCATCCTAAGACTTTAATTTGTTACAGAGTAGTCTTTGTTACTATAGGATGGATTATAATTTGGCATGATAGTTAGTAGTCACCCGCGATAGCATTTTCCGGACATTTTACCAAATCACCAATGAAATAACATAAAAAAAATATAACTTAAATTGACTCATATCTAACCCTAACCCGATCTAACTCGTTAAATTTTAATTTGAGTTGCTATTATCTCTTTCATCTCCTAATTCCATCTTCCTTTCTCTACTCAAATCATATATCTCATCCTCCCTTATACAAAAAATAAGCAATGCATCTAAATATTATATTATTAAATAATTTTGTTACTTCATCAAATAATTCAAGAGAAACTAGCAAGTGGATTCAACATGATTACATAGAATGAAATACTAACATTGCACTAACATGGAAATAATGAAGAATAACTAGTTTCTCAAAAAAAAAAAAAAAAATTAACCTAAACAAATAAAATTTAAAAAACTAAAAAGGGAGGATAACTAGTTACTAAACACACATAACTCGTTACAAAAAATGCAAAACAAAACAGCAACAAGAACCATACAAAACAAAAAAAATGAATCACAAATAAGAAATTATTACCTTAGAAGAAGTTTATTTGTTCCTCTCCGTTTGTTGCAGAAGCACGTGCTATTCTTGAAGTGATCTTTTATGCGTCATCATCACCTTTGAGTTGTTCTGTTTTCTCTAATTGCAAGACACTCACGTCTTGTCTCTCAAGACCCATGCATTGGTGGCCTTGTGAGTATTATAGTTATCTTGGAAGTATTCGAGCAATTTTAGATAGTTACGACCACATTTCAGTTTTTTTCGCTCCTCGTAGATTTAATGGAAAGGCTGATTGGGTCGCTAAATCTGTTAGAGCGGGTACCCTCCCTGATGACTGGAAACAGTCACTTATTTGTGAGGACATGGCCTATCCATGATGTACTTTCTGCCCTTTTCGTCGGGATGTTGAATGAAAGGTTCTCTTGTTCCAAAAAAAACCTTAGAAGAAGTTATTATTTCAACGATTTTCTATCATTCATTGGTCTTGCCAACTTTTCTTCTACTTTCTTGTCATCAGCTTCATCTAGTTGTCTTCCTTCGCCTATCTCATTTCATGTTCGTCCGCACTAAAGAGCCGAGTAGACTCATGAGTAGTCCCGTTTGGAGAATCAGACGAGGTGTCAAGACTCAAGAGACCCTTATTCGCTTCGAAGAATGTATCTTGGTGGGTACCTCACAAGGTTGGAAGGAAAATGATAGTAAGGAATAGAGAGTAAGAAGTGGGTGAGGCGTATGTGGTACGAGGTATCAGAAACAAAGACAAACTGGGGGAACTCCTAAAACGTGCAAGTTTGAGTTATGTGGGGTAGATAGCATAGTATTTCATGTCATCGGTAATAGGGTCACCTCCCTTTTATAGTGACATCAAAATCTATTTTTATGTCACATGTCCTCTTGTAGATAGTGACCCGTCGCCAAATAAATGTAGGCCGTGGGAGAGATCTACAACTGAGATCTTCTAAGAAACCCTAGCATGACTTCCTTTCCTTGGGCCTTAGATGGTCTATGAGCATATAGACTTTGGTCCTTCTGCCTCCTTGGGCTAGGTCAAGTGGGAAGACCTAGCCCATCAATGACCACCGAGTTCAACTTCATGGTTTAGAAACCTGGGCTCCAAAGTAGACCATGAGTGTCCTTGACGTCCGGGGAGGATTTCAGGTTGCTGCTTTGATACATTGTTGCTCTCTTATACTATGCATCTTCTATTTACGGTTCTCGGTTTACCCAGTGGATAGTACTGAGCTACTGATTTGGGATTGCATTCATGATAACAGTGTTCATGTAACCATTAAAAAAAATTAAAACCAAAACCGCATATTACTGTTCATTAAGGGATTCCTAATATTATATTATTATTAGTTTCTTACTATTCATTAAGGGATTTTCAATATTATATTAGTTTCCTGACTATTCATGAAGGCGTACGTGTAGATTTTCCTTTGCGTGTCCATCTCTTTAATTACTTGATATTATTGCGTGTCCATCTCTTTTGATATTATATTATATTTATTTATATTTAGGGATTCTTATCTTCTGTCCAAATCTTCCCGTCTCTAATTAGTCTACGATTTCCTTATCTCTTCGCCTCTGATTTCTTCCTCTGTCATTTTTTCCCTCCTCGATTCTATCGCTGGTTACTTTGTGCCCTCTCTGTCTTCCCTTCCACTGCTTTTCTGCCGTGGCGATCTCTCTATCTCACTCCCTCTGTGTTCTAATCATGACTCTGCGGCCTGGGCACAATATTTCTGGCTATTCTGCCGTCTCTTACACAAGTGATTTGACTCCAGGTCGTTTCATCTCTCTTAGCTCGAAATCGGCATCTGCTCCTCTTCACTCCTCTTCCATCAGGTGTTTTTTTATTTATGTTATTGTATTTCGGTTTGGTTTTTCTTATTGCTGTGGGTTTCTCTTGCCTTCCTCTGGAATTTCTGCGCTCTGCACGTACGCTGTTACTATTTCGTACCTCATGCCGCCTGTTTTGCTCTCTGCTATGCCGTTCGACAAAGGGGATATTGAGCTTCATCTTCGGCTTCTCAACAAATGGAAGGTTGGGAATCCATCTAAGCCGGATCAGTTTTACGCCTTCGGTACGCTCTGGGCAGATGCAGAGGTAATTATTTCAGTCTTTGTCTTCCGTTCGCTCCGTTTCGTTTGCGTCCACCCGTTTTCCACTCACTTATGTACTTCCGTGTCATACCAGGGTACTGTCGTCGAGGCCAACTCCCACCGAGTTTTCACCGATATTCTCGATGACAAATTGAACATCGGCGAGGTTTATATCCTTACTCGATTCACTTTAGATATGCCACGCAAAGCGTTCCGTACGTGCTCTTTCCCCCGGTTGCTGGTTATTTCCCCATCCAGTCTTGGTGGCCTGGTCCGTTCTCCTCCTCCTACCTTTCCGAGTACTGCTGATGCGCAAATTGATGCACACTAGTTTTAACTCAATGGATTTCTCCAAAGAGATCGTTTTTCCCTAGGGACTTTCTTTTTCTATTACTCAACAGTTGTGGAATAAGCAATTCGGGTTTTCGTGTTGGGTTTGAAATGGTTTAAAAATGAACTAAGTAAACTAAGAATGCAAATTGAACAAGCAAACAAGTGAAGCAGATTGGAGATTTGAATATAGACTAAGGCGTTTGTCCAGACTCGAATCCGCTCTAGCTCGATTAAGACGGATGATGCAATGCAATTTCAGTTTATCAGACTTGATGACTCGACACTTCCTTGGGTAATCTCTACTCCATGGTCAGGACGCAGAGAAACTATCCTATCAAACCTACAAGTTCCTATGGTCAAGATAACTCGCAAATCCTCAAGAACGCACGAAGAACAGTGAAATGCCACAAAGATATGTAAAGAGATTAGTTTCACCGGCCCTATGGTCAAGACACCGGCAACCCTAACGACCTCCTAAACTCTAGAATGATCTACGTCCATGGTCAGAACCGCAAATCAAAGATGAAACAAAATCCTACGATATGGTCAATCAACGGATTCTTAGAGCTTCAAATTAGGGTTTAAGAGAAAACTCATCACAAATCGGCAAGGAATAGTGCAATAGATTTGTGGTGATGTGTAGAGCAACTTACCTCAAATGAGTGATGGCTAAATCCTCAAGAAAATCGACGAACGACCCGAAAATACCAAAAACTAGGTTTTGGCTCGATCCTAGCTCAAATCTTGACCAAATCAGGAGAAAATCGGTTGAGGACGGTCGGAAATCAGTAGGGAACTCGATTTGGTGAATGGGTAAGTGTGGGGTGGTGAAAATCGAGCTAAAATCGGGCAACCTTAGTCTATATGTTGCTCGTGAGTTTGGGTCCGAAATTTGGAAAACTGAAGCCTCCTCTATTTGCTTCGGTTGAATGAAGAAGAAGAAGGAAAAAGGGGGTTTGATCCGAAAAGGCTGAGGGAAAGAAGGGATTGGTGTTTGTGCGCACAAAAAGTGCGCCTGGAATTTTATAAAGTGCGCCAGCGCACTTTTGTTCAGAAAAGGCGCACTTTTTCGAAGATGGCAAAAAAATTCCAGGGGACTGAAAATAAAGTGCGCCCGGCGGCACTGTAAAAGTGCGCCAGCGCACTTTTTGGGTAAAAAGGCGCACATTTTGACCTGCTACGAGACAAAATTTTTTCTTTAAAATCCAGAATTCGTTTTAAAGACCAGGATCTCAAATTTGACGACGGAGACACAGAAAATTCCCACAAAAACACCAAGACTGACGCACGACTCTACCACAGACTCGACTCAAAAGAAAAAAATAAAAAAAATAAAATAAAATAAAATAAAAGACTCTAGACTCGGGTTGCCTCCCGAGAAGCGCTCTCGTTTAACGTCTTTGAGCTAGACGATACCTGGTTTACGGTGCCTCGAGACTAGCCTTCTCCGTCACACCAATGAACGCTCCCGCTACATAAAGCTTCAGACGATGTCCATTCACCTTAAAGGGCTCTTCTCCGGCCTTGAAAATTTCCACAGCGCCATGAGAGAGGACGTTAGAGACCGTGAACGGACCCATCCAACGAGACTTAAGCTTGCCCGGGAAGAGATGCAGCCGTGAATTGTAAAGGAGCACTTGATCCCCTTCTTTAAACTCCTTGCTTCCCTTCAAGCGTGAATCGTGGAGCTTCTTGGTACGCTCCTTGTAAATCTTCGAGCTCTCATAAGCTCGGTTCCTCCATTCCTCAAGCTCTAGAACCTGCAATTTCCTCTCTTCGCCTGCAAGACTAGCATCCAAGTTCAGTAGCTTAAGGGCCCAGTAGGCTCTATGCTCGAGCTCTACTGGCAGATGACACGCTTTCCCATATACCAGAAAATATGGGGAGGTTCCTATAGGCGTTTTAAACGCCGTCCTATATGCCCAAAGCGCATCATCAAGCTTGGTGGACCAATCCTTAGAGGATTGATCGACGGTTTTCTCAAGAATCCGTTTCAATTCCCGGTTTGACACCTCGACTTGACCACTTGTTTGAGGGTGGTAAGCCGTGGACAAACGATGAGTAACACCAAACTTCTGGCACATTTTATCAAATTGACCCTGAAAATGAGTTCCACGGTCGCTAATGATTGTCCTAGGTGCACCAAAACGAGAAAACAGCTTCTTGAGGAACTTTCCAACAACTCGGGCATCGTTAGTGGGGAGAGCTTGCGCTTCACCCACTTCGATACATAATCCACAGCCACGAGTATGTACTTGTTACCAAAAGAAGGAGTGAAAGGACCCATAAAATCGATCCCCCACACATCAAAAATTTCAACAACCACAGAAATTTGTTGAGGCATTTCATCTCGTTTAGAAATCTTACCTGCTCGTTGGCACGCATCGCATGCCTTGATGAAATCTTGGCAATCCTTGAAGATAGTAGGCCAGAAAAAATCCAGAAGCCAAGATCTTCCGAGCAGTTCGGTTTGCTCCATGGTGGACACCGACAGGTCCAGAATGGCAGTGTTCCATTATATCTCCAGCCTCCGCTAGAGTTACGCACCTCCGGATGATGTCATTAGAGCCAATCCGGAACAAATAAGGATCATCCCAGAAGTACTTCTTAACCTCTGTAAAGAACTTCCTCCTTTCTTGACGGGAGAAGTCCGTCCTTACTTCACCCGTGGCCAGATAGTTAGCGAGGTCTGCAAACCAAGGACCCTCTGCCTCCTTTATCATTATAGCAAATAGGTGTTCTTCCGGGAAAGTTTCCCGGATCGGTAGATTATCACCAGAACTCTGCTCATGCTCCTCCAATCGTGACAAATGATCCGCAGCCACATTCTCCGACCCCTTCTTGTCTTGGATCTCAAAATCAAACTCTTGCAAGAGGAGAATCCAGCGGATTAACCTTGGCTTAGCATCCGCCTTGCTCATAAGATATCGGATAGCTGCGTGATCTGTGAAGACAATAATTTTAGCAAAAAGAAGATAGGAGCGGAACTTATCAAAGGCAAAGACTACCGCTAACATCTCCTTCTCGGTAGTTGTGTAATTCCGTTGAGCTTCATTCATTGTCTTGCTGGCATAGTAAATTGGCCTGAACCGCTTCTCAATCCGCTGCCCCAAGACCGCTCCAACGGCATAATTGCTCGCATCACACATAAGCTCGAAGGGCAGTTTCCAATTCGGAGCTACAACTACAGGTGCTGAAACAAGCTTATTCCTCAAAGTCTCGAAAGCTGTCATGCACTTTTCGTCAAAGAGGAAAGGAACCTCTTTCTCTAGTAATCGAGTCATAGGCAAGGTGATTTTAGAAAAATCCTTGATAAACCGCCTATAAAACCCTGCATGACCCATAAAGCTTCTTACTGCTTTGACGGAAGAGGGAGGCGGTAGCTTGGCAATGGTGTCGATCTTTGCCGGATCAACCTCAATACCCTTCTTCGAAACTTTGTGCCCAAGCACAATGCCCTCCGTCACCATGAAATAGCTCTTCTCCCAGCTAAGAGCTAAATTTGTGGCTTCACATCTCTTAAGGACTCTCTCAAGGTTTTTCAAGTCATGTTCAAAAGAATGTCCATAAACCGAGAAATCGTCCATAAATACCTCCACAGCATCTCCAATGAGCTCATCAAAGATACCCATCATGCATCTCTGAAACGTAGCTGGCGCGTTACAGAGTCCGAAGGGAATTCTGCGGTAGGCAAAAGTACCAAACGGGCATGTGAAAGTGGTCTTTTCTTGATCCTTCGTGCGATGGGAATCTGAAAATACCCGGACATCCCATCCAGGAAGCAGTAATACTCATGACCCGCCAAGCGCTCCAACATCTGATCAATGAAAGGAAGGGGAAAATGGTCTTTTCTTGTAGCATCATTTAATCGTCTGTAATCAATACAGACTCTCCATCCGTTAACTGTCCTCGTAGGGATGAGCTCCCCCGCTGCATTAGGTACCACGGTGATGCCTCCCTTCTTAGGCACACAATGAACCGGGCTCACCCAGTTACTATCAGAAATGGGATAAATAATCCCAGCATCCAGAAGCTTGATCACCTCCTTCTTTACAACCTCCATCATGTTTGGATTAAGACGTCGTTGAGGTTGTCTAACAGGTCTCTGGTTCTCCTCGAGGAAGATGTGATGCATATAGTGGGAAGGATGAATTCCCTTAATATCTGTCACCCTCCAAGCAATAGCACGCACATGCCTCCTAAGCAACCGTATGAGCTCATCCTTCTGCGGTTGAGTGAGGGTCGAATTAATTATGACCGGAAGCTTAGAGTCCTCTCCTAGATATGCATACTCTAAGTTTGGAGGCAGATCCTTCAACTCAAGTTCCGGAGCTTCTTCATATGAAGTCAAAAGTCGACGCTCCGGTGGCGGTGTAAAAGCAGTTTGCGGAACCTGGTCAACATATTCCTCTTCTTCATACATGCTCATAGATGCTACCTGTTCATCCCGAATTGCTCCTGCATCAACAAACTGACCAGAAACAATACACTTCTCTAGCGAGTCTTCACTCACTAGGTTAGTAAACACAGAGGTAGAAAGCACAGTAACAGTTTCTTCAACAGCACACAAGTCATCGTAGTGGTGAGGAAATTGAATGCTATTATCTAAACGAAATGTAGCATGATCTTTTCCTACCCTAAGAGTTATAGTACCTCCTAGCACATCTATGAGAGAACCGGCTGAATACAAGAATGGACGACCAAGAATCAACGGCATATCAGCATGAGCATCAATCACGACAAAATCAGTAGGAAACTTAAATGGACCAACTTCAAGAATTACATCTTCTAAAATACCCCTAGGCACAGCAGAAGATTTATCAGCTAATTTTACGTTCATGCGAGTTGGTTTAAAATCAAGCATTCCTATATCAGAAGCTAAGCTATATGACATGACATTGATGCTAGCTCCTAGATCCGCTAAACCACGTCCAACACGGAAAGTACCAATGCGACAAGGTAGAGTGAAAGAACCTGGATCGCGGCGCTTAATAGGAAGCTTATTTAGCACAATGGTAGATACCTCCTCATTAAGCTCCAAGTCTTCGAATAGCTCTGGGAAGTTCGCTTGTTCTTCCTCCGTGAGAGCTAAGAGTTCTTGCAACTTCAGCTTGTTGGTGGCTAGCATCTTCATGTACTTGGCAAATTTCGGCATCGTCACAATCATCTCCTTCATTGACATGTCAACGTGAACCCTGTTCAGCATCTTAAGGAATAGCTGGTATTGAGCATCGTAGAGATCCTTATTAAGCCTGGCAGGATAAGGTGCCTTAGGCTTGTGAGGGTTAGTAACCGGTATAGGAGATGAGGGAATAACCGGTATCTCTTCCTTATTTGGCTGCTGAATTTGTTCCTCTTCCTCCACGTCTTCTTCTTCGATGAGATGAGGAGGAGGAATTAGAGTTGGCACCTGCTTCATGGGAATATCTGTGAGCTTCTTCCCGCTCCTTGTTTCCACAGCTCCCACATGTTCATTCTGGTTCGGATTAGGGAGAGTGGTGGTAGGTAGAGATCCAATACCCTTCTCCTTAAGCATATTTGTGATTCCTGCCATCTGATTCGCAAGCATCTGGAGAGAAGAGTCGTGGTGTGAGATGTCCCTCTTGTTTGATTGGGTTACAGCAAAAATCTTTTCCAACATGATCTCGGAATAAGTCTTAGGCGCAGAAGAGCTCGAACCACCATTGTTGTCCTGATTCTGGTTCTGGTTCTGGTTCTGGTTCTGGTTCTGGTTTTGATTGTTATTCCAGCCTCCTCTGTTCTGCCATTGGGAATTCTGATTTTGATTCCCATTATACCTTTGGTAACCCCCTTGATTTCCTCCCTGAAACTGATTCTGATTTTGGTTGTTGTTCCAGTTCCCTCTGCTCTGCCATTGGGAGTTTTGATTCTGGTAACCATTGGAATTTTTGAAATTGTTGTTCTGGTTCTGGTAATTCCTCTGGTTCTGTCCCCCAACATAATCAACCTCCTCTTGTTGTTGGTCTGGGTTACCCTCAATCTTCCAGTTACAACTCTCTGCTGTATGATCTGGACCACCACAGTTTGAACACGGGGCGGTGACTGCTGCTACAGTCGCCGCCGTTGAAGAAGAGGAAGGAGTGGTTCTAGAAAGCATCTTGAACCCTGGCGGTGGAGCTGTAGGAACACCCGATGCGGGAGCTATTTGAGCTCTTCCCAACTCATGTTTCAGCCTCTGTACTTCCATCTCCAGAGTCGAGTTATCCAACTCCAACTGACTTCTAACAATATCCACTGGTGCAGGAACTGTGGGTACAGGGTATGATGAATCAATAGAGAACCTATTTTTCTCTGAATGTCTGCTGTCCATCTTCATTGGGTTAACGTGCATGAGAGATTTGATTTTCGCGGCAAAACTCTTGCAAGCATCCAAGGCCGCGGTTGCGGTCATGTCGTTCAAATCCATAGTCAGCTGTAGAGAGAACTCCTTTTTCTTCCCATAGTCCAGGCCACGGAAGAATGTAGAGAACTTGTTATAGTCATCCCATCCATGGTGAGGACAAGCCCGGAGAAGCCCTAAGTATCTCTGCCAAGCCTCATAGAAGTTCTCCTCCGATCCACTCTCGAATCCTGCAATTTGTGCTCTGAGTGCATCTGTTCTAGAAGGGGAGAAGAACTCTTCTAGGAATGCTTTAGCCAGACCATCCCACGTAGTGAAGTGATTCGCAGGATGATCATACAACCACAATTCTGCTTGACCCTTCAGAGTGAAGGGAAAAAGTTGAAGCTTGACTGCACTATGATCCGCTTCATTATTGGAAACTGTATGAGCCAGCCTCAAAAAGTTCCTCACATGAGCATTCGGGTCCTCATTAACACCTCCAGAGAAAGTGTTCCCGTTCGCTTGAATCATATTGATCAAGTGAGATGGAATGTGCAGTTTTCGAGTTCCCGTGTTGGGAATCTGGATGCTCGAAGAAGTCCCATCTATGGTCGGTCGGTCGTAATCCTTCAATGTCCTTTCCGCCGCCATAACTTCTATCTCAGGTGGAATAGGAGGATCTGTGAGAGGATCAATAGTAGCAATGGTGGATGGTGAAGGCGAGGGCGTAGGCGAGGATGTAGATGTAGATGTGAAGAGGTTCTTCCTTGCTTTAGGTGTCCTGGCTGGAGGAGGAGGTACCGGAGTAGTGCCAAAATGAGTGTAGAAGACTCTACCCTTTTCAGCTATGCGCTTACTAGCCCGCTTTTCCTCCGTACCTGCAATCTTGCCTGAAACGCCAAAAACAAGAAATACCAAGTAATACAAAAATGTGGGAGATAAGAAATGAAAAGAGAGTGAATGAAAAGCTTAGACGCACAATGCCTTTCCTAGAAAAAGAAAAGTTCCCCGGCAACGGCGCCAAAAACTTGGTGCGCAAATTAATGCACACTAGTTTTACTCACTAGATCGCTCTAGCGAGATCGTTACTTCCCAAGGGTCTTTCTGTTTCTATTACTCAACTAATGTGGAATAAGCTATTCGGGTTTAAACGTTTGGTTTGGAAATGGTGGTGAATGAACTAAAAATCTAGAAATGCAAATTAAACCAATCAAGCAGGCAAACAAGATGGAGCTTCAAGAATTGACTAAGGCGCTTGTCCAGACTCGAATCCGCTCTAGCTCGACTAAGACGGATGATGCAATGCAACTAAGGTTTTAACAGACTCAATTCCTCGACGCTTCTTTTGGCAATCTCTACTCCATGGTCAGGACGCAGAGAAACTATCCTAGCAAACCTATGAGTTCCTATGGTCAAGATAACTCATAAATCTCCAAGAATGCACGAAGAACAATGAAACGCCGCACAGAAATGCAAAGAGATTAATTTCACCGGCCCTATGGTCAAGACACCGGGTAATCTTAATGACCTTCTAAACCCTAGAATGACTCACGTCCATGGTCAGAACCGCAAGACAAAGATGAAGCAAATTCTACGATATGGTCAATCTGCGAATTCAAGAGCTTCAAATTAGGGTTTTAGAAAAATCTAAATTAAGTCTGAATAAACCTCAATTAACATAAACGGGTTAGAAACCCGACATCATCCATACAAAATCTCACTAGAGTTTCATCTAATCTGAACAAACTAAAGAGTTTAGCTCGACATCGCTACAGAAGAAATCGCAGAAACAAAGAAGAAGAGAACTGGAGAAGAAGACATCTTACTCCGAGTAAACCTAATCCTGTCGAATCCTAGAAACTGCTGAGCTAATCCTCGCTTCTCCTCGCTTAATCGTCACTTCAAAGCTTCAAAATCCTCCTCCGAGAGTGTCTGGTTCGTCGAAATCAGAATGAAGAATGAAGTCTCCCCGTCTCTCCCTTGAAAACCCTATTTTACTCTCCGAAATCCGTCCTGGGAAAAAGTGCGCCCGGCGGCACTTAAAAAGTGCGCCGGCGCACTTTTCCATGAAAATGGCGCACTTTTGTGGCCGATGGAAAAATTCCAGGAGACTAAAAATAAAGTGCGCCTGGCAGCACCAGAAAAGTGCGCCGGCGCACTTTTCATGGATTTAGGCGCACTTTTGCCCCTGGAAATGACCTTCAGCTCTTTTGATGATTCCCGCTCCGTTTGAACTCCAAATTGATCCCCGTTTGAAGTGCCGAGCTCGTAGAAAAGTCATCCACAACGTGGTAACCTGAAATCTCAACAAAAACAACTCGAAACAACATCAAATTGCCCAAAAGAGGGCCAACGGGAGATAAAACATATTTTTCATAAAAGTCATTCAAGTTCATCACAATTCGGAGTCAAATAAGGGAATGTCGTTCAAATGTGGCGATATAAATGCGGTAAATCTAACGTCATCAACTGCGTTTGAATTAGTTCCTTTTGAGGATGTTGATGCTCGCCAAAGCCCCTGTCCATACCTCTCAGGTGCCCTGACCAACATCGTTTTATGGAATACCGCGATTTCCATTTTCCTGGATTTGCTTACACCTTCATTCGCTTTGCAGATGTTACGGGCCGTCAGAAACTCATCAAAACTCCAAACCATGTCACCACCCATTTCAGCGATGCTATTACCCCTCTTCAGGAGATTCTGTTAGTCAATGAGAGGTTTGTGCCTTATTGCTCACTTCGCCTTTTTTTATTGCGCTGTCTCTTATTTCAGCACATGTCCTTGCAGAGGAGTTACTTTCCCAGTTACCTTGTGGGGAAACTTCACTACTATTCTTGACCCCGTTGCTCTTATGGCTAAGGATGCTGAGACCCCGGTTGTTCTTGCTTTTGGCGCATTGCGGATCTCTCCTTTCAATGGTTTTTTCTAGCTGCTCTACTTTCTTAGCTGTCTTTCTTGCGTCATGCTGTGTTTTTCAGGCGTCCTATTCGTCTTTGCAGGAGTTCTTACTGGCAATAGCACTGCAGCCACTAGAATTGTTGTTGACCCAGATATTTCATCTACAGCTGTGCTTATAGAGAAGTTTGTGTTTCTGTTTTGTGGATTCCTTTTCATATTGTTTCTGCTGTAATTCTAAATGCTTGCATATTTTTTTGTCATCCAAGGTTTGCATCAGAGGAGGATAAGCTTCAGTGTGTTCAGTCCAGCGTATGATACACCTGAAAAAAGGCCAAACAGATGTCTGAGTCCTTTCGTACCATAGCTGAACTCAATGACATTTATGCGACTTCTCATGATGTGGTTCGTTCATTTCCTACATGTTTTCGTTCCTGTTTTGTTCTCCTGTAATTATTTGCTTCTAATTCCATGGTGTTTTGCGTCTTTGTAGGAAACCCGTTATCGCTGCAAGGCGCAAGTACTCGATATTGACACTTCCAAGCATTGGGCGTACCGGGCCTGCAAACAGTGCTCTCGAGCTGTTGCTCCGAATCAGGATCAGTACTGGTGTCCTGCTCACTATGGTGTTGATGAGACTGAGACTCAGCAGTGGTACAAATTTATTACTCTTCATTTCGTTTTCATGTCTGTATATCTCCTAACGATTGCCGTATTCACCAGCTACCGGGTCCGGTTAACCATGCTCGATGACACCGGTTTCGCGACTTTTGTGCTTCTTGGGAAATCAGCAGACAACATATTCCCCATCACTGCTGCCCAATTGGCTCGTGCCTACCCTGCTGAAGAGCTCGAATATCCACCTGCAATAAACGCCATTCGTGGCAAAACAGGCACGTTTGAGGTTCGGCTATCAAGAAACAGCAGGCCAGGTTATTCAACTGAGTTCCAAGTCTCCCGTGTTTGGGAAATGGATCTCGCGCGGGTTAATCCTCCACTGCCAGATGTCTCTAATCCATCCAGTTCATCTGCGGAACCTGTCTTCAGGTTATTCCTACATGCAAACCTGTTCGTTGTTTTTATTTGCGTTATGTGCGCTTGCTCTATCTCAGTCAGTTTGATTGTTTTATTGCAGGCCACCTCAGTTTCCTGTCTGGACCCCCCACAACCACCAGTTGTCCCTGCTTCACCTGATAGTTCTCCTCCTCATCCTGCTGTATCCACGGCTTTTACCAATTCGCTGTTTAGAAGTTCAATCCCAAAGCGCCCTCGAACTGCATCTGCTTCTGCAAAGGCCACTCTGTATGGCTTTTCTAAATTTTCCCGTATCTTACGTTATTTATACTTAGATGTTTACTCCCTAACTTATTGTCTACTTCTTCCGTGCAGTTGTAAGACTTATAGTAGTCCTCCTAGGACTGGTTGCATTGTCCTGTGCGTCTCCTTTTATTCCCTTTCTCTTTATCCAAGTATTGTTCTCTATGTTGTGTTCTCCTATTTACATTTAATGTGCTCTGGTGTCTTGCAGCCCTCGACCACCAATTGTATCAAGCTCCCCCGTAGGTCATCTCCTCCTGCATCTCCTACCAGCTCGGTAGAGGAGGTTAATGAACTCGCACTGAAGAAGCCCCAAAGGAACGCTGGCCGCAAACCACGAACAAAGTATGCTTGTGTTCTCTTTTTGTTGCTTCTGTTTTGCGTTACCACCTATTTCCATTGGCATCTTAAAATCTCACCTTGCTTTCCAGGGGCACCAAGAAAGTCCAGAAGGTTAAGGTTGTGGTTTCACCTCTTCGTTCAGAAATCGGTACTCCTTCATCAGCTGTCAGTACTGTAGATGACTTGGGCGATGATGCTCCGCTGAGCCATCACATAGGCAGGGCTAAGAATGCCAAGTCTGCATTGAAGACGTGTGCTCGCCGCCGCCTCTTTAAATAGATGTTCCCTTCTCAGTTTGCTGGTTCCATCAGCTTATTTTGTGCGCGGTCCGCCTTTTGTCCCTTCTCAACTTCGGAGTTAGTTGGTTTGTTGTTCATTTTGTTCTGTCCACTGTTTTGTCAGCACTCACCTGTGCCTGTGATATATCGCTCTGCTTTCGGCTTCCTGTGAAAACCATGCCTTATGTATAATTACAAGTTCTGTCCTGTTGTTGAACTCTGAATATTGAAATAGGTGATTAGTAATATTCGATTTCACTTGACCTAATCTAACCACTTCTACTTATTTATCTAAATTACATCTTCCATTTTCGTTCTACCAATGAAAGGTATATAATACAATTTGAAGCCTCATGCCCTATCTTATGCGCATCAAATGCTCTTATTATACCTTCCCACAAACTTTTTATTGCATCTTCTCCATAGTAATGCTAAATATATTTCGTATACGAACAGATTGGTTAATAGTTTTTCAATGTTGTGTATTCCGATTGCCTTATTATACATATGTTCAATACGCTTCATTTTGATGTTTATGTCTCTCCGGGCAGACAAATATACAGTAACATATTTCCCGTTCGGCCCAAATTCCCCTATTGGACTCTGAGCCCACAAAAAAAAAACCGTATAACCCATTCACCGTCTCCCTCTAACACAATTGTGCACCTTCAACTTATTATGTACGCAAATGCAACTTCTCATCCTTTGGGTACCTACATGTAATTTCCCAAAGGAGATATAAATAGATACTCCCCACAAACCCTAGCACCCCTCCCCAAATCCTTTCATCTCATTTACGACAGCAACAGGTACGGTACTCTTCACTTATTCTTCTTCTTTTCTTTTCCTTTCCAATGCATTTCCCCACACTGATTCAACATTTCCTATTATTTGGACCACCAGCTATACCAAATATGTCGCTCGGATTGAGGCCGACACCAGGCTTTGGTGCTCACGTCGGAGGAGCTCCTGTGCTCTTCTGCGAAATTATTGTCAGCCATGATGTTCAATCAAGAATGCTGGTAATCTGTTTTCTGCCTCCTCTCAACTTAACGCAATCCCACAAACATTTCATATGTGTATTATATCTATTGCTATGGAGATCTGAAGTGCAGTATAATTATTTTTCATTTTATCATCGATTTCCGCATTGCTATGTTTTATAGTATACAAATCGTTATCCGTTGCAGCGGCTTCCAAAACAATACACTCGCATTCTCCCGCGACAACCAGCCACACTTACTGTCCCTAGCCGTGACACTTGGGAAATGCAACTTTTTCGAGACAGAGATGGGTTTATCTGGCTTGGAGCTGGATGGGAGAATTTCTATGCATTCTACAGAATGGGTTTTGGCCACCTGCTCATGTTTCAGTACACAGGAGCCTCACATTTTTCCGTCGTCATTTTTAACAGAACTGCCACTGAAATTACGTACCCACTACGTAACCCTCCCTCCCCGCAAGCTTCCGAGGATTCAGACTCAGTTCAGATATTGGATGAGCCACCAGGTTTCTGTAGTTCATTACGATTCAGATTCATCATGTTTATAATGTTGGTTGTCATTGCTACTGTTCCTAATCAATCTAATGCACTGCAGCTGAACCTGCTCATGTTGAAGATGAAGATTATACAAGTTCTGTAGAAATGTTACGTGGTCGTCCAGGTTAGGGTGATTCCCACATTTTGTAACTCCCGTTCTAATACTTCTGTTATACCTTCGATGTACTATTCCAATGATAAAGTGCAATGTTTGCGTAGACAATGTACGCGCAGATCCTGTGCCTAAGGATGTCTTCCAATCTGAATACCCTTTCTTCATGCTCGAATTGGGGGCCTGCAGATTGAGTGCGGCTAAAATGATTGTAAGTCTGCTTACAACGTATCATCAATTATATTACTCCATGTCCCTCTTACCTTCACATTGTTTCTGTTGTTCTCTTCAGCACATACCATCCAGTTTCACGGAGAATCACTCAGTTCTGAAAAGTGTTCAGCATGTTTTGCTTGAAAGAAATGACATTGTTTGGGACACAAGAGCTTATTTATTCGGCTACAAATATGTCAACTTCGGATGGATTCAATTTGCAGCGGACAATTCAGTCACAAGCAAAGATACCTGTTTCTTTGAACTTATTCAGACAGCCTCTGTTGTCCGCTTCAAGGTCACAATCGTTCGTGGATAATAGTCTACTTAGCCTTTCAGTGCACAGTAACTGATGTCGTGTTTCACCTAATTGCAATGTCGTGGTCATGTTATCGCATTTGTCACTGCTTTGTTTTCGGATCCTTTTCGTTGTAATGCTTTGTTCAACTAAAAGAATTATTATCAGACCTCCTTCTTTTGTGTGCTCTTTATTGTACTCACATTGTGCATGATTGCTTTTTCTCTATCGTATCGTCTCAGCTCCTATATTTGCCTGAAAGCCAATTACTTGGTCACGCTCTATGCTATCTTCCTTCAATTTATGACGCACATGTTTCTATGAATTATAAAAGTATTACAGTCGTCTGGTACATATATACATGAAAAAACACCCGCCCCAATTAAGAAAGACCAACTGCACACACCCATACAAGTTTCACATTCGGCCCATTACATTTGGCCTGCTTATTGCTTTATGTGCATTGGCCGCCGAAATAAAAATATCTCCTACACAAACCACCACTTCACTTTCCATTAACTTTCACCTGGAAAATTTCCCCTCCACCTCAGATCTACTGCAAATCAATTCTCCGATGAAACGATCGGGTTCGACATCTCAGAGTAAGTTACCATTACTTAATCTATTTTACTAGCTTTTACCACCTTTCTTATGCACTTTTATATATTTGTGCGTTATATTGCCTTTCCATGCTCAGTACATGATGGCCAGTTCCACGCGACCTATTCCGATCTCCGACTAGGTTATTCTGACATTCATATTACCCTGCGATGTGTTCACTGTTGGTTCCCGTCTGTTCCGATACCGGACATATTCCCACCCTTATACACCTTATGGCTCGATCGCACGGTTTATTCATCTCTTTTCAACCTATTCACAAGTTCTCGCTTATCGAATTTTTTATTTCTGTAACTATTTCCATCAATGTACCCCAGGGAACTGTTTTTGAAGGTCGTACTGAGCCACACGATGCGCAGGCAGTCTTGGCTCGGTTCACACCCGGAAGACTTTACCATCTGAAATCAACCCACATGATCCCTGCCCGAACTCAGCGCACATCCTGCCCACAAGTGTTGCGCTTGGTCATCTCCTCTAACCAAGATGTTGAAGAAATAGAAGAAGACGCAGATACACTTCTTTTCCCCACTGTTGCTGTTGTACCATCCCCATTCTGTTCACTTCAGTCTCACGTCGCCTCGCACTCACGCTACTACGGTCAGTCATATGTGTCCTCTTATGTTCCATATTGTATTCTATCTATTCATGTTTGCGTAATTCAGGCTTTTGCTATACAGTCAAATAAGTTAGTATTTGCACATTGTAGACTTAGTTGGGTGCTTGGTCTCTATCACTGCATTCACCCAGCCAAATTCTGTTACTACCGAGTTTAGTGTTGAACTACGCGATGAGAGGTATCTATTTCATATACAAATCAAATACTTTCTTATTGTTACACCTCATGTGAAGTTTCTTCAAACAATTCAAATGTAGTGGACATCGTATTCAAGTTGATTACTCTGGACCTGCACTACCTGACTTCACAATTGCTCGCATATCTCAATTGGAAAAGCTTGGCCCAGTTGTCTGCTGCTTCACATCAATGTTTTCTTCACATATAGACGGTAGTGATTCTGTTATTCTCACATAATAATTTCGATATCTCCTCGAATCCAGTAGTCAGACATTATTTCCTTCATCACAGAATTTACTAAACTACTGGTTGCAACTAGAACATGTGGAACTCGGTTTTTTTTCGGTGACTACTCAGCCCAATTTCGAAACATAATCAACAGGTCTATTTTCCCTCACTCTTGATTCCCCTTGGCTCCCATATGTTTTTGGTGCTTACAAAATATTTCAGGTATTCCCATGAACATTGCCCAATTCGTTTGCTCTCTACAAAGTATGACACCTACTGCCAGTACCTGCAAGCACCATTTCCTTCTGTCACTACACTCTTTGCTTTGTTAAATGCAGCTACAGAGTTCAACCCACCTTATGAAGTGAATTGTGTTTAAACCCCTATTTCTTCTTCTTATTTCATTATCAGTATTCTTCCCTCTTTGCAATTACAACTACTTGTGTCACTTCCAGGTACCCCACCGTTCTTTGATCCGTTTCGATGGCATATATGATAAGCAACACTGCGTCTCCTATGATCAAGATTGTTGTAGGTTCAGCTCACTTGATGTTGTTTCCTACTCCTTTGCGACGACCTATGCTTTAGTCTTTACCTTTACTCTGATTGTGATCATTATTAGGTACTGTGTTCAAATCAAGTGTTCTGACCTCACTCATGCTATGGTTGTGGTGGCAAATCATGACGTCTCGACATCTCTATTCAAGTTACCTGCCGAAGAATTTGCTGCTCTTTCTCCTGAACAGAGAGACCAGCTAATAGAGACCACTGTGAATTCATACTTCACTGTTGACATCAGTTTGCTCGCAGAAGACCACACACTCCCTCGCAACTTTTTAGTGTCGTCAATTTGGCATCCGTTAGCCATAACTCTCTAATTCACCCTTGCCATGTTTAGTTATATGTAATCTACTGAATTCAGATTGCCAACTAGAATGTTTTCCAAATTGTACAAAGTTGGTATAAATCATCGTTAGTTGTGAATCAATTTACTTCTCGAATATGATATATATCATCAATTCATACGATAATAACAAT